>WNWU01000043.1:4352279-4381413 GCA_012654045.1 Ptyas mucosa | reverse complement strand
AATTCTAATTCTAATTCTAATTCTAATTCTAATTCTAATTCTAATTCTATTCTCTGGTACATCCGGCAGAGTTTGATATTGTCAACATATATGTTTCTAGCCACTCAGGATGGAACTGGGAGTTTTCTATCCTAAATAGCTACTTATTGTGGATAGTGACTAGCGATTGCTGCCATACTCCATAAGCAATTATATTAATGAGTTTCACATAAGATTTTATAAATAACATCAGTTGAAAATTACTGAGTGCGATCATTCAGAAGTCTCCAAGGCACAATTCTGCTCTTTCAGAAATATCAGGTTTGTAGTCTGTGAGTAGTTTTCTTTGTTGCCTAAAAGTTGAATATATCCTGTGAGATTGTTACTTGGTTTTCCCAAGTAAATTGAATATATTATGAGGTTTCTTACCACAGCTGTTAAGTGAATACAGTTATTAAATTAGTAGCATGGTTGTTAAGTGAATCTGGCTTCATCATTTACTTTGATTGTCAGAAGGCCACAAAACGTGATCACATCACAGCAAGACACTGCAACCGTCATAAATATGAACCAGTTGCCAAGTATTTCAATTTTGATCATGTGACCATGGGGATGCTGCAACAGTCATAAGTGTGAAAAATGGCCTTCGGTTACATTTTTCAGTGCTGTTGTAACTTTGAATGGTCACTAAACGAACAATTGTAAGTTGAGGACTACCTGTATTTTTATCTTTTCTCATTCCTTAGTCATTCCCTATGTATATTTTTCAAGCATGGAGGGACTACTATGGTGAGGAAGAATAGAAAGGTCTATTTTTATCTGTTTTGGGGCACTTAATTATATCTGGATCCAACCTTTCAAAAAGCAAAATCTATAAGGGTTTTGCTCATGTTTTCAATGAGACTCCCAAGATAATGACGATTTCTATATGTGGCAGATTGTATGCAGAAGAGATTAATTATGAATGCATTGCACAAGGGCATACCTGTTCACCTGAAGCAGAATCAGGTGTAAACCTTACAAAATTCTCAATAATTTGTTCAATTTGGTCTGCTCTAGCTTCTTGGTTCTTTTTTTCAGTATTGATAAGAACAAAAATATCCAAAATGATCTCTACAAAGTTCACCTTCATGTTTGCAAGTCTTCTCATTAAAGGTGTATTTATATTTCTAGTCTGAAATTAAAAAAAAAACTATACTGAAAATGGAAAAGAAACATCAAAAAACAATCTCAGTTTCCATAATTGCAGAAAAGATCAAGATAAACATAGGAGACAAGTATGGAGGAAAGAAACCACGATCACCGTGCCTCCTTTCAGCCACTGACTTGCTATTCTGTTTTTTGAGAAGTTGACAGTCCTCATACAGTGAGAAGCACAGGCCTATTAAATACTGTATAAAAAGAGAAAACAGCTGCAAAATGGAATACAGAGAAGAAGGTGCACATGCTTTTAGATAGATATTAATATATATTATACATATAAAATCTTAAAATTAATTTTTCCAAGAAGACTGGCATGCAAATTCCAAATAAAGGAGTCATGTACTGAATATTGATAAAGATCGCTGGTGGTTTTATACATTCACTATTAGAGTTTGGGTGTATTTCAGATTTAGCTCAATCCCAAACTGATTTGGATAGATTCAGGAGTTAAACTCAAATAAAATATGAGCTGATTCACAAACTCCGTTAATGAACCTTAAATATGGTGATATACAGAAAAAGAGGTCTTGTATTACTAATTACAACATGCTCTGCTTAAGTTAAACAAAAACTTGGATGTTTATACCACATGCTAACTCAAAACAACAGAAACCATATTTTGGCATTATAGATTGCGTGAACATGTTTAGTATGTCCGTAAAAACTGATACATTTTTCTTTGTACTCTTCCAGAAAAAGAAACTCCAGGAATGAAAGGGAGGAAAATTGGATTTACAATCAAAATTAACATTTGAGTTTCACACTGAATTGGGGACTGTTTCAACTAGATTTGGGACTGATAATCTGTCATACTTTCAGTTTATATCTGCACTGTCCTGTGTTTCAGAGATACTTTAAAAATACTTCCATTTAACTGACAATAGTCTCCATGTTGTAGATGCTGACACATAAACATCATACCTCATTAACTGGAAGTATATTATTAATGTGTTGAAAAATCTCTTCCATTTGTGATACTCCACATTGTGCTAATTTATATGCCTCTATGTAATGACTTTGCTTGTCTGCAGCCTGTTCTGTATGTTTACCAAGTATCCTGTAAAAAAAATATTTTAAACAGAAAGAATACTTAGTACCTTTCTAAATAAAACAGAATGGAGAAAGAAAACATATAAGCAATACAAAGTTAACAAAATTAAATTACTAAAAATAACTTTAAAAAAGAGGAAAAAGGATAAAGAAAAAGAGCTATTAAGTTTCTTATGTTTTCCTTTTCGTACATCTACTAATTTAACACAGAGTTGTCTTATCGGTGAGATGGCCAGCACATACATACATACATACATTCATACCCCTTAGAAAACAGACTGTGTCTATATTTGCTATTCTGCATTGTACTGTAGGGATAGGAACCATTCTTCAGAAAATTATTTTATTAAAACCCAAAGCAGTTGTGTTGGACAGGCAAACTGAATGAGTAACTTAATGTCATACTGTACATAAGTGATGAAAAATTAGACAAAGTAAATTAACTTGCGTATCTTGGTGGAACATTTACTAAAGATGTAAAAAAATAAAGATATTTAAAAAAATAAAGATGTAAAAAAATGTCAATTTTTAAGATCCATAAATGCCGCTAGAAATTCACTGCTGTATGATCTGTTTGAAAGAACGAATACTTCTCAAAATAAGTGAAGCTGACTGTGTAATTAGAATTTATTTTTGCCTAGTGTGTGGAAGTGAGACTTACATATTCAGGAGGATTCAAAACAATGCAGTAAGAATGGGATGCTTAAAAACATTTGTGTTAAAACAAGAAAAAAAATTACAGAATTACAGGGCAAATACATGAAGAAAGAGTGAATCGGTTGAAACAAAGGAGAAGACCATGTGAATCATAATTGGGTGGAACTTTCTCAAAAAGAGAAAAATGAGAATTTTAAAGAACAAAAGGAAATGTATGAAGTATATAAACAGGCAAAAATAAGCCTACAGCTGAAACTCAATCGCGTATTGTGACGTATTGAGACGTATCGCATTTTTGCCTTTGCAGAGCCAGGCCGCCAGTTTGACAGGCCTGGCCTACAAGGATAGAAAAGCTTGAAGAAATGAACAGTGCTTGCAGTGTTTCACTTTCTTTTTTCTTACCTCATGCTTTTAATTTCTTTGACTCTTTTCTATTCTTTTCGGCATTCTGGGAAATGTTGCTTATTTAAAAAAATGAATAGTATCATGGTATATATGTATGTATTTATGAAAAATTCTATCTGAGGACTTACCTATGAATATTTGCACAAGCCATCAATGCATCAGCACTACGATCTTTATATCCATAAGAAAGGAAGATCTTCTCCATGTGAATTAACTTATCATAGGATTCCAGCAATATTGTTGCCAACTCATCAGAAAAAACGCTAGTATTAATGAGATATTTAACCAAATCTATCTGTATATACGCTTTCCTGCACAGAAGAGTATATGAACAACATATGGTCAGAGATTTCCTCCAAAGTAGCACATATATTTAGGCAACCCTTCTTATTGCTATAAAAATAGCTCCTTGACTAACATTTATTTAATTAATTAATTAGTACTGCAAATCAGAAAATCAGAAAAATCTAATGTTACATTCAGAGGCAAAGAACAGATTTCAGCCTGCTTGTAAAAAATTGAATCAATAAATATCAAATAAATCTATGACCAAAAAGTGAAAGTTGGGCAGACCTTTTATTTATAATTTCTCTATACAGGTAGTCCTCAACTTACAATAGATCATTTAGTGACCATTCGAAGTTACAACCGCACTGAAAAAAGTGACTTATGACCATTTTTCATACTTATGACCATTGCAGCATCCCCATGGTCACGTGATTTACATTCGGATGCTTGACAACTGGTTCATATTTATGACAGTTGCACGTGATTCCCTTTTGCGACCTTCTGACAAGCAAAGTCAATGGGGGAACCAGATTCACTTAACAACCATGTTACTAATTTAACAGTTGCAGTGATTCACTTAACAAATGTGGCACGAAAAGTCATAGAACGGGGCAAAATTCAGTTAACAAATTTCTCACTTAGCAACATAAATTCTGGCCTCAATTGTCGTCGCAAGTCAAGGAGTACCGGTATAGAAAAAATATGTTTCTATAATGGCCTGAGTAATAAAAAAAGTTGTTACTGCACTCAACAGCATCCCTTGCGGATGGGATCAAAAGTGATAAGACAGTGTCATGGCATGGCAATGCAGTCAAAGTCTGGGATTCTCCTTTATGCATATTGTATCTACAATGTAGACAACCAGCTTGGTGTAGGTATTAAAGCATCATGCTAGAAACTGGGAGACCATGAATTCTAGTTCCACCTTAGCCACAAAGCCAGCTGGATGACTTTGGGCCAATCATTTTCTCCCAGCCCTAGGAAAGAGGCAATGGCAAACCTTTTCTGAAAAACCTGGCCATAAAAACTGCAGGAATTAATCCAGGCAAGCACCAGTTTATTTTTAAGAAATTATTCCTATGGCGACACAAAAATGTTCAATGTACAAAAGGGGCAGAACTTCATTCACACAGCTGCAACTGCCGTCTTAGCTTTTTAAAAACCTTTCCCTTCACTTAGATCAGGGGTGTCAAACTGGGGCCGGATGCGACACACGCAGGCCACACCCCCAGTTCTGCAAAGGGAAAAAAAAAATCACGATAAGTCACGTGACAGAAACGGGACGCCATTTTACACCAGTGACTTAGATGCTGGTGATTGCACTGGAAGTAAGCCTCCTTGCTAATTATAATTTAGGAGGGGTCTACAAAGATGTTATTCAATTCAGATGCTCCTGTTTTCACAGTCGCATGGCATTATCTCCTTAAAGCAGCAGAATATTTTTTTCTAGGCCTGTGTGGAATTTTTTTTTTTTAAAGTTGATTTGCTTTAAAGCAAAGAGCACATCTGCTCACACAAGACCTAAAAAACAACTAGACCATTTTCAAAGCAGGCATGATATTATTATTGATTGATTGATTGATTGATTGAACTTTTATACCACCCTTCTCCTAGCGGACTCAGGGCGGTGAACAGCCAAGTAAAAAACATAATACAAAAGTTAAAATCATTTTAAAATAATTTAAATGCAATTTGGCCCAGAATTTAAAACATGTCAATTAAAATCAATCAATCAATATCAAACGCTAAAACCAATAAAGGATCAGGCCAGCCCGGCTAACTGAAAAAAGTAGGTTTTTAGGGCCCGACGAAAAGTTATTAAACTAGGTTAATAGATTGAGGAGGCTGCAATGTTATTTCCGAAGAGGCGTGTGGAGGATTGCATTATTACTTGATTATAAAAGTAAAGCAAAACTACAATGCTATCTTAACTTGTAACACCGGTAATTACCTGGCTTCAAAGCATGCAATTATAAAACCAAGTTCAGATTCTCGGTTGGGTCTTTCCTTCAGTAATGGCCTCAAAACATTTATATTTTTTTGCAGAAAATGGCAAGCCTGCATCTATGAGAAAACAGGTTGTCAAAAATACAAACAATGTATTTTGGGATAAACTGTATATCCTTCTGATTCTGTAAAGCAAAGGAAAGCTGGAGTAAAACTGTAAACACAGTTGTGGTCACATGATTTTCACTTAGTGACCACTTCACTACCAACCAATTGCGGTTGCTAAAAGAGGACTGCCTGTATTGATCGCTAGTATTAAAAGAGTAATCTGTTCAACTATAAAATACATAAAGAATGTACTACTGGATATTTCAATTAAATAAATGAATTGTTTACTTACCATTTTTTCATTTATTTCCTGGTCATCTCCTAAAATTGCATCGGTGAGAGCAAAAGTGCTATTGTACCAAAACTGTTCATTTCCACCTATCAAGCGGGCCTTTTCAAGTAGTGCTTTCGCTTGCCCGTGGTTTTTTTCTAAATTAGCTAGTACAGCTAGAAGATAAAGGCATCGTGATACACCACATGGATTATTCATTTCCTAAAAAGAAGAAATTTCAAATAACAGTTGGAACATTATGATCAATAACATGCCAGAGCATTCCAGAGCATTCCATTCCATTATGCCCCATATTAGGCTCCATTATGACTTATGGACTTCAACTCCCAGAAGGGTCATTGTTCCCCACTGATCTAAGGAAAAGCACTGGATGCCCTCTTATATAACTGCAAAAGAATTACACTGTGTAACCTGTTCCAAAGAGTGTTAAAAGATCAGAAATGGTGCAACTCATCCTCTTGTATCAGGAAAAGGGATACAAAAGACTTTTAAATGGTTCATCTTCTGAGACTATATGTTGTACTCCTTTGTTGTGCCTGTCAAATATTATGGGCTAGGTAAGCAAGCAAGCTTCTCTTATCTAGTATAAGAAGCTTTTCTCAGCTTAACGAGATTGATAGGAAGAAAGATCCTAAAAAGTCATTAACAGCAATACCTACAACAAAAGCCGCATCTCATACTAACCATCACACCTAGAAACACAACCAAGTCTTTCTCAAAAGCTGACTAGGTCAAAACAGGTCAAATCTTAGGAGGTATGGCATTTCAAAGGATTGCCATTGCTCTTTTAATGAATCCATATAAGAGGTTTTTTTGGAAATTCAACAATAAAATTTAAATATTCTACATACTTTACAGCTTAGGTGAGGGGTTTCAAATTCGCAGGCCGTGGGCCAGATGCGTCATGCACTGGCCACACCCATTCTGGTTTAGCAAAGGGGAAATTTGTCACGATACATCACATAATGATAACATGATGCAGCGAGTTTGACATCCGTGCTTTAGGTGATCTCTCAATTCAGCTCTTCTTTTGGAAAACAGTGGATACTCTGTAGATACAGCTTTATTATTTATTTTTAAATTTTTTTAAAAAGCTGTGAAATTTGACAAACTGAAACAAGACCAAGTCACCTGAGTTTCTGACAATTATGTTATTGCTGATCAAGAATTATGCACCCAGTATTGTAAGACTAGTCACAGTTTTTCCTCTTATGATAGTTACAAGATATATATTTCCTGAAAATGATAAATTAAAAGAAACAGCTGGTGACATGCATTTTTAACAAAAAAAAAATATTAAGTTACCTGAGTTGCGTGGTAAGCTTCTGAGAGTAGTAATCTTGCTGGCTGATATAAACATAGCTGGATTAAGACTTCAGCTTTTTCTATCCACAAGTAGGGGAGAGAAAGCCCATTTAATTCTTTTTCAGTTACTGCATTGAGTTCCAAAATCTGGAAATAATTTATTATAGAAATTATTCTTTTTAAAATATCTACATTTTAAATAATTAATTATAAGTTAACATTAATTATGTTAAAATGATAGGTACTTAAAAGCTGAATCAGGGTACATAGTACAGTATATAGTTAATTTTATAGTTTGCCTTTTTTATTAGGAGAGCAATAAAAACATTTACAGGCAGAAAAATGGGTTAAGTTGCCTTGCAACTTTCATGCATATATACAAGAGGAATATTGGTTACCTTATCTTTTGCAGTAAATAGTTTCTTTCTTTGCTCTATATCTAATTCTGTCCAATCAAAATTTTTATTTTCCATTTGGTTATCCTGTATGGCATTCTCATTTTTAAATGCAATCTCTTGTCTAAATCTGAAATAGGGAAAGAAAATATTAATGTAATTGATTAACATAGACACAAAAACCCGTTATATTAGCCTGTTATCAAGTATGGTATCCCCTTCAACTTTGTTATGCCAACGTAGTATCCTATATATTTATGAAAGCTATTACTGCAATCCATTTTGGAACTGCATGAAAGAGATGGGATGGGAATTTACCAAATTTTGGAAAGGTATTTCTGAATGCTCCAAATACTCCATATAGGCTACTTTACATATATCGATTTGTTATGAATACAAACCTGTCACTTAATTATGCTATTTGTTACATACCTTCCTTGTTCCTTTTCATTAATAAAGATGTCACCCACTGCCTTTTCATGGAAAGATGCTGCTTGATACATTTTTAAATCTAAACAGATTTTGGCAAGTCTGTGAAAGCAAATGAGACATCGTTTTGCAGTATAACTCTGGTATAATATATATAACTCAGATGCAAGCATACATACATACATACTGACAAAGAAAAATCTGATTCAAATCCGTATAAAAGAACAAGCGAGGTTTGCAATAAACACAAATTTAGGGTAAAATGCCCTCAACCAACAGTGCTTTTAAACAGCAGGAGAAGATGCAGAGAGAACTTCAATTGTGAAGCCTAACTGAAAAAATGGATTATTCCTAGATCCATTTAGAATTGTATTTAATTTAGACTTCACATTTTAAAGCAGCAATGTAACAGGCTGAACTATCAACCATTGCTTAAAAGAAGCAATATAATTTGACCTTCAGTAAATTGGAAAATTATTCCGCACAAAACCTTCAACAATTTCAAAATTAGTTCATACAGTCAGAATCACATAAAGATCTGGGCTTGCCTTGGAAACTCAAGATGAAACTTATCCAAAGTAGTCAATGAAGGCTGTGATTACAACTGGAGTGGAAGAATGGTGGCTGGAAAAGCAGATGTTTAATGCTCTTTTACCTGTTACATCTCCCAGGAAAGGACTCTACACCCATTGATGGTTGAGTCAATCATAGATTGAAACATCCTAGGACTGTAACTATATGGCTGGGTAACAGATTATGTTGCCGTAGTTGGTCTAAGGCAGGGGTGTCAAATTGGCAGTCACATTGTCGTCACATGATGTATCATGACTTTCCCCCCCTTCACTAAATTGGGGGTGAGCATGGCCAATGTGTGACGCATCTGGCCCACAGGCCACGAGTTTGACATCCTGGTCTAAGGGTATCAGTTTTCACAGATAGTAATTAAGTCATCTTTCCAAAATCTTGATAAAATTCTACAAATGAAGTGGTTGATAGGTATCAGAATGGGGACTAAAGATCCAGAGTAAATATTAATGCATTGGTTATACTGTGATCTCAAATAATGTGATAAATGAGGTGGCTTTTCTTAGTGATCACATTATTTTGATAGCATGTTTTCCAATCATATAATAGTTATTATATCCTAACATTTTTTTTCTGCATTGCAAGATCAATGCAAGATTTTTCTTGCTATATTATAAGAATTAGCTTTATACCCAATTGTAGTGGCTCATCTTCAGTACAGGTAGTCCTTGGTTAATGACAGTAATTGGGGTCCTGAATTTCTGTCGCTAGCATTGTGATCATAAAGCGTGATGTCACGTAACAACATCTGTTAGTGATGGCAATCCTAACCATTCCTGTTGCTTTGCTAAGTGAGGATCATGGGTTGTTAAGTGGAGATCACCTTGAAAAGATCATCTTCATGTTGGTTTTCAACAAGCAAAGTCAATGGGGAAGCCAGCAGGAAATCACAAGTTCCAGGAGGCTCACCAGCAGGCTGGTGAAGCATGAGTGCATCAGAGACAGAGGATCGCTGCTATTGGGTGGGGAAGGTATGTAATCTGGTTGCTAAGCATCAGAGTCACAAACTCACAATCACATAACTGCGATGGTGGTGATATGGCCAGAATTTGAAGACCTATCATAAATACCACTTGTTCAGTGCCATTGCAAATTTGAGTGGTCACAATGAATATTCATTAAATGAATGTAGATAAGAAAGTCATGAGAAGGTATGTATACACATATATCAAGAACCAATTGCTAATATCCAGCATATGATAGTGTATTATTCTCAAAAGCAGTAACAGTAGAGCAATTATAAAATCTAACTTATGATTTAATTGTGTTAAAATTCTGATTACGTCAGGATCAAAGCCAATCTAATTGTATTAAGGCCTGAGAAATATATCTGCCTATGTATATGCCTATATGCCTATGTATATAAAACAAAGTAGGAAACACAATTATACAGTTGACAGTGATTAATTTAAATCATTAAAAAAAACAAAGCTCTGTGGCTTTCTGGCAATTTATAGCTGAGTCCTTTGAGGGCTACCCTATGGCTAACCCCTAAAAGCTACCTATTATAAAGGAAACACTCCCAATATCTGTCTGGGAAAAGCATTTATTGAACTATTTTTGGTGATGACTCAGCAAATATATTGATCTTTGAATTAAGCAAGAATGTATTCATGGCCAGCCACTAATATCCTCCTTTGACATTTCTAAATTAATCTCGCAATTGAAAAATGGAAAGGCCACCTGGGGGATATATGATTTCACTGAACTACTGAAAATGAACATTGATTGGTAAGCTCCAACTTTGGTGACCTTATTCACTTTTCTAGACTGCTTCTTTCAGATCCCTGAGGAGTCGGCTGATCTATTATTGCAACTATTTTTTTAAAAAAAAATCAGGATGGATTTAATCCAATCAATTATCATTCAATCAATTTACAAAGTATGATCAGCAAATTACAGTTACATTGTTTGCATTAGAAACTGTTAGATGAATTAATGTAGGAAAATATTCTGTCAGAGGAGCAAGTAGGGTTCAAATAGATCAATTTTAGACCAACATATTGAAGTGAAGTAAATTAGTAGCTCCCCATCCTTCCAGGAAATTTAGTGCTTGGTTGTAAATCTTAAATCAAGGTTTGATTTGATTCCTATTGACAAGCTCTGGAAGAATTTAACACTGTTCTCTATGGCCTGCTGATTATTACTTCTAATGAAAAAATCAAGATGATAGCTGGATGCTATCACTGACTCAAGGTTGACTCAGCCTTCCATCCTTCCAAGGTCGATAAAATGAGGACCCAGATTGTTGGGGGCAATATGCTGACTCTGTAAACCGCTTAGAGTGGGATGTAAAGCACTAGGAAGCAGTTTATAAGTCTAAGTGCTAATGCTATTGCTATTTTGAAGCAGCTTCTGGTCCTACAGAGCGATAACTGTTATAAACAAAATAAATATATACACCGAGTATACATTCAGCATAAAAGTTCCTAAACTTCTGGGGGCAGATATTCCAATTCCAGTCTCTTTAAACTTGCAGAACTATTCTACTGGCATGCAATACAATCTAAGGGGCTTTGGAGCAATGAAAAACATGAGCTGAGATGTTCCACCATAAAAAAACCAAACCCCATAAATTTATCAGTGGCCAGAAAGGACATTGAAATGTTTCATATTGACTAAAAAGTAACAAATACAAACCTGAGGTGGTAGAGATTTGACAGACTTTTGCTTTCAACAACATCGTAAGCAATGATTTCAGCCAAGTGAAGTAGTGGAAGAGTCATGTGAGTACATAACATTGACTGTAGTTCCTTAAGTAAAAGGTCTAAGTAATATAAGGTGCGTGTCTAAAATTAAAATAATAAATGACAAGTTCACTATATACTTGTGTACATTTTCAATTCCCCCCCCCAAAAAAGGCTCCTGAAATAAATCCCTCAAAGGCAGTTTTTCATACAGTACAGTAAAACTAAGTATGTAAATGTTTGCAAATAGCTAAGCATGAATACATACTTATTTTATTTCTTTATTTATTTGTTCAACTTGTATGCCGCCTTTCTCCGAAGACTCAAGGCGGCTTACAATGCATTTAAAAACCATATATAAAAACATTAAACATTAAAAACAATTAAAACCCATTCACACCATTCATGGCCGGATCTCACCAGATCGCAACAGCGAGATCAACGGCTCCAGGCCTGCCGGGAAAGCCAGGTCTTCACTGCTTTTTGGAAGGCCAATAGTGTGGGGATGGTCCGGATCTCAGGAGGTAACTGGTTCCAGAGAGCTGGGGCGGGCACACAGAAGACGCTCCCCCGCGGGCCCACCAGCTGGCACTGTTTAGCTGACGGGACCCGGAGGAGACCAACTCTGTGGGATCTTACCAGTCGCTGGGAGCTATGCGGTAGAAGGCGGTCTCAAACATAACCTGGCCCTGAGCCATGTAGGGCTTTAAAGATAATACTTTGTTACTTACACAAATATATCTGAGGATAATAACATTTCATATTCTGAGCTACTAATCTTTGTTGCTTATATGTACATGTAACACTTTGGACTAACTTGCAGATATTACAACAAAAAATACCCCACATACAGGTAGTCCCTGCTTCCTGACCATTCATTTAGAGACCATTTGAAGTGACCATAGTGCTGAAAAAATAACTTTACACTCATTTACTGTATGACTGGTGCAGCATCCCTCAATCATGTGATTGCTAATACGGACAGTAGTTGTTGTCCTGTGCCTATCTTTTTATTCTTCTCTTCTCTCCTTGCTGAGCAGATTGATTAGAGAGAAAAGGATTGCAAGAAAGCAAACTGTTTGCTCTTCTACACATCAATAGCAATGTGATCAGACTAGCTGCCTAGGGCTGACAGCCGGGTACTCTACACAAACAGCTTACAGTACTCGTTTGAATCTCTTTCTCTTCGATCTTTCTGCTCTATGAGGAGGGTCATGAAGAAATCAGACAAAGGAGACATTGCCTATAGAAATTGCTTCCCCCTTCCTTGGAGTGGAGAGTTTGGAAAGGAAGAGATTTCAAGTGAGCACTCTAAACTGTTGATAAAGAATGCCTGGCTTCCAGTCCCTTGGCTACCAGCATAATAGCATTGTTTTCAATGTGTACAAAACAGCATTCAGTCCTTCAAAATTTCCAATGAGCGTAGGAATAGTTAGGAGGCAAGCAAAAGCCTCCTTTTCTCCTGTTTAGTCTGAAAGGAGTCATAATCATGTAATTTCCCACTTAGTGAATGTTTCACTTAGTGGTGTAGTTATTAGTCCTAATTAGGGTTGTTAAGAACGGTACAAGAACTACCTGTAGCTTCAATATATAATAATAATGAACAAAAGAAGCCAGAAGCAAGTCACAGCTGGAAGTACATTTCAATTATGGCCTATTCAAGATATTACTCACAGGTGCTAAAATGGTTTCTCTGTTCACAGTACAGCCACTTGAGTCCTGTTTAAAGGCTTCTCTCATCTCATCAGGGCACTCATAGCTAGCCCATTCCTCCACATTTCCAGGCAAGACATCAATTGGTCCCTTCTTTTTCACCTTCTCTTTACTGGCTGAGCCTCCCTGAAAATTGGACTCTTATGTTTAAGAAAGTTTCTTTTTTGTTAACATAAATGAAATCAAAATACTGCATTAAACGAAACGTACCTTTTTTCCATCTTTGGGGGATTTCTCTTTATCTTTCTTAGGAGGGCTTGTAGGTGAAACTTGAGTAGCATCAGGCTTTAGAGAAAAGAAAAAATCAGTGATCGATATTTCTGTAATAATACATTCAGTCTTATTAAAGTTTTTTCTCAAAATAAGTCTCAACTCTTCTCATGGGTTTAGTTTAGGATTTTCAAGCAGAAATAATAATAAAAGGCACTGTAATATTTTAGCTATGTGAAAATGACTTCCTTTACTGTCTTTCTTCAACAGATAGAAATTCCAGATTTGGGAATATTAAAGAGATAATGTTTTATCCTTCAGTCTAATAATAATGAGGAAGGAAAGAGCCACTATTTATTTATTAAATTTGTATGCCACCCACCTCTCTGCCAAATGGCTCTGGGTGGCTTACAATATTATGAATAATAACAAAGCAATTACAGGAATTATAAAACAATTGTCATATGCACCACAAATTAAAAGAGGCTTAAAAAACAGCAGGAAAGCGGCCATCAATCATCAGTTTAATTTTATACAGTTAAGTCTATATAAGAAAGATTCTGTGAATACATCCATCTCACCTTGTCTTATAAATGGTCACTGCTACAGAATTTGTGATGATTACACTCATGAATATTTTGACAATGTAAAGTTCTGTGGCAGCCTTTATGTGATGTATACATTTGTTTCCAAGTAAAAGCATTCATTTCACTGCTAATATGTTCTCAGAAAAATGGTAGTAACAGAGGTGTTTAACTTCTCTAGATATTATTACATTATCACGCTTATGATCCTGAGTACCACCTCTGCTAATTTATGCTGATACATGCTGGTAGATCAACAAATCTGGAAATCCAGATGTTCTTTACCCATGGATTATAGTAGTATTAATGTAGTATTAATTACTAAAGTAGTATTAACCTCTTTAGTGGTGGGATTCAGCCAGTTCGCACCACTTCGGGAGAACTGGTTGTTAACTTTCTGAGCAGTTTGGTAAACTGGTTGTTGGAAGAAATCATTAGGGCAGAGAACCGGTTGTTAAATTATTTCAATCCCACCACTGGTACTCTTACTTAATAACATAACATGTATGGAACTTGGCAGTATTTGTAACAAGCCATATAGTTCATGATGTCATCATAGCTGTAACACAATTATGAAATTGAGCCGTATCTGTTAGCTATGTCATTGGCATGATGACCTTATGGCATATGTGTGACTATTCCCACCCCCTTCTCCCCACAAAGTCTCACGATGGGAGGAAAAGTTTGGATATGAAGACAAGGTCAGCTTTTGAGGGAGAGGTGCATTACCTTTTTCCCATCTTTTTTGTCTTTTGATTTTGGAGTTGCTGATTGGGCTGGTGAAACTTTGGTCTGTGCCTTTAAAAACAGTCCTGCTGTTGTGAATGACATCTGAAAAATAATTACATTTACTTTGGGGAAGAAGAAAAAAAATCCAAGAAATACAGTTTTTAATTCAATTAAATGCTGAAATACTGTTATGGAAAATAAAACATAATATTGCCGAGAATAAAGCCCTTTTTAAAACAGATTTACAGATTGCCTTTACTTTCTGTACAAAAAAGTTTCTATACATAAAAGTTAATGTCATGTATCATAATAGAAGCTGGCTTAAGAAAATTCCTAGAAAAGTAAAAGAAACTTTTCAAACTTTTTTTTTCAAAAACTTAATTGAGCCAACGAGTACAGTATGATCTACTTTGTATCCCTAAATTTTTTACTATTTTTAAGGGACAACATTTAAAAATATATATATTTTCTTAAAATGGTGTGGGAACATTGGGTTTCTATGAAGAGCGGAGCCACAAAAAAATACATTCTCTCTGGCTAAAAAGCCTGCAAACTCTGGGTGTTTTTCTTCCTTGGTTGGGATAAGCCAATAGGTTTGTAAAGTAATAAGTGATTTACCACTTTCCTGCTAACATACATTGTTATGTTTGTGCTCTGATTTACTCATTTTGATATATTTCAATTCAGGTTACACTTTTTTTCTAGAAGACTGAGATTCTGAAAGCCTCACTGCCATTTGTTGCCTTAATGTTGACAAGTTTGCTGATTCTGTTTAAGTAGTTTTGTGGGGCAAATATAATTGCACTTATAAAAATATCAAAGAATTAGAGTAATTTTGTTTCCAATTAAATGTTATAATATCAGCACGCAGCAGAAAATGAGATACGTACATTTTTGTTCAGACTAGTAACATTACACATTTTATAATTCTACACAAGTGGGAATTTCTTTTGAACAAGTTTTTGGAACAGACTTGTCATTCAAGTATATCAAGAAATCACTTGCATATAATTTATCTTCATTAAAAGCTACAATAATTATTTTTGGAAGATCAATGTGATTGAGGTAAGTGCTTTGAATTCAAGCTATTATTCATTTAAAAAAAAACCTAATAGATTTGCACAATGCATTTATTTAGCAGCCTTCTAGTCACCATTTTCTTATCTCACCTGCCACATGCGAATCACAAAAGCATACGCCATCAAACAGTATTGCTCGTAAAAAGTCGAACGGTGGCCAGAAATGACTGCCATTATTGTATAAGCTCTAAATAAAGCTTCTAACTGTTTTATGCTTCTTAATTCTCCAATACTAATTTGGTTTCTTAATTCTATAACGAAAATACGAAGAATCAGTCAGTATCGTTGAAAATGTTTTATATAACAATATAAACATATTATTCGTATGTAACGGGCATGTATTATATAATTCGTAAGCTCCATATGTTAACTGGTCCTGGGTAGTTCCAAATGTCTCAAGTATTAGTTTTATCTCCCTCACCCCTTAATTTAAAAAAAACCTAAAACAATATTTTGTTTAAATGAGAAAGAGGAAAAATATCACCTGTAGAAGGCCACAGGAAAAAATCTAAATGTTTTTTAATGTCAAAGGGGAAAAAAATATTACATCACAGTACACCCCCAATGTTAAAATAAACATAGCTATTTCTGGAAGATAGCGAGAAAAACATACCTTCTTCATCAGGGCTTTTTTGGAGAGGTCTAAGATACAATAACATATTTATTGCCCATTCCAGGTGTTTAATAGCCTCACTAAGAGGAAACTGCTTGCAATACAGCCATTCTGCAAATCCTAAAATATTATCCACTTTCTTTAATTCAGATTCCTTTTTCTACATAAAAACAGTGAGCACACATTTAGACTAGTTCTTGATGCACATTTCTTTTCAAAGGAAAACAAAGTAATCTAAATTCAGGTAGTCCTTGATTTACAACAGTTCATGTAGCGACTGTACAAAGATACAATGGCATTGAAAAAAATGACTTATAATCATTTTTCACATCTATGATCATCGCAGAATCCCCATGGTCACATGATCAGAATTCAGATGCTTGGCAATTGGCTGATATTTATGATGGTTGCAGTGATCATGTGATCAGTTTTTGCGAACTTCTGACAAGCAAAGTCAATGGGGAAACCGGATTCACTTAACAACAATTCACTTAAGGAGTCCTGGTGGCGCAGTGGATTAATTCACTGTTAATAAGATCAGCTGCTTGCAATTACTGCAAGTTCAAATCTCACCAGGCTCAAGGTTGACTCAGCCTTCCATCCTTTCTAAGGTAGGTGAAATGAGGACCCAGATTGTGGGGGCAATAAGCTGACTTTGTATAAATATACAAAAGTATGAAGGGTATTGCTTAACGCACTGTAAGCCGCCCTGAGTCTCCGGAGAAGGGTGGCATATAAATCAAATTTAAAAAAACAAAAACAAAAAACAACCATGTTACTAACTTAATAACTACAATTCATTTAACAACTGTATCAAGAATGGTCATAAAATGGGGCAAAACTCTCTTAACAAATGTTTCACTTAGCAACATAAATGTTGGGCTCAGTTGTGGTCATAACTCAAGGACTACCTATGTACAAAAGCCCACATTGCTTTTAGGTAAACTGCAGCATCATATCAGAGAATCATGGAATTATAGATTGGGAAGGTATCACAAAATTAATCTAGCCTAATCCTTTGCAGATTATTGGTTGCTGTAAGCAAGTACTGGGGAAAAGGGAGATATTTTTTACATCTGTCAGGACCAAAAGCCTTCATTAAGTTATGTAGCAACATTTTTTCAATTCAGAAATAGTCCTAGGAATTTAGAGGTTTTTGTTTGTTTTTTGTTTTTATTAAATTTGTATACCGCCCTCCTCCCGAAGGACTCAGGGCGGTGAACAGCCACAGAATAAAACACATGGATACAAAAATTTAAAAATAGAATAAAAGCGAATTAAATAATTTGGCTAAGACAAATTTAAAATACCCTGTTAAGTTGACAAACAGGGGAAAAGATTTAGGCCAGGCCAGCTTGATGAAATAAAAAATTCTTAAGCGCGCGACGGAAGGTGCGCAGATCCGGGATCGTCCGTATCTCCGGGGGGAGCTCGTTCCAGATCGTAGGTGCCCCCACAGAGAAGGCTCTCCCCCTGGGGGCCGCCAGTCGACATTGTTTGGCCGACAGCACCCGGAGGAGCCCCTCTCTATGGGAGCGTACCAGCCGGTGGGAGGCTATTGGTGGTAGTAGGCGGTCCCGTAGATAGCCAGTCCTAAGCCATGGAGCGCTCTAAAGGTGATAACCAAGACCTTGAAGCGCACCCGGAAGACCACCGGGAGCCAGTGCAGCTCGTGCAGGAGAGGTGTTACATGGGAACGCCACGTCGTTCCCATAACCACCCGCGCGGCCGCACTCTGCACAGTTGGAGCCTCCGAGTGCTCCTCAAGGGGAGCCCCATGTAGAGAGCATTACAATAGTCCAGACGAGAGGTGATGAGGGCATGAGTGATTGTGCATAGGGAGTCCCGATCTAGAAAGGGACAGAACTGGCGAATCAGGTGAACCTGATAAAAAATCCTCCCGGTCACGGCTGTCAAGTGCTCTTCTAAAGACAACCATGAATCCAGGAGGATGCCCAAGTTGCGCGCCCTCTCCGTGGGGGCCAATGACTCACCCCCAATAGTCAGTGATGGCACCAACTGACTATATCGGAATGTTGGAAACCACAGCCACTCAGTCTTGGATGGGTTGAGCCTGAGCCTATTCCTCCCCATCCAGATCAGCACGGCCAGATCAGCACGGCCTCCTTGACATTACTTCAAGGGCGTCGTTGGGGTGGTCTGGGGTGGAGATGTACAGCTGGGTGTCATCAGCGTACTGATAGTATCTCACCCCAAAACCACGGATGATCTCGCCCAGCGGCTTCACATAAATGTTGAACAGGAGGGGCGAGAGGACCGACCCTTGCAGCACCCCTCATATGAGGGGCCTCGGGGTCGACCTCTGCCCCCCTGTCAACACAGACTGCGACAGGAAGGAAGGGAAAACTATTTATGAATGACATGATAAATATTGAAAGAAACATTTCAAAAATTTACATAATTCACTTGGACTTTGTATTTCAGAGGCCTCTAACATATGGTACTCCAAAGGTATCTCAAGGACAGCTATTTAAGGCCAGGAAATACTGAAAATCCTTAACCATATTAATTCTTAGGCCTCCCTGGATGTTTAGGTGGGGAATCACAGAAAGCTTCTAATTTTCTCAAAAGGAAGACAGCAAGCCTCTGGAGAAAGATCTATTAGTTTACCATACCCAAAACAAGAATTAGGAATTACATAAAGCTTATATTCTTTCTACCACCATCAGATATTGATTTTTCATCAAGAACTGCAAACTAATAGCATCTTTTAAAAAGAAGATATGTACGAACCTGTAAAACTTCAATTGCATTTTGGTAGCAAGATAATTGTCCCACAATATCAAAGGAAACAGATGCCAAACGATGCCACATATCTGACATGTAGACTTCAGTTTCATCACGGAATTTCTGAATTTCCATTATATAATTACGTCCTAGTCTTGCCTTTACCATGACCATATGCTTAAAAATTGGACTAGGAAGGAAAATTTTATTTAGTTAGTATTTATGAATGATTTAATAAGTTGACAAAGTGATATTTTGAAACTTTTTTATATAAAATATTTTAAAATCAGAACTCACTATTTGAATTGCAGGGATATTTAGCTCCATGAAGGAATGAACTTCATTCATATCCAGACTTTAGCATGATAGTACATAAGAAATTTTAATATATCAAATTCCGGATTACACAGAGCAGAATTCCAACAATGGAATGAATGCAAACTAATTTAATGTTCAAAGAAGGTTATCAGAGGTTAACAAAGACTGCCTCCAAATGCACCCATTTGTAGAATTTAGTTTTAGCAATAAGTAATATCCACATTGAGGAAAGTATAGCTGTGACAACAAATCCAGTAGAAAAAATTGCAATGTGGAATGCTTTAGGCAACCCTTGAGCTACAAATGCTTGCTGAAATGCAATTAGGAATAATTTTTTACTTCAAGATATTGGAGTGAAAAGGAAATAAAGTGGGAATGTGTATATATGAATATGTGTGTGTGAGACTATTAAATACTGTGACTGTACTGCACACATTCAGCTTGTACAAAGCTATTTCCTCAAGGCGGGAAATGTTACTGAGAAATACAGATAGTCCTCAACTTACGACCATAATTGAGCCCAACATTTATATTGTTAAGTGAATTTTGGCCCATTTTATGATTTTTCTTGCCTTAATTGTTAAGTGAATATTGCAGTTCTTAAGTTAGTAACATGGTTGTTAAGTGAATCTGGCTTCTCCATTGACTTTGCTTGTCAGAAGGTGGAAAAAAGTGATCCCATGACCCCGGGACACAGCAACCGTCATAAATATGAATCAGTTGACAAGCATTCAAATGTAAATCACATGGAAATGGGGCTGCTGCAACGATCGTAAGAGTGAAAAATGTTCATAAGTCACTTTTTTTTGGTGCCATTGTAACTTTGAATAATCACTAAATGAACTGTTCTAAGTTGAAGTCTATCTGTATTTATTAATTCAATTTATATGCTGCCTTTCTCTGGAGACTCAGGGCGGCTATGCCCTGAGTATGGTGCTTTGTATGGTGCTTTGACGTGAAGAAGAAATTATGGAGAAATTACTTTTTACTTATTGAATAAATAAACTCAGTCACAAATTTTTTGCTATATATGGATATCCATTGGCTAATTTGTCACGAAGAAGAACAACTTGGAGGAAAATTCTTAACAACATAGACGTTTAATAAAGAGAAACTTTCTCTGCAAGTTAAAAATGGTTTAAATGAATCCCAGGAAGATGATGTATGCAGTGAAGGGACCTACAAAGGTCGCTTTATGTAGAAGTGCAAATCAGTATCGCATCTTGAATGAAAGTGAAAAGAAAACCAAAACCTGCTTGTGTAAATTGCTGGGCTTAATCTCTTGAGCTGCAACCAGTGATGTGCTGCTAAATGCTAAGAATGACCTGTTTTGACTCCACTGCTGCCACCCAACATCACTAAGTGATTCATGCACTAGGCATTGAGGATCTCCTCTAGCTGTCAACCAGCTTGCAAAATTTCAGAACCAGGACTCTTGCCACTTGGTACAAGATGGCTCCAGCCTGCCACTTGTTGCAATTCATGATTAGAAATTGGTGAAGCTCTTTTGTATTGCACTGTATACTTGCAATTATTAATAATATGAGAGGTCCTTGGTGCTAACTGATGATGTTACCTAGTTTGGGTAATGAAATGTCTGCTAGAAAACAACCAAATTCAGAGAGCACCAACGAGCACCCCTCATTTCAACAAATGAGCTCCAAATATTCCCCTTTATTGATATTAATAGTGTCCTGGAAGCATCCCTTAAGAAAGTGACATTGGAATTCCTTTGGTTAGTGGATTACTAGAACATCTATAGACTGTATATCTCATAATGTATAAAAAAACTGGAGGAAAAAAAAGCAAAATTGGGGAAGGGATAGTTGATTGGGCATGTTATAGGTTCTTAAGGCAAGAAACGTGTCTGTCAATTCTCCATCAAAGCCCCTGCCTTCTAGAAGATTCTCTCTTCAGATATTAGGATGAACCTGACTCTATTGGCCTTTTGTAAGGCTATGAAGACCTGGTTATGCCTACAGCCCTGACTGTGTTTAAGGTCACATTTTGTTGGTTACATTAGCATCTATAGCAAGAGCTTTGCTTGACAACTATATGTATATATATATATTTGTTTTGTTTTAAGTGCTTTTGATTATATACAGTTGTGATCAAAATTATTCAGCCCCCACTGAAATTGAGTGTTTTGGCCAGTTTGACATTGATTTTGATCATTCAGTCATCTTGCTTACATTTACATCAAAGAGGCACTTGTAGGTCAGACAAATATAACATAACATTTATAATGAAATAACCACAAATGTCGTTTCTATGCTCACATCATTATTAGTTTTATTCAACCCCCAAGTGACATTCAATCTTAGTACTTAGTACAACATCCTTTTACAGTTATAACAGCTTTTAAACGTGAAGCATAGCTTGACACAAGTGTCTTGCAGCGATCTACGGGTATCTTCGCCCATTCTTCATGGGCAAAAGCCTCCAGTTCAGTCACATTCTTAGGCTTGCGCACTGCAACTGCTTTCTTTAAGTCCCACCAGAGTTTCTCATCGGATTTAAGTCTGGTGACTGCGATGGCCACTCCAAAATGTTCCAGCCTTTCCTCTGCAACCATGCTCTAGTGGACTTGGAGGTATGCTTGGGATCATTGTCCTGTTAAAAGGTCCAACGTCTCCCAAGCCTCAGGTTTGTGACGGACTGCATCACATTTTCATCCAATATCTCCTGGTACTGAAGAGAATTCATGGTACCTTGCACATGCTGAAGCTTCCCTGTACCTACAGAAGCAAAACAGCCCCAAAGCATGATTGACCCTCCGCCATGCTTCACAGTAGGCAAGGTGTTCTTTTCTTCATAGGCCTTGTTCTTCCTCCTCCAACATAGCGTTGATCCATGGGCCCAAACAGTTCTAATTTTGTTTCATCAGTCCACAGAACACTATCTCACAACTTTTGTGGTTTGTCCACATGACTTTTGGGATACTGCAGTCGACTCTTATTCTTTGGAGACAGCAAGGGGGTGCGCCTGGGAGTTCTGGCATGGAGGCCTTCATTACGCAGTGTGCGCCTTATTGTCTGAGCTGAAACTTCAGTACCCACATCTGACAAATCTTTTCTCAGTTCCTCAGCAGTCACACGGGGACTTTTCTCCACTCTACGCTTCAGGTAGCGCACAGCAGTCGAAGTCAGCATCTTCTTTCTGCCACGACCAGGTAGCGTTTCAACAGTGCCCTTTGCTTTGAATTTGCGAATGATGCTTCCTATGGTGTCTCTTGGTATGTTTAACATCTTTGCAATCTTCTTATAGCCATTGCCCTTCCTGTGAAGAGAAATCACCTCTTCTCTTGTCTTCCTGGACCATTCTCTTGCCTTCACCATGTTTGTAACCACACCAGTAAATGTCTAGAAGGAGCTGAGTATCACAGTCATTTTAAAGCTGCCTAATTGGTGCTTATTATGCTTGATTGCTGCTCGGTGACATCCACAGGTGTTTTCAATACCTGATCGAAAACACCTGAATGCACCTCTATTCTTCAGAGTGGTAGTCTTTAAGGGGTTGAATAATTGTGTCAATGAAGAAACCACAAAAGAAACATTTACTACTGTATTACAAAAACAATTGATGTCATTTTAGTTGCATTTGGTTCTGTAAAACGTCCTTGTAGGATTTCATTCTGAATACAATTACAAATGTACACTATAGTCCCTAAACCCCTTTACAGCATTGGGGGTTGAATAATTTTGATCACAACTGTATGCTGCCAGGGGCACTTGTTGAGATGGGTGGCTATAGACCTCAAATAAATAAATAAGAAAATCAGATTTCTCCTACTATCAAAAGTTGTGGCCTGGAGGTAAATCTAAGTAGAAAGTTTCTCTCTGGGTTAATTCTGGCATTTCAGAACTTTAAATGGTACTGTGTTGCTTAAGATAATCATAGCTATAGAAATGCATATTAAGTGAAATATTTTGCAAACTATCCAGATAACTTACAGTCTGTGCTTTGTGCGAGGAAGAATCTGAATGGCTTCATCTAAAACTTTAAGGCCTGTCTCCCACTCATTTTTATCAGCATATGCTTGGAACAGTAACACATACAAGAATGTTCTTAAGGTCAAATCTTCCTCAGCACCTGTGAAATACATTAACACAGTATCTCAAATATTACAAAATCCATGCAGGTAGATTGTCAGCAAATATAAAGGGGGAGGGGGGAGAGAATGTTTAAAAGTTGAAATGGTAAAAACTTACCTGGAAAAAAATGCCCATCTGATGGGCTGATGCTCTGAAAATCTATTGTAGGCCACTGATGCAAGTGTAACATATTGCCTGCTTCCTAAAAAACAAAACAAAACGAGGTGCTGATTGTAGTGGAAGAGATGTCATTGACATTTGAATTGTAATTTTGTGAATATAACAAAATAAACTTTAGAATAAAAATGGGGGGGAAAAACCCAGGACAGTAGGATCTATTACCCAATGGCAGAAAACAGCAAACTATCAAAAAGAGACAGACATGGGAGGTTTGAAATCCTTTCCAAAATTGCCCATTGTGCTGGGAAAGTGAGGTTGTCTAAAGATATTCACTCATTATTTTAGTATGTAAAACAATTATTTCTTAATAATTGATTATTATAATTTATATTTATTTATGTACCTTTTTACATTACAATGTAAGATATACATTATTATTTTCCTCATCGGGTTTCGATGTGCTGGAAATCAAATCAGCCATGAATCCACTAGGAAAGTATTATTTCTTACTTGCTTATTTTTGGCCTCTGATGCTTTAATGATGCTCTTGAGAATGACTTCAGTAGGTGCTTTGAGATACTGCCTGTCTGCTGAAGAACCAATGAAAGGTAAACATGCATTCCAGAAATTTCGAGCTGCTACCATGGCAAGGTTAAGATTTCCTGCTTCTCCGGCATACCTAAGAAAGTGGAAAAATATAATAATACCACAGGCCTGCTGTAGCAGGTTGTAAGCAATACATAATGAAATTGCAATGATTCTGATTAACTACCCTCTTGGATATATTGCATTTTTGAATTAAAGGGCTTCGCCATTAATAAAAATTATGGAAAAGGTTTACCTTTTAGTTTCTCTTTTCATATCTATCTATCTATCTATCTATCTATCTATCTATCTATCTATAAAAATCACATAACAGATATAATTTTTAGTAATTTAATCATTCCTGAGATTTTTGTCTTCCAAATAATTTTCTACTGACTCATTAAAAAACTCCCAAGAATATATATCCAGTTATGAATACACCCATGTAGTATTTCCTATACATAATAAAATACCAAAACTCTCCAATGAATTACATGTAAGGTTAATGGTTTAAAGCTTCTGTTGTAACAAGTTAGTAATTATTTAATTATCCTGATTAGCAAAGTAAACAAGCATAATATACTTATTTAAGCCAATTTCTTAGTTCCCTTCAGAACTTGCTGTTTATTGGATGTTGACAACAATTATCAATTATGTTTTATATGTACATCTCAATGTCAATACAAATAATAAAGCTTTCATTCTCTCTTGCTTTTTCAGTACCATAATAAATGTTTAATAATATTAGATAATATTTCTCTTCCCAGAGAATTAAGTAGTCCATAATTACAATCAACTCCCATTATTATTTTATATTCTCAGGAGATTCTACATTCTTACAGATTAGTTTGTTATGCCTATTATGCCATCTGTTCTTCATTTCATAAGTTTCCCTTAGGTGAATACAATGTAAAAAAAAAGTTACATTAACAAATATTTTCCCATATGTCAAAATGTATGGCGTGACCTATCTCTTGCACTCCATTTATCATTATTTTACACAGAAGTGCAGTTTTAGTTTAACAGCACTTCAAAGATTTCTGAAACTAATTGTTTCCTGTCAATAAACGTTATTAAGTTTGTGTCTGTTTCTGAAATAAAAATGTTTGGTGCAATAGTTAAGGTGCTGCATTAGAAACTAGGGTATTGTGAGTTCTAATCTTCCTTTAGGTATGAAAGCTGACTGGGTGGTTTCTGACTGGCCACTTGGTCTAAATCCAATCCACCTCACAGGGTTGTTGTTGTGGAAAAAAGAGAAGAAATGGGAGAATTATGTACAATTTTGGAAACTTTGCATTGACTAAGTCAATTATTTTTTAATATTCTCTACTGAAAATGCAAATTTTTAAAACTTTGTCCTCTTGCCAAGTAGCTATTAAACTTTATCCATGTCACATGTCCTAAATATATTTTTAGATTCAACTTTTAATATTTTTATATTTAATCTTCTTTTGACTGATTTTATATTTTATCAAAAGTTAAAAGTTTTAATTTTATCTCAAGTTATCAAAAAGTCAGAGATAAAATTTCATCCTGGATTATCTCTGAGTCTTTGCTAGGTGCTACAGTATGCGAAAATTTCAGTTACTTTAAAATTAACATATTGTGGAAATGTTTATTATTACCAGCCTAAAAAATAAAACCTAGAGCTATTTCACAAAGCTGCTGATCTCTCCTTTTTAAAAAAACTGTTTTCCATAGTCAATTAAATATCCAGAAACAGACATTATATGATGCCAAACTACATCGGCTTCGTTTTATGGCACTCTTGCTTTAATTTTTAAAAAATTCAATATGAGATCTTTCCTGCAACTTGCTAATGGTTGAGAGAGAGAAAGAGAAACTAAGAAAAAAATAAATAAGAATAAAGGTTTCGACTCCTGAAATAGTTTGATGCAACTTATATTACTTCATTGTTGATGGTTAAATGAGGAGAGACACCCTATTCCTTATGAGTGACACCTGTACATATCACTCAATGTTAATGAAGATTCTGATTTTATTAGTTTATTTCTGTGCTTTCAATACTGTTGCTATTTGCCTGGGATTTATCCATTTGCAGGTGTTCAGATTTCATTAAAATAAATAAAAATGTCCCACCCACCCCCAAAAATCATAACATACCTTGCACTTTCAACAAAGGAATTTGATGCTGTAACTCGCAAATGTTTTTTGCCAGCCAGGTTTTCCATTATACTCTTCCCTTGAGTACAAGAAGCAATACTCAGCATTTCTTGTCTGGCACTGTAATCATTTCTACACAAAGAAGTCAAAAGCAAACTTTAGACTAATAACTCAGTGGTCAAGACCCTGCCAGAACAGAACAGTCCTTCGGTCTGCAGGAAACAGACAATCGAAACTTTCCATTCTCCCATTTGGGCGGGATAAGGGGGCATATTTTTTTTATTTATTCATCGGAAGTAAAAGCCAGTTCTCATTTTATTTAGCTAATGTCATCACGTGTATTGTTTTGTCTAATTCTTTGTACAAAGAATCTCAGATGAACTACAGATAATCCTGGACGTGCAATGGTTTGTTTAGTTACAACCAGTGGTGGGATTCAGCCGGTTCGTACCACTTTGGGAGAACTGGTTGTTAACCTTCTGAGCAGTTTGGCAAACTGGTTGTTGGAAGAAATCATTAGGGCAGAAAACCGGTTGTTAAATTACTTGAATCCCACCACTGGTTACAACGGTGCTGAAAAAAGTGATTTACAACAGTTTTTCACTCTTATGCACCTTAAAAGAAGTGTGGAGAACCTTGGCAGGTTCAGAGGACAACTAAAGGAGTCTGAAGAAGCTGCAGCAAATTTGGAGGAGAATTAAAGGATGATAACGAATCTGAAACTAAAGCCTATGTGTACCTGTTTTCTGTCGAAACAAACAAAAAACTGGATAAGAACCAACAGGCTGAAAACATGAATTTGAACTTTAAATATATTACCGTGTTTTCTCGAAAATAAGACCCTGTCTTATATTTTTTTGAACCTTGAAATAAGCGCTTGGCCTTATTGCCATGCGCTCAAAAGTCCAATTGAGCTATTATCAGGGGATGTCTTATTTTGGGGAAAACATGGTAATATATTTAATATATTAAATGATGGAAGAACTGATGGAAGAAATGATGGAAGTGCCTAGAACTGTGGTAGGTTCCTTCTTGATGAAGATTTTCAGAGTCTGGATGGCCAGTTGTCAGGAATGGTTTACTGGATTCCTCCACTGAGCAAAAAAGTGAACTTGATGATTTATACAGTATAGTCTCTTCTAACTCAGACTTTTAATCTGAATCTTGCTTTCCTTTTAAGATATCACCAGTATAAAGTTACACAACTATATACCATGTGGAACTGGCAAAAATCTGCTTTTAGCATTTTGTACATCAATATAATGGTATAATAATTGCATCCATTAGAGGTCAGTATTGCTCTATTTAATTCTTTTCTTTAAAAAAAATCTGAGGAAAGTTTTCCTCCAATTACTGCTATTTTAATGGAAAGATTCATGATGTATTAAGATGATAGAATAAAAACCCCGCTTGGGTTAAAGGTGAATTTTAAAAGTTATAGAAATCTGGAGATGCTTTCCGTCTAAAAATTTAATTGAAAGCTTCAAAGCATTTCACACAAAATAATATTAAAGAGCAAAATATCAAAATAACACTGTGGAGATCAGAGAAAAGAACTGTTGCAGCTGGTATGAGGCGGATTCTAACTAATAATAAGGTGCTTGGTAATGGGGCATAAGATATCAGAGTTTGTTTCTACATCTGACACCATCACAAGAATAAATTAATTCCTCCTTTCTTACCTCTGGTTAGGCAAACTAGGAGGGCCATTTGGCCATCTAGAATCCTATCTAGAAGCCTGAATTCACATCACCTAAATATGGTGGCAAAATGATTGAGCTGAACATCACAATTCTTCTTTCTTTTGGAAAGGAGGCATTTTTAAGAGAGGAAATAAGAACACAAAGATTCTGTTGTGCAGAATCCCCCTCAAATCAAGTGAAAAATGGTCCCACTCTTTCCAGTAAGATCCCCATTTCAGGAGCTTGAGTTAAAGGACAATTACCACAAACATGGTAGGGAAGGCAAACCAGATTCCATACTTACTCAAGTTCTTAAACTAGCTTCAAATTCTGATTGTGATTCTTTGAAACCTTATAGCCTTAATCCAAGGCAGTGCTGGTAGGGATACATTATTTAATTATAGCTAAAAACGAAATAGGGATCACTGTGAAGGTTTTTTTTTTTGAGGGTTGGGTGGAAACCTGCAGCTAAAAGATCAGCTTTTTTATATCTGTTCCTTTCGCTAAGCAAGAATTATGCAAGGTTTTTAAAAAATAAATCAGTATTTAAAGGTGACTTCTCTACTTACATTCCTTTTTTCTTTGGATCTGTGTTAAATGGCATTTTACCCAATTCCAAAATCTTCTGAGAACAAGTTATCACCAGTTCATGGTCATGGAGATTATGTGCAAAATGCATAAGTCTGGTCAGTGTCTGAAGCTGTACAAGCGAGTCGGACCAACTGCACTCCAGAGCCATTTTTACCAACTACAAGTAAGTGGATAAAATATATGTTCATGAATTGATAACATTAATATTTAGCACATCCAGTCTACAATGTTTCAGAATAATGACTTGTACCTTTTTGTAAAGAATGGCTTAGGAAAAAAAATGGTATTGCTACAGTGAGTGCATCAAGCTTGGGAATCTGCATTGCAGACCATATAGGTGTGAGGTATAATTACCATAAACCAAACAAATGTAAGAGATGAACCAAGTAAGTAGTACTTGGAATATATTTCCTTTGAATTTTATTCCAGTTTTAAAGAGGAGAAAATATTTTCAGATTTTAAAAAAAATATGTATTTTTTCCCCCAAAATATTGATAAAATGTAAAACCACTCTCTTAATTATTTGAGTCATGAAAACTCAAGGTTTTGTTGTTAATCCCTTTATGGAAAAGAAAAAAGAAAAAAGAAAAAAGAAAAAAGAAAAAAGAAAAAAG
>WNWU01000043.1:4315250-4344727 GCA_012654045.1 Ptyas mucosa | reverse complement strand
ATATACATATACATATACATATACATATACATATACATATACATATACATATACATATATATATATAAAGTATTTGTAACACAATCAGACAAAATAACATATAGCATGAGAGATCTGACCAGTTAAGGATCTACATTGTGCAGAAACACTCAGTATCATCAGCCAGCAATAATAACAAATGGCATTATTTCAAAATAATGTTAGGCTTGCCTTAGTAAAGAAGATTGACCTGTTAACTTCATTGTTACGTATCTAAAACCAATACTGTAATGTTCTTACATCAAAAGGCCATTAAAGGTTATACTTTATTATGAACCTTGTAAACATCAAACACCCAACAAAACTCTTGTAGAACTTACCCAAAGTTCCCAACATTCTTAACAGCATTGAAAAGAATTTGAAAGGGTTCAACAAGTTCTTTTTGCCGTTTTGAAATAATCAGATGTTTATTATGATTTAAGACATACACCACAGTGTTATGTACGATCCAGGCTTCATTTAACTCCTCTCCAATTCTGACAGCTCGTAGAAAGTTTTCCATAGCATATTGAGATAAGTGGTTTATCCAGTTGCTTAACAAGTAGAAATTTTAATTATTAAATTGCCAAAAAGAAAAGGACAAGAAACAGAAAACAACCCATTGTGTATACTGTATGGTCAGGAAAATATCTGAAACATAATTATGTTTTCCATCTATGAAACCTAACTATTTTCAAATAATATATTATCATAAAATTCTTCTATAGAGCCGTGGTGGGCGGTGGTTAGAATGCAGTACTGCAGGCTACTTCTGCTGACTGCAGTTTGGCAGTTCAAATCTCACCAGGCTCAAGATTGACTCAGCCTTTCATACTTCCGAGGTCGGTTAATTGAGGACCCAGATTGTTGGGGGCAATAGGCTAACTCTGTAAACCTCTTAGAGAGGGCTGTAAAGCACTGTGAAGTGGTATATAAGTCTAAGTGCTATTGCTATTGCTATAATTGCCTGTTTATACTGCCTGTTACCGCCTGCTATGGAGGTCTTTTGGAGATCTTAAAAATTTAACATTATGTTCTCCTACATTTACACACAATATAAATTAGCATACATACATACATACATAATTACGCCCACTTTCATATATTATTAATCTCATTAAAAAATCATTTCCCATTGACACCTGGCTTCTATCGTGCAAATAAAGAGGTCAGTCAATAAAATTTTGATTACTGTAGATCTAATAGGGCAAAACTGTTATTGATACGACATTTTCAGGAGTTTGAAGAGAGGAAGCAAGAAATCATTGCTTTATTAGTTGCAAGGCCAAAGTTGTAGGGAAAGATTCACAGTAGAGATCAGGCTATCCCCCCTTTGTTGATGTTATAGAAGTTATTAAAGATGGAGCTGTTACAGAAAGGCAGACACATAATTTATCATTTTATTATAGTATATTTAGCTTCTATTTTATTGTTTATGTAGTTATGTTTGGGTGACCCTTATAAAATTGTCTTTATAGAAATCTGTACAATCAATGTTTTAAATGTTTTTATATTACCTGTAAACTGCAAAAGTCTTTGATAGTGGTGCTATATTGTTAAAATAAATTCGCTACTTATTGTTCTAAGGTTCTTTTATAGTGTAATCTTACAAAATATGTTTTGAAAGTAATGGATCATAGGACTTTAGCCTCCAGGGACCGGGGCAGGGAAGACTAAAGGGACTAAGGGGAGACTGGGGGGGGTTTCCTGCTTGGGGGTGAGGTAGTTGGACAGGAGGATCTCCAAGGTCTGTATGTATGTAACTCACTGAAACGGGCATAAGTATGAAAAAATTGTTATTTTTTTCAGTGCCACTGTAACTTTGAACAGTCACTAAATGAACTGCTGTAAGTTGAGGACTACCTGTACTAAATATTTAGATCCATGATGGCGAACCTATGGCATGCGTTCTGGAAGTGGCATGCAGAGCCATCTCTCCAGGCATGCGAGCCATCGCCCGTTGCTCTTCCGAGTTCCGGTGTACCAGCCAGCTGGTCTTCGTGCGCGCATGCGCATCAGAAACCAGAAGACAAGCTGGCCGGTGCACATGTGCGCACCGGAAACCAGAAAATCACCTTCCCAGCGCGCGCATGCACACCAGTCGGCTGCTCTTCCAGTGTCCGCCAAGCGCATGTGCACTGGCCAGCTGGTCTTTACGTGAGCATACCCGCCAGAAACCAGAAGACCAGGTGGCTGGCGCGCATCGGAAACTGGAAGATCATCTTCCTAGTGTGCTTATGTGCACCGGGCGGCTGCTCTTCCTGTTTCCAGCATACATGTGCACTCCTGTTTCGGCACTCAGTGTCAAAAAGGTTTGCCAACACTGATCTAGATTTTGAAAGAAATATGTACTTGTTCAAAATTCAAAATACCAATTACAAGTAGTCCTTGACTTATGACTGTGGTTGAGCCCAAAATTTATGTTGCTAAATGAGACATCTTTTAAGGGAGTTTTGCCCTGTTTTATGACTTTTCTTGCCACAGTGGTTAAGTGAATCATTGGTTCACTTGGTTAAGTTAGTAACCTGGTTGTTAAGTGTTTGCTTTGACTTAGGTTACAAAAGTGATTATATGATCCTAGGACACAGCAACAGTCATAAATATGAACCAATTGCCAAGCATCTGAATTTTGATGGCATGACATTGGGGACTCTGCAACCGTCATGTGAAAAATAGTCATAAGTTATTTTTTTCAGTGCCATTGTAATTTTGAGCAGTCACTAAACAAATTGTTATAAATCGAAAACTACTTGCATATATAAAATTAAGGCTAACCAACAGATTAGTTCTTCGAAAGCATTTAAAAAAAAAAGCCAAAGCAGATAACAGTACTTCAAAACAACCTGTATACATTCCAATCTGATTCTCTTCCAGTTCGTGTTGAATGTTGAGAGTATCCTGAAATGTGTGTATTTGGTTCTATGGGAAGGACAGGATAATCATTGAGCTGGACGCCTTCTGTTCTTAATAACTGAATTGTAGCCTAAATACAGACACCAGGAGAAAAAAACAACTATCAAGGCACGAATATAAAAAGATCAAAACTGCATAAAGTTCGTAGTGATAGACACTATGATAGACTATTTTTATTCTTATGTTTTCTTATTATGCACAGGTGCCATAGCAAAGCTAAAGCCGGATGTTTACTTCTTAATTTCATTGCTCATACTAGTAGGGAAAAAAGCTTCCATGATTAATTTTAACTTAGCTCCCAGCAGTATTCATTCTGATCCTGGAGGTTTGGGTTTTATTTTCTTTCACTTGGTGAATATTTCAGAATCTAAATCCATCACTTTATCCTAAACGCTTGAGTTTCAACAAATTAGTTCTTCATATTCACACATCACACAGAACCAAAATGATCGAAAAATGTAAATGGAAGTTTTTTTAAAAAGGACTATTTATTACTAATCTATATACAGTGGATAAAAACGAAATACCACTCACGCATCATCACAAAATCTCCAGAACCGTAAAGCCTACAAACTTGAAATTTGCCATGTATGTTCCTCTTGGCTTCTAGGTGCTCACTAAGAAAGGATTTTTTGAAATGACCACCAGAGCATTAGTATTTCCTATATTATGAATAACATGCTCTGATGCTAAGTTCTACTCCCCTTCCTGACCTGAAAAGAAATCTGTTCCAGATGCAAAACACAAGCAGAGAGGAGAGGAGTTTCAGTTTCAGTTTTATTTTTACAGCAGCAACCAGCTTTACTTCAGAACAGTTGAGCTAAGCCATGGCCAGGCTCCTTCCTGTCTCCTTCTTGCTCACACAGCAAATACTGTTTCACTTTCCAAACAGCCCTCTGATGCTAAGGAGTTCTACTCCCTCTCCCCACCTGAAAAGAAATCTGTTCCAAATGCAAAACACAAGCAGAGGAGAGGAGAGTTTCAGTTTTATTTCACAGCAGCAAGCAGGGGATAGGATAGGGGAGGCTTCTGTAGGGCAAGCCTGAGGGAGAGAAGGGGGATAGGATAGGATAGGCTTTTGTGAGGGAGAGAAGGGGATAGGATAGGAGTGGCAAGCCTGAGGGAGAGAAGGGGATATGATAGGGGAGGCTTTAAGGTTTTCAATTTCAATTATATAGAATGTAAAGTATGTATGTTGGTGTTTTTATTTTTATAGTTATAATGTACACTGAAGATGGCATTTAATTTCATTGTACCATGTGCAATGACAATAAGTAAACTAAACTAAACTAAACTTCTGTGGGACAAGGCTGAGGGAGAGAAGGGGACAGGAGTGGCCGATCATAACTATTTATTAATTTTCAAGCTGTAAGTGTTGATTTACCAAACCTGATCACATAGTTTTGTAGCGGAGCATGAGTATTCAGCTAGTCCATTACATTTGAATGAAGCCTGACAAAATAAGAATTTTAGTCTTTGTTTCTTAATATAAAGTGCAATGGAAGCTTAATTTCAGCTGTATCCTCCGATGCATTATTTATGAATAAAATACTGAGATATAAAAGCTCTTATACAGACTGCATAATAATGGAACTTGCATTCTACAGATATTGGTATGTAACTCCAGTTTGGATTAGTGGTTAAGACACAGGGCTAGAAAGCAAGAGGCCATGAGTTCAAGTCTCACCATGGCCATGAAAGCTAGCTAGGTGACCTTGGCCCAGTCACACTCTCTCAGTCTAATGCACCTCACAGGGTTGTTGTGAAGAAAATAGGAGGAAGGTGTGTTTGGATATATTGGTCACCTTGACTTCTTTGTAAAAATAATAAGGGCATAATAAAAATAAATGAATAAACACCCCACATTGTCTGTTGTTGGTCACACTGAATGGGACTTCTAAGAACTGGTGTAGCAAAATATGAATCTTGATACTTCTGTTTTTTTGCACTGGAAAATATTTTTCCTTGTATGCATAACATATAATTGTCATCTTATGATCATATTAACCTTTCAATTTTCCTATGGCCCAAAGCTGTCAGTTTGAAAAACATGATCCCCATGAAACAGTAGTTAAAGGAAATAAAAAAAATCCAACTGGCATAATTCCTTTATTTTAAAACTACATGCATAGAGGAGAGAAACATTATAGCCATATTTATTTTTACTATTGAGTTTTTCAGAGGCCCTTTCCCCATAAAAAGCAGTCATATGTAAACAAGCTAGAGCAGGGGTGTCAAACTTGATTTCACTGAAAGCTGCATCAGGGTTGTGTTTGACCTTGGTGGGTGTGGCCAGGGTGGTCATGGCCAGCTTGACATTGCTCATGTGTGGGGCACCTGTGGTGGTTCGAACCTTCTGCCAGCAAAAATGGGCTCCCGATCTGTTTTTGGCTACGATGGCCTCCTGCAGCCCTCTGCCAGTGAAAATGGAGTTCTGTTTTCGCTGGCAGAGGGATGCAGGAGGCCGTTGCAGCCAAAAACGGGGCCTGAGAGTGCTGCATGAGGCCCTCCTGAGCTCTGTTTTCACTGGCAAACGCATCGTGGGCCGATCCTTCACTGTTTCCAGAGTGGCTCCATGAGCCAGATCTAAGCACCCCGCGGGCCAGCTCCATCTCCCGGGCCTTGAGTTTGACATCCCTGAGCTAGAGTAATGAAGATCAGTATCCTGTAACAAATGCACAAAAGGATTTTAAAACTATCTCATAGTTGCATAATTTACTAACCTCTGCATTAATACATCTTACTTCTGCTAAGGTTCTAAGTAGATCTCTTTCTAAAGAAAATACACCGGTAGGCACCGGTGACTCTCTTAATACATTTACTTCAGGCTCATCAGATGTTGTAGCTGTACTACCTCTCTTCTTTATCACTAAAAGACACATAAAATGCATTAATTCAACAACTTTTTGTGTGATCATTAAGGGAAACAATTTAGAAATTCTTTGTGAAAGATTGACTAACTTAGAATTTGAAAAAAAGCACTGTTTTGTTGGTTAGGGATGGTAGGCTATACCTGTACTGTTGGTTAGGGGTGGTAGGCTATACAGGTAGTCCTTGACTTACGACAGTTCATTTAGTGACCGTTTGAAGTTACAACGGGACTGAAAAAAGTGAATTATGATCATTTCTCACACTTAATGACCGTTGCAGCATTGCCATGTCCATGTGATCAGAATTCAGACACTTGGCAACCGACTCAGATTTATGATGGTTGCAGTGTCCTGAGGTCATGTGATCCCCTTTTGTGACCTTCTGAGGTCACAAGCAAAGTCAAGGGGGAACTTTATATATTTATAAATTCACTTTATAACCATGTTACTAACTTAACAACTGCAGTGATTCACTTAACAATTGTGCAAGAAAGGTCATAAAACTCACTTAACAAATGTCTCACTTAGCAATAGACATTTTAGGTTCAAATGTGGTTGTAAATTGAGGACTATTTGCATTGCAACATTTTGTTCAGATCTCATCTTCAATGAAAACATGCTAAGAGGGCAAAAGCAAATCCAACAATTAGATGAGCACAGAGAGTTTCCTATATTGTATCTCTTCGCTGCAATCTAATATTTGTGTGGAATTTTGTAGCCCAGATCATATTAGCAATGCTATTCTAAGGCAATCTAAATTGCTGACATCCAAACTAAACTATTAATCTTCAACATCCCATTGACTAAAAGAAGAAGCTCTTTTAGCAGTGGCCTTGAAAATTTCATCTTCCTTTGTAGCAACAACAAACTAATGACTCTAATTAATAGCATTACATCAACATTTCCAAGTGATGATTTTAAAAAATAGTCAGGGCAAGGTCATACATGTAAGTCTAGTAAATGAATAACTTCAAAAAATGAAAAAATAACCCCAGCTCTTTTTGTGTTTTACTGCTGCTTAGCTCTTCATGATCTTAACATAAAGATCTGCCAGCACAATTAGGTAAGTACATCTGAACACCTCCTTGCGTCTATAAAGAAGAAGAGTTTATTTGCCGTGATTATGAAATTATGTTACACACAAGTACCAAGACTTACATTTTTTACGTTTTGATACCTTTATCGCTTGATTATCATCATACAAGAGGCAGAACCTACATGCAGCCCTACAAACATCCCACACGCTTTGCTTCCGGGCTGTTTTTGCTATTTCTGACCATAGGCGGATTCTGTAGCAACGATTTAAAATGAAAACTCATTTTTATTTTAAGAGGATAATGAATATAAACATGCAACTCTTAAATAATGCGTTGATTTCCCCCCCTTAATCGCTTCACCATTAGGGACCAGAGGAGGTATCTGGGTAACAAGGAGGATAAATATACTTCTGTAAGTTTCTGCTTTGCCGTCATGTTTTGCATTTGTGGCTCTGTGTGCACAGGAAAGCATGGGTGGGGTTTGTTTATTACTCTCTTATATACTTCCCTCATGTGAAGAAAGGAAGGAAACTTAGAATTGTATAGTCAGACACTGATCTGAGCCACTATGTAACTGCCTCTACCATAGGGAAGCACCGGGGAATTTTTTCTCTGCATTTCCACCCTGTGCTCCCCCCCCAATATGGCAAGAGTTCTACAGGTGTTTATTCAAACCCCCCAAATAGGTTCTTGGAAAGTACCCCTGTTGCACAGGTGCAGATTTCAAGCTCAATATAGCAAGAGTCACTGGGGAACCGAATCTAATGGGCAGACATGAAGTCCAAGAAAGTAGGCCAGGAGTCAAACAGGCCAGGATACAAGGCACGAGCACACAAGGCACAGAACTGGGCATGCTGCTCCAGCAACATTCAAGTTCTCAGGGTGGAGTGAAGTAGACAATGGTGTTGCAGGCCTCCATGAGAAGCCAGGTTGCCTCCTCATGAGTAGCCTAGCTGACCTGTGTTGTGCCTGTCTTCTCTCTGCTCTATCTGTCCTCGGATCAGGAAGAGGTGCAGACTCCACCTCCTCCTTATTGCTAACGAGGGGCAGCTGTTCCCGGTCCTAGCCTGGAGCCTTCTGGCCAACTTGCTGCAAATGTGGCTCGCCTGTCTCAGCCTGTCACTTGTCCAATTGACCCAACTGAGGCTGCTCCATCAGGTTAGTATTCTTTGAGTCCCGTTCCTGACCAATACTCGGCTCCACGTTTTCCTCAGCAGATTCAAACTCACCCTCCTCCTCTGAATTCGCATTGAGAGGGGTGGGGATGAGGGTGGTGGATCCATGACACAGCTGAATCCAGTCTATTGATCTTTCTTTTGTTGACTTCTCCCCAGACAATAGATTTGGTCCCATTTCTGCTCCCTTTCCAATACCTCTACTCAGTATTCCGAGTCCCTGTACACAATTTCTTTTCAACATTACAACTTTCCAAAATATCAAAAAACCAGGAACAATACTTATTGACACCCTAGTGATTTCTAATGTTAGGAAAAATTGTGGACACTAGGGTGTAGTTTTATCAGGATAAAATAGTTTTTAAGAAACAAAACAAAATAGCTTATTTTTGAATATTTGTCTACAACCGTAATTACCTTTCTTTTTCGTTTTCATGTCCTAGTCTCTTCAAATGTCCATCTGCTTTCTCTACAGTTTTAGCGTGGTGCTCTGCTTTTGCACAGAGATAGCTAATTTGATCTTTATGTTTACTTGGGGGAACTAAATAGGAAGGAAGAAAATTTAATATAGTTTGGATTAGATTCATGGTATTGCTACTACAATTATTTCACAATAATTAGTTGAGGTATTGGACAAGGATTAGTAAATAAAAGTTCTATAGAAACTACAGTACAGTACAAGTAGTCCTTAAAAAGGGACTTATGATAGTTTTTCACATGTACAACGGTTGCAACACCTCTATGGTCATATAATCAAAATTCAGATGTGTGGCAACTGACTCATATTTATGACAATTGTAATGTCCTGGGGTCAAGTGATCATCTTTTGCGACCTTCTGACAAGCAAAGTCAATGGGGAAGCCAGGTTCACTTTATAAGCGTATTACTAACTTAATAACTGCAGTGATTCACTTAACAACTATGGCAAAGAAAGGTCGTAAGAAAATCACTTAGCAACTGTCTCACTTAGCAACAGAAATTTTGGGCTAAATTGTGGTTGTAAGTTCAGGATTACCTGTAGCTGCTGTTGGAAATATCAGTGTTACATGTTTATTCCTACATTCCATAAATGTTAATACACAGCGAGGGGGTTGTTAGACAACTACATGCCCAGGGACTCAGGGAGATCAATGCCAAAGTAGAGATCATGTTTTTTGCAGACAGGTTGCCAAGAGTTCCAGCAAAGCTTCTCAGTGCAAGAGTTCAGAAGTGGAGATTCCCTTCCAATGGTCATAATCTGTTTGCAATCTGGTTTTGAATTCTGTCTGCTAAAACCACAATCTCTACTTTGATACTGATCTCCCTAGCCCTGGAAAATCCCAACTAAAAATATGTACAGTGAACCTGGTCTGCCGTTATCCCCAAAATCCTTTTATTACAGAAATTCCATTCCTTAATCTCTTTTAAAAAGTTTTAGGAAACCTAAACCATTAGTAATGGAATACTACATTACAGTATGTTACTTTCTACTTTTTTGTTTCACTTCAACGGTTTAAAAAATGGGAGATATTCAAAGATAGGGAAACACAAGAACAAAATAATAACTAGGCCATCAGATATGTGCTTCATTTTTCCTTAAACAATTTGCACAAAAGAACTAAGGTGACAGGAACTGATTTTAACCATTTCCCTACTGTCATTCTCTGAGAATAAGTCTTAAACTTTCTTGACTTTTAGAAAGCACTTAAAACCTGGCTGCTTGCCCAGGGATGAGAACTGAAAAGTTAGTGAGGCCCAGGTGGTTTGTTGTAACAAAAATGCCATTTATATTTTGTTTAGATTAGGTGGTTACGTTTTTACAGTTATTTATATTGCTTTAATTCCTCAATTTTGTATACTGCCCAGAGTCACTTTGGTAAGAGTGTCAGCCATAGAAATAAAATCAAATAAGTAAATAATAAACAATTCAAAGGACAAGATGTTTTTGTAACCACAAAACACTGAACAGTTGACATACGCATATATACACAAAACATGGATGTATTTCAGAAGTCAAGCAATCCTCTGCTAAATGGTACGAATATTTAAAACAGCAACTTTTCAAGTCTTCCAAATCTACATTTTTGCCAGCTTTCTTTAATTAAAACTCATTTCTAATTTATACATAAAGTCTACAAAATGTTTGCAGAAAAGCTGTGGATTTCTTATGGCTTGAGGGAACAGTTTTCCTGCAGCATTGAACCATCATAAACAATTTATGTGGAATATTTTGAAAATACTTTTTGCCCGTAAGGATCTTAAATTAAGTCACAAATTAAGTTCATGACTGTGAAGGAAAAAAGTACACCTCATGAAACTGTGATTTATTACTTTGATGTTTACTTTTAACTATAACTGGTCTGTTCAGTGGTAAGGCCACTGAAGTGAAGGCCAGAGGCAGGAAAATGGTTCCTGTTCTCATAATTATCACGTTGTGCTGCTCAAATTCAGATGTGAGAAGCTGCCATGGATTATTAAGGGAAGGAGAGGTCACTATTAATGGAGCTTTCTCAAAAATTAATCACCTGGCATGGAAATTATTTAATTTTTCTAATTGCAATAAGGGATCATTGAATCCAAATTAGTTAGTCAAAGGGGGATAGAATATCTTAGTTTTGCCAACACTGAAAACTTAAATTACCTTTAGCCTCGTTTTCACTATCAAGAACAACCTGAAAAGCCTCCGGTGCTAGTGCAAGGCCAGCATTCACCAACAGAGAGCGTTTTTTCCTTACACTGTCATTTGCCGTTCCTTTTTTAGCCTAGAGAGAAAAGACACTAATTATACTGGTAAAACTTCAAGAAAATATGATGATCAATGGAAAAGACTTATTTCGTTCTGGACCACACCCCAATTAGCTATGTCCCCTCCAAGATACAGTATTTTCCCCCTTCATCTTTTTTCTTTCCACATGACAACAAGCTTTTATCTTTTGCTGCAACATGTCACCATTGGCTCCTGGAAAGCAACAAAATGAAGCGGAAGCAACCTCTTTTTCTTACATGGCATTTCTGTGGCAAACAAGAGGAAGAAAGGTAGCATTTATTGGTTCCCCAACAATATATGTGTATTGACTTCAACCATTGGTGAAATCTAAAATTTGTTACTATCGGTTCTGTGGGCGTGGCTTGGTGGTGGTGGGGGATGTGACTGGATGGGTGTGGCCAATTTTTTTTTTACTTTCGAAACCATTTTTTCTACAACCTCTTCGGCGAAGAGGTTGTAAAAAATGCTTTTAAAAGCCTCTGATGATCCCAGCTGAGTTTCCTGATCAGCAGAGGCTTTTAAACAGGGGTGAAATGTAAAATTTGTTACCACCGGTTCTGTGGGTGTGGCTTGGTGGGGAGGGGGGTAATGTAGCTGGGTGGGCGTGGCCAACTTTTTTTTTCTCTTTTAAATGCCTCTGACGATCCAAGCTGAGTTGCCTGATCGTCAGAGGCATTTAAAAGAAAAAAAGCCTCTGCCGATCAGGCAACTCAGCTGGGATCATCAGAGGCTTTTAAAAGCATTTTTTCTACAACCTCTGAAGATGCTTTTAAAAGCCTTTGGGGATCCCAGCTGAGCCACGCAATCATTTGAGGCTTTTTTTTTTACTTTTAAAAGCATTTTTCGGCCAAAGACATTGTTGATGATAGTGCAGCTCAGCTGGGTATAGGGGTGGGGCAGGGATTTTTGCTACCAGTTCTCCGAACCACCCGCCTCCATCGCTATCGGATCGGGCGATCCGGTCCAAACCGGGAGCATTTCACCCTGACGTCAACCCTTTCTCTCTTATCATACTAATTACAATGTGTAAGAACTGGAGGGGAGGCACTCCAACACCTTGAAACTTTTGAAGACACATGCAGTCCCGCTTTTTCCAATTGTATTGATGCTCTAATAACACATCCTGCTGTAATATATCCAATATATATACCTGTTCAATCATCAAACTTGCTTGGTCTTCTAGACGCTCCAATGACTTATACAGCATGGTATTTAAGCTAAGCCGATGGAAAGCCATTTTGAGGTATTCATGGTACTGTCCATTGTTATCAAGGTTGATGGCCTTCTCTAGATGTTCCATTGCGGTCTCTACTCTGTCTGATTTTTCTTCAATACGAGCAATTTCCATATGAACTTGACAACGCAATAAAATCAACATGCTAGGAAGTAACCATAACTATTTTCAATTATACACATTAAGATATTCTGTAAATTTTTTCTCCTTCTGCAATACATATATATTACAATTAGATTTACTATTATGACACACAACAATGTGAAATCACAGCTGCCAGTTCATTAGCTGGTGTTGGCTTATATAGTAATTGCTTTTTAAGAATAGTGATTCACAGGTTTTCAAGGATCCACCTACATTGTTTAACCTATAACCATAAATGTTATTTAAAGGTGAATTAGGCTATTCTCAAACAGGCTAATTATAGGAAAGATCATCAGGCAGTGGGACCCTTGCAGTTCAAAACACACCTAAATGATACTAATTACTTGGATCATTTCAACTGGGATTTTATTGTTTTGGTTAATCTGATATATTATTTTTTTGCTACCTACTTCAGTTACTCTGAACCTATTCTGAGAAAAGGGTGGGGAAAGTGAGGCTCTGCTAGTTGTCCTAGGCTTCTCAGTGGTTTTAAGTACCACCAACCAATGAATGATCTTTGGACATTGGTCCTACCTGTTTGATTAAATCCAGAAAGTGGTGCTGAGGAACTCCTGATACCTATCCTGTGACCTGATAGTATCTTATAGTAGGGGTCCCCAACCCCTGGTCCATGGACTAGCACCAGGTCATGGCATGCCAGCAAACAAGAGAAACCCCATCCGCAGAATGCAGGAAGTCCGTGGAAAAACCTCTCTCCATGGAATTGGTCCCTGCTGCCCAAAAGTTTGAGGGTTGCTGTCTTATAGGTTTTCATCCCATCTGTCATATATTTAGTACCTACAGTATATGAAACTGCTGGAGGAATGAGTTTTGGACCACCTGGCGATGACACCAGGTCTACTTCTTCTTACCATCTACCTCCAACGAAACAGTTGATTCCCCTGAATATTGCTAACATGCTAGATGAGGGAGAACAAGCTTAAATTAGAACCAGATAAGATAAAGGATGCTTTTGGTGAATAATAAGACTTAGAATATTAAAATTTGCAATAGTGAATATTGCTCGTCTTGATCCTCATTTGATTCACAATTTGCCAGCTACAATCTTTCCTGAGTCAGCTGATTTGCCATTGGTTATTCCTCACCTTGGCTATATCCTGTCATCACTACTGGCCTAGGACTTATCTAAGGTAAGCCTTAGACATTACAAACTGTCTGGAAAGATGCAGAAAAGACCTTTCTGAACAACCTTCTATGGTCAGACCTTCTTTCTGGCATGCCCCCAGATGATGGAATGCATTTCTTCAGGAATTGATCCTATCTTTTACCATTTGAAAAAAATATATACATGCATCTCTTTCACTATGTTTTTGATTGTTACATAATTTTAGCATCAATTATATGTTAATTTTAATTAGTGGTATATTTTTATGGTCTGCTTTTTTAATAATGTTTGTTAACTGCTTTAAGTGCTCAGATGCAGAAGAAAATGGAAATAAGTTTGGAGATATACAGGAGCCATTGAGGGGAAATAAATGACAACTCAGTCTTGGGAAAGGGACAGAGTTGAGGAAAAAGTCTCAAAACAGCTCCACCTTGATTCTTTTGGTATAAAAAAGAGCAGACAGGTTCACAATTCTGTTGTTATGGCTTGTAATGTACCATTCCTATAATTTTTTTCAAAATTTCCTGACATCAGGCTGATATCATATACATCATTAAATCTATGAAGCTAACAGAAATCATGCTATCTAAAATTGAAGGTAGACCAAGATTTACCTGTCAATCTTCTCTAGCACTTCAGCAATTGCCAACAGGGGTTTTCGTATATGATGTTGCAAATTGTGTTGCAACAATGGTAAGCAGATATTCCACTGGGTAGTACATACTGCCTGAATAATATTAGGATCTCTCAGCCGAATTGCACGGTTCAAAATTAAATCAAGTTTCTGTATAACTTCTAACTGAGCCTGTAGGAACAAAATTTGGTTTGCAATTATTATGGAAGCAATGCTTTAATGAACCTAATCTGAAAGCCCCCTCAGAATTGGGATAGCACACTGATCGATCTGTTAACACTATTCAATTTTCCCCCCACTTTTATAGTTTGTGCCTTTTTATTGGTAGCCACATCTTGGAAGCGCAATTTATGATCTGCAAAAACAATGTATCCCTGAATTAAGAGATCATTCTCATGTTTTCTAATTTGATTCCTTTAATTTCAAGAGAGACAGACATTGAAATTACAAATCTAAAGTGGAAAGTGTGTTTGCCCTTAAAGAATAGTATTAATTCAGGAATAAACATACCTCAACAACACTTTTAGCATAAGTTTCAATTTTAGGCCCAAGTGTTTGTACTTCGCAATCACATTCCAAGCAATCTAATTCAATTTCTCTTCCTGGATCCTATTAATATAAGCATAATTAAAGAACACAAATAATCAGGAACAATCTTTCTTGCTTTCAATTATTTCATTAAAATGTTCAGATTTTCCCTCTGTAGATATTGTATAGGCCTAATTAACATATAACATTGAGCTGTAATGTGCTTTGGTTGTGGTTTTGGAGTTCGGTTTCTTGTTTTGGTTGGGGTTTTTTTTATTTTTTGGTATATCATGATATGTGAAATATTTATTTATTTATTTGACTTATATGATTGCCCATCTGGTAAAACACAACGCTGGATGGCTCACAACAATAATAAGATCATAACCAAGAAAAACCAAGAAATCTCTGGATTGATTCATCAATCTATACCGTGATGGTTTTTTCCCCACAAAGTATAACTAAAATGTATCGACTTAGGGTTATCTATTATGAGATATTCATAGGTCATCATCATCATACGAATTCTACAAAATTACCTTACTCATGGGAAATTCCATGCAAGCCTATTAGAAGTTAATATCATTAGGCTTCTTCCAACCAAACTTTCTCTGCCCTAGGAAAAAGCAAGGGCAAGCCACTTCTGAAAATGTTGCCCCTCAAAATGAATGTACTTATCCAGGGAAAACCTTCCAAATATTTCATTATTTGAAAATGTACCACTTTATTTATAATGTGACTATTATGAATATAATATTGGAGTGGTTCCAAAGCACTGGCACAAACATAACAACATTTATTAGAGAATTCATTTCCTTCAAGAGAGGACTGCATAGGTGGGCTTATGAGGTCCTTTTTAAGCACTTGGGGGAAAATGGCAGCTTTAATTATTTTAAGATTTATCAAAAATATTCACTTGCAATTCACATGCACATTCCAAACCACTCTTTAAAAAGATTTGCATATCCCAATAAAATTTAAAAAATCTTATTCATCCAGCTGAAAGTAACACACACAGCCAGACAAGCTGTAATATAACTTCCTATTATTATGGACATATATAATGTGATTTCTTTGTGTTTTCAATAATACATTCCTCTACATTCTATTTCTAATTATTGTTTTAAGAGAACAATTGTGCTTCAAGGGAACAATGTTTCCCCTGGTCTTTGATCATTGTTATCTTTTAACTAAGTAATTTTGGAAAGATTTTTAAAATTTGCTTATTTTGTTTATATGGCATCTTTCTGTCAAAAATACGTTTATATACAAAAAAAAAACAACAACCAAAAACCCAGCAATCTTTTGTGATGATGCTTCATGGCAATATAATTCAAGGTAGGGTTTCTTAACACTCACATGAATTTTATAAATCTTCAACTCTTTTAAACATACCACTGCAATATTTATACAATTTAATCTCAAGGAAAGTCGTGCCAGTTCCAGCAGCAAAGAAATTCTGCAAAAGTAAAAAACCAAACCAAACCAGAATCAGAATAAGACTAGCAAGTAACAGCGACTTTTACATAGTAAAGACTAACAATTACCTTGATCACTAAGAAATGATTTCAACTGAGTTATGAACAGAAAAATAGGAGAGTGGCTGCAAATTTAGTATCCCAATTGGTTTATTGTAAGATAGAAGTACAGGGAACAGTAATATAAATTGAATCTGATAGATTTTTTTAAAAAAAATAAGTTAGAAAGTTGGAACAATCATCTATCTACCCGTCTAGTTCTCTTGCTAAATAGCATGCCAAGATGTCACAGCAACTAAGACAAGTGTCACAAAACTGAGAGAAAGGGGAAGAAAGGAATCATATCTTCTTCTCCCAATATTTTAGTTTTAAATAAATACCGGTAGTTCCATGTTTCACGCTGGCAACTATCATCTTGTTATACGTAACTCCCTGCACAGAGAGAAGGATTAGCTGTCCTGATATAGGACATCACGGCAGGTGGGTGGAAATAAAGCCTTGTTCAGGCTTTCCCTAATATTTATGGCATGAAACAGCAATTGTATTTGTGAGTATTTTTCTCTATGGTGCTCATTATTTGAAAGAGGCAAATCTCATCCAATCATGAACGTATTTCAGAATGTTTGGAAGACTGTGTTAGGAAAGGAAGTAAATCAGAACCACCACAAGGAGTCGATTTATGCGATAAATATACAGAGAATTATCATTTATTCTGTGGGGAAGTCATTTGGTATCAGGGAGATAAATAGTTCACACTAAGAACAGAGGCATTAAATTAAAGGAGCCTGAGTGGCGTAGCAGGCTAATGCCTCCTACTAAGCCAGCATTTAACATCCAGCTGCCTGCAATTACTGCGAGTTCTAATCTCACTAGGCTCAAGGTTGACTCAGCCTTCCATCCTTTCTAAGGTGGGTAAAATGAGGACCCAGTTTGTGGGGGCAATAAGCTGACTTTGTATAAAATATACAAAAGTATGAAGGCTATTGCTTCACGCATTGCTTAATGCATTGTAAGCCGCCCTGAGTCTCCGGAGAAGGGCGGCATATAAATAAAATTTTAAAAAAAATACTTGGGTCCCCATATTTGTTAAGCAGGGAAGAGACTATTCAACACAGGATGGTCCTTCTGTGCAGCTGAACCAACAGTAGTGGCCAGGTCAGACTGAGTCCTACTTGGAGAGGCTTTCCTGTAATAATTGATTCTGTCTCATGTGTTGGGCTATTTTGTCTATCATCTAAGGTTGTTGGTGCATCTGGGTAGCCACTTAGTTCTGATATTGGATTGAAGCACTGGACAGTAATTTTGACAATCAGTGACAGTGCCAGACAGCCAGAGTGAATCCTTACTGTTTCTCACCCTCAGCAACTTTAAGACGTGACGTGTCTTCTGTTCTTAGTGTGAACTATTTATCTCCTGATACCAAATGACTTCCCCACAGAATAAATGATAATTTATCATGGATATCAATCAGGAAATGAGTTTAAGCATGTAAAGTCAAAAGGTCTTTACTATCGAATCTTGATAAAAAGCGGCAACGGTATTTTCTGGTTTTGCTTTGAAGACATTTCACTTCTCATCCAAGAAGCTTCTTTAGCTCTGACTGGATGGTGGGAATGGAAGGGTTTATATTCCTTGCAGACAGCTGGTCATTTGCATTCTTTTAGGAAGTTGTTAAGGTCACCTGGAGGTTTATCTGTGTCGTCAGGGTCACCTGAGTGGTGCAAATGGCTGTGGAGCCTTTTGGGAACTGCTGAAAGGACTGTGTTGTAGACTGGAGATAGATGATGTCGTATTCCTCCCCCTCTGTTGAGAAAGGGCTGTTCAATTTTGACACAGATGTCCTCTTTGACCCTTCTTTCAAACCAGCGGTTCTCTCTGCCCAAAATGTGGATTTTGCTGTCTTCAAAAGAGTGGCCTTTGTCTTTTAAATTCAGATGGATTGCTGAATCTAGTCCTGATGAGTTCGTTCTCCTATGTTGTGCCATGAATTTATGAAGTGGTTGTTTTGTTTCCCCAATGTACTGAAGAAGCTTCTTGGATGAGAACCTAAACATCTTCAAAAAACCCCCAGAAAGTCCAGTTGCTTCTTGAAAAAGCACCTTTGGGACAACCATGACCAGGATGACTGAAAATCTCCATAGACATTTAAGACATGTGGAATTCAACTCCCAGAATTCTCCAGCCAGATGGGATAGTGTGTGCGTGTGTGTTGAAGTTCACACATTTTAAAGTTGCTGAGGGTGAGAAACACTGACCTAGGTAATGAATCTTTTCCTGCAGTAGCTAAAGCAGGAACAGGCAATTAAATTGTCAGGCTCTTTTTATCAAGACTCAATAGTAAAGACCTTTTGACTTTACATGCTTAAACTCATTTCCTGGGCTACAACCTTGACAGAAATCTCACAGACATCTAGATAAGAGTCTCTATGGCAGAGATAAATGAGTCCTAATCAAACAGCTAATAGCCCACTGCCAGTGCTATAGGTGAAAGTATCTTACACCCACAGTTATTCAAATTGTAGTTCCCCCCACTTTCTCATGAATGAATGGATCTTTTGCACAGTTCTTGGTATCCTTGAATTTGAAGGGTTATTTATCTATTTTTTAGAAATGCATGGCTGCCCATCTTAAATAACTCTGGGTGGTTCACAGTAAAATCAGGAAGTATAAAACAATCATAAAACAGTAAAACAAACAAAAACAAAAATCCTGCACTGGGAAGCAGAAACACTCAACCATACAACAAAGCATAAATCTTGAATTAAAAATAAATAAATAAAACAGTTCCATGAACACTCATTCACCTCAAACAAACCCTTTAGAACACCAAAAACACATTCTAAAAATGTACACATCCAAAACAATGTAAGCGATATATTCTGTAAACCTGCAAATACACATTTTACATTTAAAAAAGCAAACAACAGAAGTCACCACCATAGTACAGGTTCCCAAGATGAAAAATTACCATATTTTTGGAGTATAAGATGCACCTTTTTCCCCTCTAAAAGGGGGTGAAAATACCGAATGTAGCCCCGCCCACCCACTGGCCCCCACCCTTTGGCCTCTGCTTCCTAGCAGTTGCCTCCTTGCAGCAAACAGCAAGAAAAAACAGCTCCTTTCAACTTCAGCACAGTCTAATTAACACAAGTTGATTGGATTGCCTCCCGACTCTCAGCTGATTTGCTCTCAGCTGTTTTGCACAAGGCTCTGCTGCTTGCTGCAAGGAGGTAAATTACTGCAGCAGATTTTTTTCCCCTTGTGCTAATCAAGCTATGCTGAAAATGAAAATGAAAGTAAAGCAGGCTGTTTGCTGCAAACGAGGCAAAATTGCTCAGAGGCAGATTTCTTTTTCTTCTTTTCCTCACCAAAAAAGGTAGGTGTGTTTTATAGTCTGGCGCATCTTATACTCCAAAAACTACGGTACATCAACAAAATATTTCTACAAAAATCTGTCTCTCCTTCTCTCTCTGTGTGTGTGTAAACACACACACACACACACGAACTATCCTAAAAAGGCAGGTGGATGGGCCTATCACGTGTGCAATGGCCAAATTGATCAAAGATGCATAAAGGCAAATATCTCTTCAATGGTTTTACACTCTGATGGTTTGGCCAAATTCATCAAACATTAAAATAAATACTGCTTTAAGATTATATCTGAACAAAGTAAATGTATCAGTTTTATATTTTAGATCCGGATACAATGTAAATAATAAATACTGATATTTTTTAAAAGTTTCCAGAATGTTGCCAACTATGAAACTCACCTTTCATTACGGTTTACTTGCTTTTTAGATTCTTTCAAAAGTTCAAATATGTTATTCAAATCTGTAGGAGCATCTTCTAGAATCTGATTTTTATCTAATTGCCTGAAAATATTTTATTAGTAGATGATTAATATTTTCAAATTTTCTATCTATCTCTATGCTTCTATCTCTATGCATCAATCTCCATCCATCCATCCATCCATCCATCCATCCATCTTAGGGACTTGTGTGCCTAAATGAAATTCATCTTGTCAAATAATCAGGAGTGGATCTCCATAAATTCTTGCTCCCACAGGAAATGAGAGGGGTTTGGGTCAGAAGATAGGCCTCCTAAGTAACAGTCCCAAGACTGAAATATGCATATCACTCCAAAGATATACAATGACTTTGGTTCTTAATAAGGAAAGAAGGTGACCATTTTATTCTTATTTTTTATTATTGAATTATGAATGAGTTATGTATATATGGAGTTTGCTTATGCTGAGATATGTCTGTACATTGCTCAGTCATTAGAGGATGGATTTTTTAAATAAAACATTAACAATTCAGTTTAGGATATATGAGGGGTAAAAAATAGGAGGAAAAAATGCCACCTATGCTGCCTTGAGAACTTAAAACAGGATGCAATTCTAACAGAACAATAAATTCAATTTATGCATTTTCTTTTACTTATGATTTCCAAGATACCAGTCTACCTTTAGATATATAAATACCAAAGAATTACATGAGTAAAAGCTGGTACTTACCCTTTGATCGTTTGAATTTTGTATATGATATTCAAACTAAGACAGCTTTCAAGTTTATCTTCTATATCTGAAACGTCAACTAGCTTGTTACGCACCTATAAACAGTTACAATAACTATATCATCACAGTTTATAGAAAACAGGAAAACAATAAGCATTTCCGACATTGAAATTTAAATGTGATTCCCTGGTATTTTCACTATAAGCTCTAATATCTCAATTTTTAAAACCAGATTTGAATGTTCATTATAGATTCTTAAAGTAGAAAACAATTATATTTCAATCTAAACACAAAAAATCTTCCTAAAATGGTAAAATGGTTCCTTGAGTGAAACTATGTAGGTCACCAAACAATGTAAACATGCTCCATCAAACTATCTGTAACACATTCTTTTCCTTTTCTTTTTTATCCATTTTTATTTTATTCAAAAACAGTTAAAATACAAAACATCAAAAGTTCCTCAAGATGGCTGCTGAACAATAGGAACTTTTCCTTTTTCCTGCCAACGATATGCCAATTTTACTGCCCAAGCTGATTCTTTGGCAGTGCTGCTCCCTGGATATAAATAGGAGCACTTAGGAATGACCCAAGATGGCTTTTGGACAGCTGTGGACCCACCTGCAAAGTGGAATCTTGAAGATTCCAGTTCTCTTTGGGAGCGACCACAAAGCCACTGGGCATTTATCTTTCTCTTGACAGCTTGTTTTCTCAAGCGTGCATGGATTTTAACTTCACCTTTTGAATCTTCTGTGTTACTTTGCTTTTTATATTTCAAAGTTGACCAGTTGGCTGAACGTTAATTTATTTTAATCCCCTGCTGGACTCTGTTTTTTCTTTTTCCTTTTGATTTATGTTGTTATTTTGAATAATTTTTACTTCTTTGTAAGGAATATGATATGTCCTTGGATAGTGAAAGCGCTTTTACTTGATTTACATTTTATTGGACTACAAGGATTTTGAATTTTATCAATTGGCAAAAATTTTGGAGTTTATCTTTCTTAATCTTTCTTTTAATCTTGGATCGAAATGTACAGAAAATATCTTCCCTGCTTTTTGTCTTTTTACATCGGGAAAGGAGGCTGATACTCAAAAAAATGACAGTTTGATGACATGCAAGCTGCAAGTTTTTTTTAAAAAAAGTTTGATGAAATTATAAAGGTTGTGGAAAACATTCAGAGGCAAGTGATTGTAAATAAATTAAACTCACAAAACGAATGTGATTTCAAAGCAGTAGATTCCTGGGAAATATGGACCCAGACTTAGAAATAACAGCACCGACTCTGTATACCATTCTGAAGTTCAAGCCTGCACTCTTATACAACAGCAGAAAACTATCTCAGTGGATAAGTGATAAATTGGTCTTTTCTAAGTGGATTGAAGAAGATTGGGGAATGGATTTATCACATTTAACTGGGGAACAATCATATAGACTTTTTTGGGGGGGAAGATTGGCTTTGTAGATAGGACTTATTGTATTTAATCAGACAACAATTGATAACAGATTGTATTAAGTAATAAATGTGGATATTTAATCCAGGACCAATCAGTGTTAATTCATGGGACGATGTGGGATAATTAAGAAATAGTCGTAAATTTTCTACAAGTTGATTACAATAACAATGTGTTAAAAGAGGGTTTTGGAATTTTAATCCTATTTATTATTATTGTTGTTCTTCCTGTTAACTACTTTGTTATAAATGTAGCATATAGATGACAGGTTAACAACTTGCAAATAGAATTAGTAGTTCAGTAGTTTAAAGTTCTTTGGGCCGGTTTCACAAGGGGTGGGAAACTAATATCGTGGTAACATATTAATCAGCATTCAACCGGAGGGATAATATGAACATATGTATTAGTCTTTTTTAATGCACCTTTTTCTTTTTAAAGTCCTATTTGTTTTGTTTTTTTCTTTATTTGTTCCTCCCACCCAAAACATTTGGTATAACCAGTAGTGGGTTCCTCTTACCTTCGCTACTGGTTTGGATGTGCAGTGTCTGTGATGATGTCCGGGTGGGTGGGCGGAGCCTCCCGCCACCGCCACTACTGGTTCGCCTGAATTGGGGCGAACCGGTAGAAACCCACCACTGGGTAGAACACATTCTTTTCCATAATGAATCATCAATTTACTACCCATATTTTTTCCCATAAAATGTAGCATTATGCAAGGATGTAATTAGATTCTTAAAAATTTCACTTTACCACAAAACGATTATGCAGTTTAGTCCAGGACAGGACCAAATTAATGGAAAAACAGAGTTGGAAGGGACCTTAGAGGTCTTCTAGTCCAACCTCCTGCTCAAACAGGAAACCGTATACTATTCAGAATTCACAAAGGAATTCTGAAATACTATAAGTTCTATAACTCTATACCACTTATAGGTAACTGGATAACCTCAGGCCCCTCTTGCTCTTTATAGAACTAAGGTTTTATATTTAGCATTATCTTCCATGGCTGAGGATGGAGTGGAACATGGAACATGGCTTTGATGCTCCCAGTCAAACCCTTTAATTATCAGCCTATAGAATAACTGTGGGGGGAAAATGGAGCTTCTTCTTGAGCTCCTGAAGGAAAGACAGGCTATAAATCTAACAGTTTATCTTTTTCTTCTTATATTTTTATTTCATTTTTTGCTTCCTACTTCAATATATCCTTCTCATTTTTTTATTACGTGTCATAAACTACCCATTAGAAGGATATAAAGCAAGATGCATTCATTACTCATTCAGGTGAAACACCACCTTTCATACCTGCAACTTTTCTAGCATTCTGTTAGTATCAAGTGGAAAATTTAAGTTGTTTGTTACATTTTCAAAAATTACCATTATTGAAAATAAATCCTTATATCTACTTGGCGCATTTTCTTCAATGAATGTGGCTGCAGTGGATGAAAAGGTTGTGGCTTCTTCCACTCTGGAAGCATCCAGGAAACACTCAAGCAATTCTCTGAGATGCAAAAATGATTATATTAAATATCCTTTTGAAAAATATTGGTAAACAAACAACTTTTATGTGATTTATTAATTTTTTTTGACAAAAGCCCTTTGACAACTTGAAAGTTTTTTACTTTATAACCTTGACATAGTGAAAATGAAGATACTATTTTGAAATTATTGTAACCAATACTTTAGTTTCTGTACAAATAAAAATATTACCAAATAATCATATGTCTTATTTGAAAGCTATTTAAAGCCCATTATTTTACAAAAAGCATATGTGAAACTCATGCATGATTTTCTGCCTTATCTACTGGATGCAGAATCTTTAGCTTTTATTCCAGACTTTTTAAAATACAACATTCAAGTAAAATAATCTTAACTACGAAGCCTAAAGAATTGCTATGTTTGCTGAATATATTTTACATCATGTATATTTTACATGATCACTCATTTTGAAGATAAGAAAAATAGAAAAAGTATTACGCAGTTAATCAGAGGCACAGTAGTAAAAAAGAAAAAACCAAGAAAAATGAAATCCTTTCGAACATGTTTTGAGCTATACATCAGATAATGTTTTTAAAAACTGATAATCAGTCCAGTGTAGCAGAATAAAATTAAATGCACTTTTCTTTCATTTCCTCTTACTGAGAAATCTGTCCAATAGCCTGCATTTTTGTTAGGACAGAAAGGATGCCCTCTCTGTCCACATATTATATTTACCGAAACTTAAGGACATAGAATTTTGCACTGTAGCCATTATGCAAATTTTGTATGTGTAGATGTAGAACACATAGCTTACACAAGTAGCCCTCACAATTGTCCTGCTTAGTGGCCATTCAAGGTTACGACAGTGCTAAAAAGTAACTTTACAACTGGTCCTCACAGCATCTCCATGGTCATGTAATTGAGATCCAGACGCTCTACAACAGGCAGGGCATTTAATTTTGGCTTTGAAAGCAGAGTCAATGGAGAAGTAAAATTGCAAGTGGTGATCACGTAATTGCACACACTTAATATCCATGGATGACTTGTTTAATGACCACAACAGAAGTGAGGTCGTAAGTCCATCGTGGTCATATGAATTCTCACATAACAACTGCATTTGCTTAGCTATGGAGTTGCCAATTCCAATTGTGGTTATTAAGTAAGGACTACCAGTATTTAGGAAGTAATTTGATGAAGTGGAGTAGTATGTATTTGAGATGCCAAGATCCTCAAAACAGATGCACAGAATATAGCAGTGATGGCTAACCTTTTCTGGACTGAGTGCCCAAAGTGCAAGCGCGCCCGAACCCTCAAAACGCAATGTGTGCGTGGCCCCCATGCATGCCTCCCCTGTGTGCTCCCTGCCCCCCCATGCATGCACACCCGCTGCGCATGTGTGCGTGCCCCCTGCACATTCCCCACGCATGTGCATGTGGCCCATGCATGCGTCCCGCCACCCCTTCCATGTGTCATATTGATTTTACTGACATGGAACAATTCTTTCCCCAAATAGGAACTCATCTTACATCATAAGTTCTGCTGTCCAATCTTTGTCTTCGTCGTCTGGATGATTCAATGCAGACACAATCTGAGAGAGACTTGGTATAAGAAAGTTGCGGGACCCAGGCTTTAAAAATGGTCTTATATTTTTCCAATAAATAACTGATGCATTATATATCAAAAAATAGTATCTGGAATAAAAAAGATATTATTCATTATTCCCTAAGACTAGCTGGCCCCAAATGATAAGAAATGGATCTAGGATATTCCCAGCCAGCCAGCCAACCAAACATACATTTTCTGATGCTTTGTTTAAACTAAATTGTATATCAGTGATTGCATGGCCTCTGTAGATGCCATACTTTAAATAAATAAATAAAGCCTAGCTATCTAATATAAGCAGTAACGTATCATGGGAATGTGATTAAAAATCAGGCATTCATCTTGCCTAGGTATTCTAAACTATTCTGGTTATTGCTCCATGCCTTAGCATATAAAATGGATAACAGCATTAAGGCAAAGCACAGTTAAGTGACTAGTAGCTATTAAACCCCCCCCCCCCTTACTGATGATGCTACTTAGGGAGGTAATGAAACATCTGCAACAAAACAACCATACTCAGAGACCGCCAAGAAGCCAACAAAAGGACAATACTTTTCATGCTATGAGGGAAGTCTTTTTTATTTAGCCAAGCACAATTGTTTCCAGCACATTATTGAATGAAGTGAAGGAAATGATCTTTAAAAAGAAAGGAATGAAAAAGATCTTACCTTATATCACTTAATGCAAAATCAATTGTTTTCAGCAAGTTTATACTGAATTTTTCAAATTGTTCCTAAAAAGAAAAGTATTTCACTTTGAAATAAAATAAAACCTCTATGATATATCGCTCTTCTAGTACCAACAAACCACAAACTATTATTAGTTCAAAATTCAGAACTTCTACCTACTCCAAATATATGTATAATTCCTTTTCTGTTTATAATATGATGTATATATGTATAATATATTGTATGAGTTGGTAGGTAATAAACTATTTAATTCATTCAGGTTCGCCTGATCCGCCAGTTGCGTCCCTTTCTAGATCGGGACTCTTTACACATGGTCACTCATGCCCTCGTCACTTCCCGCCTGGACTACTGTAATGCTCTCTACATGGGGCTCCCCTTGAGGAGCACCCGGAGGCTCCAACTGGCGCAGAGTGCAGCCGCGCGGGTGGTTACGGGAGCGACATAGCGTTTCCGTGTGACACCTCTCCTGCACGAGCTGCACTGGCTCCCGGTGGTCTTCTGGGTGCGCTTCAAGGTTTTGGTTACTACCTTTAGAGCGCTCCATGGCTTAGGACCTGGCTATTTACGAGACTGCCTACTGCCACCAGTGGCCTCCCACTGGCCGGTACGCTCTCACAGGGAGGGCCTCCTCCAGGTGCCGTCGGCCAAACAATGTCGACTGGCGGCCCCCAGGGGGAGAGCCTTCTCTGTGGGGGCACCTACTATCTGGAATGAGCTCCCCCTGGAGATTCGGATGATCCCGGACCTATGCCTTCCGCCGCGCTCTTAAGACTCTTTTATTTCACCAGGCAGGCCTGGCCTGATTCCCCCTTTTTAAAAAATGTTATAAATTTTAATTCATTTTAATCTATTGGGGTTTTAATATTTTTACGGCCAAATTTATTTAATTGGATTTTAATTGGGTTTTAAATGTTATACTTGTATGTTTTATTTATGGCTGTTCACCGCCCTGAGTCCTTCGGGAGGAGGGCTGAAACTGAAACTGAAACTGAAACATTAAATGGGGGCCATGTATAGATTACAGCAGAATGTCCATTACATCTGAATACAATCTTTGGATGTCTCTTCTATTACTTTATACGTGTGTAAATAGTAAATACAATTTTATACATGTGCAGAACCTGACAATGCACAAAGCATCCGAAGTCTGCTAAGAGTTTATAATAAATGCTATTTAATAGACTTAAACTACCACAATCCCATTCAGAGTAGGGATTTGTGAAGTATTTGTAAGAGATACTTTGCAAAAAATGACAATCCAAGCACTAAAGCGAGTTTGTTCTTCCAGACTTTTGTGGCTCCTCCAAAGGCTGTCCACCGACATCTGTGTGCGTTGTCCATTCACACACACTTTGCTTTATGGCCTTGAGGTCACCCCTAACACACTTTAAAAAGGGTTCTTTTCAAATGCTTTGCATAGCCCAAGTTTTCAATAATCTAATAACGCAGAACCATGGGCATAATGATCTCAGAAGAAGAGCCTCTAGATCAGGGCTGTCAAACTCGCAGCCCGTGAGCCAGATGCGTCACATGCTGGCCACGCCCACACACGGTTTAGGAAAGGGGGGGAAGTCCCAATATGTCACATGATACTGCCGTGACGATGTGAGTCTGACAGCCCTGCTCTAGATTAACAATATCAAGATCAGTCTTATACTCACCAAACTGTCAGTAGATACAGGCGTATATAATTGGCTCTGGCACAAATATGCTCTACCCAAGAATTGGTTAACAGGAGCTTTTCCTTTAAAATACATTTGTAGACAGTCATGGCTTATTTCAGGAAGACCCATCTAAAAGTAAACATATTTCATTTTTTAAAAAGAAGATCTACACAATATTAAAAAATGGCGCACTATCCCCAGGAAAATGAATGCGCTATTACCTGATATGCTTGTTCTGCACATAAGACATATAAGTCAAAAGAGAAACTCTCCAAGGAATCAAGGGCAGATTTTCCGTCATGTGCTGATTTGATCAACTTGTAAGTACTTTTCAAAGCATCAACATCTTAAAAAAAAATTAAATTAGATGAAAAGTATTTTTTTTAGCATTTAGTTATATTGATAATGAAAATAATTTTGAGTAAGGGTAATTAGAAGTTTGAGGAATAAGCCTGATAGTTGTGCTTCGCCTTGATGTCATGCTTTGAGCCACAGAAGCAACATTATGGTTTTTATAAAAACAACAACAGTGATGAGGTTTTTCTTCATTAATCTTCATTTCAAAGATTTCTTCTAGTAGCCTTCTAGGCAAGCCAGAGGATACCCAAACGCCATACAAAACACAGTAACATTTGCTCTTTAGCTGTTGCCAAGCAACTTTGAAGGAATACTTACTCGAAGCATCATCAAAGAAAAGCACTCTTTGAAGCTTTTGCATAGCCTTAATCCGTTTACTCAATTCAACTGATTTTCAAGATTTGTACCACACGTTGAAGCATAAACTAAAACTATCAGCTGCTGGACCTACAAACTACACTGAACTAAAATGTGGTTGGCAAGCAACTGATTCAACTGTGTCATGCAAACAGAGACATATAGTATTATGCTATAATGAATTTATATGACCAATGCATAGACTGAAAATAATTACTGGAAACAAATGTAACCTTTCTGTCAAGTATTAAATGAGTTTACCAAGAATGTTGACAGTTGGAAACAATGCTTTGCATGCAAGGAAACTAAAAAATAGTTTGTATATTCATTATGTAAATAGATACTCAGTTGTCTATGACAAGCGATCAGCATCTTAACTTGTCAAATATTATCCTTATCCTCCACCTCCACATATATCATAAATTTATATGGTGCAAAACACTATTAACTTGGACTGAGCTTATATAAAGAAAGTCCACCTCAGCTAAGAATAAATAAGTACCTGAATCTTACTTCTCAGTAAACATGCTTTTGATTATAGGAAAACACCAATTTTTTAAAATGTCTGGAAGAAAACTTTAACAGTCTACACAATAAATACTAAAAAGAATTTAAAACCATTTACTTTGTTCTTTCTCAGCATCTGACAGCTGCTGCCTAATCAATATCTCCATGCCTTTTCAGGTATTTTTTCAGACTTTGTTCAAAATCTGCTGGAAGAAAAAACAATTCAGGATGAAAAGCAAAATAATATTTTAGGTTCTTTTATCCGGAAACTTTCAGCCATTTTGCAAGATTATTTGGGATTCAATAGCTGCACTAATTGTGAACTGGCTGTATTTTTTGATATAGTTCCAATACAAAAGAATATTGATGTGTGTAGCTCAGAGCTGAACTGTGGAGTTCTTGGTGCTCTCTGAGCTTAGTTTTTTTCTTGCAGATGTTTCATTACCCCAATTAAATAACATCCTCAGGGCAAGTGAGCATGTCATTTTCTCCCTGCCTATATACAGTCAGTGTTACACACTCACTTGCACTGAAGATGTTACTTAGTTGGGTAATGAAGCGTCTGCAAGAAAAGTAAGCTCATAGAGCACCAACAATTCCACAGTTTAACTCTGAGTTATCTCTTTGGTAATTCCTTCGTATTTATTTGTTCCTTAATTAGGATATTATCTTCTGCTTAACTGTTTGCCTGATGTTAATCTCTAATTACTGGGTATTGACTACTGGTGAGAAGGTGTTCTGGTCTTTCTGTTTCCTCCTTAGCTTTTTTATTATCTGCTTTGAATGCTGTGTAAAATCTGCTTTAGGTCTGCCAATTGTTGGCTGCTAACCATGTTTGCAGGATGAGCGCGCGCAACTATTCCCATAGACCAGAGGTCTTCAGACTTGGCCGCTTTAAGACTTGTGGACTTCAACTCCCAGAATTCTCCAGCCAGCATAGCATAGCTGGCTGGAGAATTC
>WNWU01000043.1:4273917-4314850 GCA_012654045.1 Ptyas mucosa | reverse complement strand
GAATTCTCCAGCCAGCTATGCTATGCTGGCTGGAGAATTCTGGGAGTTGAAGTCCACAAGTCTTAAAGCGGCCAAGTCTGAAGACCTCTGCCATAGACACATACAGACATTACCTGCTAGGATTGCTCCCAAATGGCGCCGCATCAGCTCTGCTGCCGCTCCTCGGCGTCTTCTTCAGTCCTGGCCGCCCGAGACGGCCAGTCCAGCACCGTTTCTACTCGCTCCTGCGCCGCTATTAAGCGGACCTCCCTCCCCTCCGCTACGCCTAGAGCAACTTCAAGCGCCGCGCGCCGCCGCGTCCCTCGGTCTCTTAGCAACGCATCGCTTGCTAAGCGATTCATTCGGCCTTCTCACTTCCCTACGGGATCCTTGAGAAGTCAGAATTCCTTCCCAAGCGAACGATCCCCCCCCCCCCCCCCATTTCCCGAGACGTCAGTAACTGCAGAGATTTAGAGATTCTGCTTGTCGCTTTAAGCTGTTGCTTAAAATACCCGGGAAAGCTGAGAGTAAATAGAATTGAGACAAAAAAAAAAAAATTAGAAGCAATTTTTTTGGGGTGGGTGGGTGGGTGTTGAACTTATTCCCTAGAACTGGGGTGGGCAAATGTGGCTCTTTTACAACCTGTGGACTTCAACTCCCAGAATTCCTGAGCCAGCTTGGCTGTCTCAGGAATTCTGGGAGTTGAAGTCCACAGGTTGTAAAAGCCACATTTGCCTATCCCTGCCATAGAATTGTAGTAGCAGTCCGATCTATTCGTGGAATACTGGGGGCCCTGTGAAAACGACTTAAGAAAACTCTAAGCCAGTATTTCTCAACCTCAACAACTTTAAGTTGTGCGAACTTCAAATCCCAGAATTCCCTAGCCAGCCTGCTTTTGAGGTTCGGAAGCATTGCTCTAGTCCAGGCAGGGGCGGGGAACGATGGCCCTTTTATGACTTCGTTCCAGAATTCCATGACTGGTTCAGGAATTCTGGGAGTTGAAGTCCACAAGTCGTAATGGGGCCATCGTTCCCCACCGCTGCTCTAGTCTAAGGAATATATTCAGTGTCAATATTCTTCCTGAGAATGAGAGACAAATAAAGATTTGTTAACAATTGTTAAACCATTTTTATATCGTTATTTTGCTAAGGGAAAGAGAATGGTATACAAGAATCTTACTCAATGTAGATGGACAGTATGTAGCCCAATGTTAGTATTACTGGATGGTGTAGTTTCCTACTCTTACAATCTTTTGCATAAACTTACTTGGTCTAAAATTGAAGCAGATTATTGGCTCAAAGATTCTATTGAACTCTCCTTCATGGGCAGAGGCATTGGCGCACTGGAGTATTCCTATTGTGTAGTGCAGATTCTCTTTGTGCCAGGGTCTTCTCAGGTCCACAAAACAGGGAATCTTGATTTTTGAATTAAATGAGGCTTGGGTTTTATATGCATATTTATAATCCAACAAATATTAGAAAAAAAATATGTCTAATGTTCCAAAGAATGAAAATATGGCCAGCTTGACTGTTGGCCATATGGCCATAATCAAGATTTTGATTTTGATTTTAGGTTGTTTGGTATCTGGAACTTTTTTTCTTGGAAAATTGGAGAATGAGAGTAATATGTTGTCCCAAAGATAAAATCATCGCTTTATAACAGAAGCAGATTCCTTTTATGCAAGGGCTTTTTACATAAGAATTAATTCCATTAAAAATGAGAATGATAAATTGATATGTTCATGGTTAATAACCTTTTACCCACTAGTACAGTAATAGTTATCACCGAAATGGTATGCCTGCCCTCATTATTATTATTTTGGCATAGCAGTAGTTAGAGGACCAGGAAAAAAGCCAAATTCATTAGTTGGGAAATGAGCATTAGGATAACGAAATCCTACATCAAAGATTATCCATTTGGATAACTTTAGTAAGAGAGAGAGAGAAAAAAAGAGAGATTAGTTTAATCTTAAATTTTGTCTGTATTGTTCAACCATAGAGCCATTGCTTGATATGTCTTTTTATGCTGCAGCGGTATGCAGGTTTCTTTTACTACAAAACATAAATCTTAAAGTGAAGCATAGTTGACTAACAAGGATCCTATACAGTAAATACAGTATTTTCAGATTTCAAGAGCTGTTCGTTAACACAGTTGACGATGATAATCTGCATTGGCATGCATCCTTGCCTTCCATCCCTTCTTAATGATAAAATTATTGGAGATGAAAGGAACTGCTACCAGCAACTATGGCTTTGGGCTGTGGTTCCTTGTAATTGCCCCAAACATCAGTTTCTTCTCTATCAGTAGAATCAACTGGTTATGAATGGTTATCCTTTGATATGGAAAGCTTTAATATAGCTGATCTCTTCTCAGTATACTTACCCAAGCATGTTTTAGTGAAGGAAAATATTTCACAGATGAGCAGTACAAAATTAAAACTCAGTCAGAGATAAATGGGATATTGTCAAACTCTACTGCCAGTGTTTAATTCCATCATTCAAAGAGAATGCAAACAGAAATGTATGTGTGCAGTGTTGACTTAAACTCTTCTAAAGTTTAAGAAGGTAACCCCTCATTAGAAACAAAATTCCTCCAAGAATGAGAAGAAATCCTTCGTAAGAATAAAATAAAAATTTTGCTGCCTCTCCTGAATCGTTTATTGCCACTTATTGCCAGTGGCAGAGGCTAGACATATCCCATTTTCACACACCCCACCAGCCTAAACACTGGCACCACCCCTGAAAGATCTGAATTCCGAACGGCGTGGAGCTCAGTTCAGTGTCAGCGGTGACAGCAAGTGGAGTAAAAACGGGAAGGTCCCAGCCACCACCACCATTCTGCACTCTGCCCACCTGCTTGCTTGCCCTCCCGACTCTCCCTCCGGCTGCCCACAGCAAATTGTCCCTGTGGCGACTTGGCCATGCTGAGTTGTCCTGCAATGACTTGGCGGCTGTGAGTTGACAGAGGCAACTTGGCAGTGGCAAGCTGGCCATAGCAAGTTGTCCTAGACCCCCTGGGAGCAACAGCCACTGGCAAATGAATTGTTTTCTAGCCCGGTGCCTTAACCATTAGACCAAGCTGCCTCTCCACTTATGTCAACCCTTCAGTTAGATTTAGTGTATGTTAAATCAGATGCAAGCAAATTAATAATTTCTAGGTTGACCAGTCAACCGGTCTACCAACCCATTTAAAGAAGAAAAGATAGCCGGAGAAGCTGGGATTTCAGTCTTCTTCACAGCTAAAAGAAAATTAAGGAGCAGGAGTACAGACCAAATTGAATAGGAACTGGGAGAACATTTTTCAACCAGAAGTTTGCGAAACAAAAGACATCATTTCAGGTTGCTTCCCCCATTTTCACCAAGGCATTGCATGTTGCCTATAGGCAGGACATAGGCAGTGTAAGTGAGAAAACACACTTTCAGAATGGAGCCCTTAAAGATGTCCTCAGCAGCAAGTGGATGGTCAAATTCAAATAACAGACGGTAGTATGCAAGCGTGTCAGCTGGGAATGATTAGTAAAAGATTTAGAGGTTGATTTGGCAGCTCTTCGTCTGTCATAATAAATGCTTTCAGGCACACTTCTTGAAATCTAGAGAGCTTCTTCTCCGACTTTGTAGATAGCTTTAGCCGCCACCAGGCAGCAGAAGATGCAGAAAACAATGCTCATATTACCAACTTTTCAGCAGTAAAGAGTTATATATAAGTAATGAAATAGAACTCTTAAGATATACAGATGTCCTGTAGCTCAGCCTTTATCATTTTCAGTTTGAGGACACAAGCTATGCTGATGTTGTTTCATCAGAAGACGGATGTTGGTAAGAATTAGAATAAACATCTTGCTAAAATACTTTAGCCATCTCTTTGAATTTATGACAACAAACATAGATAGAGAAAACTCTCTTGCTGTGCTGTCATTTAAAGTTTGCCTGGATTTTGGTAGCCTATGCATGGTAATTATTATATTTTGACTCCTGGACTATCTGTGATATTGCTGTTTATGAACAGGGTATTTCTGCTCAAATGAACTGTTCAATTTGCCATGAGGCAGCTTCTTCTCTATTTCATTTATGCTGTAGTTCAATTAGGGATACCCCTGTTAAAGGATAAATAAGCAAGTGGTTTAATTGCTGCTGAATTGACTTTACATGGCTGTAATTTACTGCAGGGAAAAATATATTGATCTTTTTGTGAATAACTATAAGTTTGGAAAGAAATATCAAGTGTAATTTATGTTGATTCTGACTGCTGTAAGCATTGTATGCTTAGATGTTTTTAGAGGGAAAAAAGATCATGTAATGTACTGTACATAAATTCATCCAGGTAAGTGTTCGTGGTACAAAAATGTTAAATCAATAATATCACTTGAAACAAATTACCCTGCTTTTAGGTAGCTTGCTATGCAGTAACCCAGGAGACAGAGAACAGTCTTGGTCTATTTATTTAAGAGAGATGTTCCTAATCCACTCCAAAAGCTAAATAGTATTATCATTTAATTTCAATGGGCTTTTCCGAAGTATTCTCTACTCACAAGTAGAAAAAAAACCAGTGAGGACACTGGCCAGCTTGAATGGGACAACTCGCTGCGGCCAACTCATCGTAGCCAACTTGCTGCAGCCAACTCACCAGGGCCAATTCGCTGCAGAACATCTCACCACGGGACAATTTAATAATTCAATTTAATTATTTAAAATAAATAAAAAATATTTTAATTTTTGTTATTCACATTTTATTCTGTCCCTCCTTTTGCCCCCTTTCTTTAATGATTCTATTCCACCATTTCTTTGACATTAGTATAACTCTTGTCCTGCAGTGAGTTGTCCTGTGGCGAGTTGGCTGTGGTGAGTTGGCTATGGTGAGTTGGTTGAGGTGAGTTGGCCGTGGCAAATTGTTATAGACCCATGGCCAATTGCTTGGATATTGTTGGCAACTCACCAAGAAGAAAAGCTATCAGCTGGGTACTTCAGCTAACTAATCAAGGTAGGCAACTCAAGTTTTCCTTCTGATAGTTCTTGGTGGATTGAAATCACAGGTATCCACAGCTTCCACAATGATTGAAAAAATGCACCTGCACAGTGATCATATGGCTAACTCCAAACTTACACTCTTGTGGTCCAATATTTGACAGTTCTGTCACCAAAACTATGGCTAATGTTGAAATTAATCCAGTATATTGTGTGAGTGATCAGTAAGTACAGCAATGCATGCCGTTGCTGGAGATCCATCACCTGTATTGGCGTGATCTTTGAACAGACCTTTGAGACTTGATATCTATTATCTGGGAAGAAAAAAAAATCTCAGGAAGAAGCCTGAAAGAATAAACACAACTTTGTATAGCAAATGAATTAGCAGCAATGCCTTTATTTCAGCCCAAGATTTTCTGTACTTCTATATTTTATCAAGTAATCTAATTCAATTGTTACATTGAGTGGGGAGAGGCTATTAAGAGTACCCTGTGTTTGTTTTATGGATAGCAGACATTCTAAACAGCTTTGTTTATACAAAACAATCGTGTTCATTCACTCAGAATGACAACTGAGTTTTAGCAGACGTTATGGAAACACACACTTGAAAGAATTCACCAGCAGCAGTAAGTGATAGAGGAGCTTAAAAACTTGATTAAAACAGAGAAGAAAATTGAATTAACTTCATTCTTACAATGTCTGTTTAAATAATGAATGTAAGCAATAGAACATACTGTTGTTAAACAGTAAAGATATATTTGTAAGGACAGCCAGTTTGCTGCACTGGGAGTAGATTGGGTAATGATTTGCATGCATATCCATGTAGTATCTGCAAATATTTCTGCATTCAAAAATTAGCGTTCATATTAAATTACACAAGAGCAACATCTCAGAAGAAACACTGAACTGAGGCACCCACAATCTTCAGGGAAGATTGGAAGATTGCTGGAAAGTAGAATATGGCTGATTAGCTTGCCAAGAACTTGTCAGTCGAATAAAAACAGTAAAACTTCAGAAATTGCTCTCATCAATTAATTCTATTTAGAGGATAGAATTGGGAGTTAGGCCCTCACATTTTGTGCCTTTCCATGTGGGAGCAAAATTAGCTATTTAGTCATACTATTATACTCTAGGGATATGAATTACCCAAGAAAATTGTATTTTATGCTTTAAGGAGCTATATGCATGATGTTTTAGAAATATATTTAATCCTTTACAGATTTCATTTTTTGTTCTATTTCTTGATTGATCAAATGGGAAGCAGAAGAGCAATATATTTGTTTAAGGGAAGCATGAATTTTAGTCAATAGGTAACTTCAGCAAGGGAAATTACAATTAGTGGCAGGGATGATGAATAGGAGAATCAGAAATTCTAGATATAATGGGAAGGCTTCAATGTCTTCAGATATATTGAGAGTTGGACGAAAATGTTTGTCATTAAGCAGAAAATCAGAAAGTAACAAAGCAACAGTTTGTACATTTCTTCGGTCTATTTAGAGTGTTGCCCTCGCATAAATGACTAAATTGTCTATAATTAAAATAACAAAACCCTGAACAAAGTCTGTTGAAGGCAATCCAACAATAAAAACATCGTACAGGTAGTCCTCAATTTATGACCACAATGGAACCCAAAATTCATTTGTTAAGTGAGAAATTTATTAAGTAAGTTTTGCCCATTTTACAAATTTCCTGGCCACATTTGTTAACTGAATCCCTGCAATTGTTAAATTAGTAATATGGTTATTAAGTGAATCTGGTTTTCCCATTGACTTTACTTGTCAGAAGGCCAGAAAACGGGATCACATGACTACAGGATATTGCAGCTGTCATAAATGTAAGTCAGTTGTCAAACATCCGAATGTAAATCATGTGACTATGGATATGCTACAATAGCCATAAGTGTGAAAAATGATCATAAAGTCACTTTTTCTATGCCGCTGTAACTTCAAATGATCACTACATGAACTGTTGTAACCTGTACTGGACAGGATCAGAAAGTCTCCTGAGGAAAACCATTTTATTTTTAAGGTTTTAAATATTGTGGATCAGGGGTGAAATGCTCCCGGTTCGGACTGGCTCAGGTGAGTAGGTAGCGATGGCGACCGGCAGTTTGGAGAACCAGTAGCAAAAATTCCTGCCCCCGCCCCCATGCCCAGCTGAGCCACACGATCATCAGAGCCTTTTTTTTCTTTTAAATGGCTCTGACGAGCCAACCTCTGCTAATCAGGCAACTCAGCTTGGCTCGTCAGACCCATTTAAAAGAAAAAAAGTTTTTTCTTTTTTTTCTTTTTTTCTGGTTTTAAAAACGAACTTTATTCAATATAAAAAAGTTAAAGTACAGAAAAAAACCATTCTTAACTATATATATATATATAAAGAAACAAAAGAGAATTACATTCTTATCCTACTTGCGCACAAAAGCTAATAAACCGAATTTTCTATATTTATGTTGTGTGAACGTTTAAATATATACATTAGTCATTATTTCTTATTGACGGTGTATATTGTTTGCCTTTAATTTCTTACTGTTTTTTGACTTTATCATTTTTCCAATGATTCACCCAATCATACCATCTGTCCCATATTTTGAAGTATTGTGAGTCTTCCTTTTCGTTTAGTTTAAAGACAAATATACTTCCAAGACTCCTCTACCTATTCCAAACTATCCCGGTAAAACTAGAGAAAAACTTTTTTACAAATTTGAAGAAAATAATTGCAAAATTTATATGGGAAGGGAAAAAACCGAGGATAAATATAAAGACACTACAGGATGACAGAGCTAGAGGAGGCTTTGGCCTACCAGCCTGGGAAAAATATTATAAAGCAGCAAGTCTAATATGGATAAAGGATTGGGTTAATTTGGACAATCAAAGAATACTGAAATTGGAAGGCCACGATTTATTAAAAGGCTGGCATGCTTACCTGTGGAACATTGGAAATAAAACATACAAACATTTTAAAAACCACATAATAAACTCACTAATTAGCACTTGGTTGGAAATTAAACACAAACATTATATGAAAGTCCCAGGCTGGATATCTACGTTAGAGGCAACAATGCATCCCAATACATTAGACGCCCAAAGAATAATACGGTACAAAGAAGTCCTAGACTTAAATGGAAGGCTAAAAACACGTCAAGAATTGAAGGATCAGGGCTTCCGGTTCCGGTCCCAGAGGCGACGGACACTGATCGGGCTAGCTCTGGCCCCAGTGTCCGATCCCCCCCATCTGGAGGCCCTATGGGCCAAACGTCCTAATATTGGGGCATTTGCCATTTGAGGGCGGCTTGCCAGGGGTCCCCTGCCTCACATCCAGGGGCCGGGAGGCCGATGCTGGCGTGCCCGAGGCTCCAGCGGGGGAGGGAGGCGATCGGCGGCCTTTTCTGGGACCGCTGAGGCGCCACAGCGCCTAAGGGGACTGGCGCTTACCTGCAAGACACAGCGGACTGGGAGCTGATCGACCGGAGAGTTGAGGCAGCATGATGGAGTTTTAATTGCAAGGAGCAGAGAGCTGACAAGGCATCCTGGAGGTGAGAGGGGGGGTTGGAGTTCCCCCCCCTGTAGCTGGAAAGGTGCCTTGGCTGAGAAGTAGGGGGAAAGAAATGGAAAAATACCCCTTCCTTTGCTGACTTTTTCTTGAGGATGGCTGAATCAGAATTTGTCAAAGAGGTCTGGTGGCCTCTCTTCCCGGTGGAGAGCTATGGCGGTGGTCCGACTTCCTGCTTCTTTATTTATGACTGAAGACATTACCCACCTCGAGCTTCCTGTTTGACCTACTCTGCACTCCGGACTCGTTGCTCCTGTGAGCGCCCACTGGTGGATACTGGAAAAATTACACCGACTGTCAATCCCTCTTTCTCTTTCTTTCCTGGAGGCTTGTTTTTTGGGATTTTTCATCTTCTACCATTATAAGATGGCCAAGGGCCACAAAACAACAGCAGCTGACATGGAAAAAAATTTGGAAAGACTGGCGAAATTGGATCAGAAATTGGATAAGTTGGATGATTTGCAAAAAGGATTATCTGAAATTAAATCTGAAATGACACTTACGAAAAAAGATTTAAATGATGTTCAACAGCTGGCAGAGCAAAACAAGAAGAAGATGGGGGGTCTGGAGGGGGAGGTACGGGCACTCCAGCGGGTGGAAGAAGGGAGAGGAAATGCAATGCTAACGTTACAATTAGATAAGATGTCTTATTTTCTCAGGTTTCAAAACGTGGAACAACTTGACCAGGAAAATTTGAGAGAAGTGATGGTTAAAATGTTGGGTGAATTTCTTGAAAGAGATTTGGAGTCTACTGGAAGGGATGTGGATCTGGTGTATAGAGTAAACTCACAATTTGCAATTTTACATAGTGTCCCAAGAGAGGTCCATATTAAATTTGTAAGAAGGGAACTGAGAGATGAGATATTGAGAAAACAAAGACTGGGGGCGCTGGTGTACAGGGGCAAGGAGGTCACCATCCTAAAGCAGATTCTCAGACAGGTACGAGAATTAAGGAGAAAATATTAAATATTTCAAACAAGCTGTACCTTAAGGGAGTAGGCTTTAGGTGGTTGATTCCGGAGGGTTTGATGATTTTCTGGAAGGACAGTAGGAAGAAAATTAATAACGTAGCGGAGGCTAAGGCCTTTTTTGAGCAGCATAAGTCCTTCCTAGAGGGAGAAGATACAGGAGCTGAAGAGGGGGAAGTATTAGAGGAACAAGGAGCGAGGGCGGGCGGGGCTGTGGTGGCCCGGGAGGAGGGGGGAGGCCAGGCCATGGTTTTAAGAGCTAGAACTAGGAAATGAAGAAAGGAGGGGAATCTATTATCTAATGGTTTTTTTTTTATATCTCTTTTTACTCTTTTTTCACTGTACTTTGTATAATATTTTGGCTATTGGCTTTCTTTGCTTACATAACTTTTATATATTCCGGTTGATTGTTTTGATTTAACATCATAACGTCTGTTGTGTGAGAATTTAAAACAGAGAAAATAATAATTTAAATATCTTTTCTATAAAGGTATTGAAAATTCAACATATTGTAAACTATAATATTGTATATTTTTAACCAATAAAAACTTTTCTTATTAAAAAAAAAGAATTGAAGGATCAGGACATAGAAATGGACTGGTGGCCATACGTAATAATACAAACTAGATATAAAAAAGACAGAGAAGAAGGAGGAGTTGAAATAAAACCTAACCAATTAGATAAATTACTAGAAACCAAAGAAGGGAAATTAATTTCAAAAATTTATAAATACTTATTAGAGTACAATTTGGTAGAAAACATAGTCAAAGGCCAAATGATAGCTTGGGCTAGGAATATCGGAAGAAGTATACAACTGGAGGAATGGGAAACAATATGGGAAAATAACTACAAAATAACAAAAGCAACAACATATAAACAGAACCACTACAAGATGTGGTATAGGTGGCACCTAGCCCTGGCTAGGTTGGCAAAAATGTACCCAAGCTTCAATCTGATATGCTGGAAATGCAAACAAACAAATGGAACCTTTTATTACCTATGGTGGCTTTGCCCCAAAATTAAAAAATTCTGGATGAAAATTAGAACTTGGATAATAGAAATAACAAAAGAAGATATAGATTTAAAACCTGAAATTTTTTTATTAGGGATACTTAAAAAAGTAGTAGAAAAGAAAAAATATATATCACATTACACATAATTATGGCAGCCAGATTAACCTTAGCCCAAGCTTGGAAATTAGAGCAGTTGCCATCAGATCAGCAAATAATTCAAAAAATATTTACATGCGCAGAAATGGATAGACTAACTTTAAAACTAAACGAAAAAGTTTTTTTTCATTAACTCCCCCCACCAAGCCACACCCACAGAACCGGTAGTAACAAATTTTACATTTCACCCCTGCATTGGCTCAACTTTCGTCATTGTTAAGCTTAATAATAAGCATTACTGTACTGGGTTATAGGTATGAGAAATACCAACAACCCGAAAGCTATGTGTTTCCCTGAAAAGAAGACTGGGTCTTATTTTTTTTTGACCTCCGAAAAACCAGCTAGGGCTTCTTTTTGGGAGGGGTCTTATTTCTCCCCCATGCACTGGTATGAAGCAGGGGCGGGGCAAGTGGCCCCTCGTGCCAGCTTCTCAAAGGGTCGCAGCAGGCCATCCCACCATTCACGAAACATCTGATTCGTGGGTGCCACTCAGGCCACCACCTCCAGCAAGTGTGGTTGCTTTTGTAGCCTTTTATTTATTTATTTATTTATTTATTAGTTCAACTTGTATGCCGCCTTTCTCCGAAGACTCAAGGCGGCTTACAATGCATTTAAAAACCATATATAAAAACATTAAAAATTAAAACATTAAAAACAATTAAAACCCATTCACACCATTCATGGCCAGATCTCGCCAGTTGTGGCCACAAAAGAAGTTGGAGGCCAAGAGACGCACCTCACATGCCTCACACCCTCTTTATCTAATGGTGACAGTCACAGCAGGCAATTCCATCCACGGAACAGTTGCCTCATGGGTGCCACTCTGTCCGCTGCCTCCAGCAAGCACAGCCACTTTTGCCATCAATTGCGGCCATAAAAGCAACAGGAGGCCAAGTAATGCGCAATGCTCTACAGCCACAGCTTCAGAGCAAACCTCTACCTTCCCTCTACAGGATTACAAGACTGGAGGCTCTGAAGCCATGGAGGGAGCATTTTTGAATGAGCAGGGCTCCTCTTTGAAAGAACGATCTGTAGGTGGGAAGGGGAGATTTTCCTGCACATCATCCTTTCCTCCGTAGCTATGGTAACATTTCAGTAATGTTAACTTTTAATACCATACTGGGCCATGTGGGTCATGCTGAAATAACGGTAAAAAAATTGTGGATAGCTGCTGCTACAGTACCCTTCAGAAGGCCAACACAAGGCACGAGGCGTATGGGGCACATCTCCTGCTGCAGAAGTGGCTGCAGCCAATGAATGCTTTTGGGAGAGAAGGCAAAGATCAGCTTTGCCTTGCCCCTTGCCCTCAGCCCCTCTTCAGCTCTCCAAGAGTATCTCCCAGAACCAAGCTCTGGTGGAGCTCAACCAGAGAAATGGCTCGCAGGCTTTCAGGAGCAAAGTTGAGGCTGAGAGGAGCCAGGGCAGTGTACTCCTGCCCGTACTCCTTTTCCTGCCTGGCCATGCTTGCTGGAGGCGGCCTGAGCGGCACCCACAAGGCAAGTGTTCCATGGATGGAATTGCCTGCTGTGACTGTCTCCATTAGGTAAGGAGAGCGTGAGGAGTGTGGGGTGCATTGCTTGGCCTCCAACTTCTTTTACAGCTGCAATTGGCTTCAAAAGCAACCACACTTATTGGAGGCCGCAGTTGGAGCAGCTCAGCTGATCCATGGCCCCGATTAAGGGGCCGAGCAGCCCTGAGGTGACTGGGGAAGGAATGGGCTACCTCCTGTGCTGGCCAAGCCCACCCACTTCAATAAGGGCTTATTTTTGGAGTAGGTCTAATATTAGGCCTACTCCCCAAAAAATCGGACTAGGTCTTACTTTTTGAATAGGTCGTATTTTCAGAGAAATATGATATTTAAGATAAAATGTTGGTTTATATCAGTGAGGTAAATAAATTATATATTCTGTATGTGATGATTTATTTCCTGATGACTCACAGCTGAACATCTGAATAATCCCAGCAGAAAAATACTAAGTTTGAAGTGCTGGGTACATTCTAACCACAGTGACTAGATTTCTGTGTGTTATTTGTGCATGTTATACATCCTCAGATAATTAATATATAGACAATATATGGTTTCAGGAAGTAGACCACCTTATTCACTTCTCCATAGGTAACAACCCTTCATTTTCCCTCCTCCTGTTGAATAACTACCTTCTGTAGAGATATAAAATAGAACAATGACCGTTCACCATAATTTTCTTTTTTCATACAGCTGCAATAATATAACATAGTTTGTCTTTTATTTGAGAAAATATGTATATCCTAATACAGTATAATTACTTCTGGACATTCCCTATTAAATGTTAATAATACAGTTGCTGGTCTAGATTGTTATTTCATTACAGAGTGTTGGCATGATTAAATTATTTTATTTATTTGAATTTATTCTCCAGCCCTTCTCCAAAGAACTTTTAGCAATTAACATAACATTCAAATTGTTTATTAAGCTTATTTGTATTGATTATAAATTTGTTGCAAAATAAGAGTTGTTTAGAATTAGGTGGTATCCCAATTGAATAAAAGAAAATATTCAATGTAAATACTTTATTTGGCAGAAAAGTAGACTGCATGACTACAGGCCTTTTTATTGCATATGTTACATTGTAATTTGTATTATGTATTATGCTTTATTTATAATGAAGTTTGGGTTAGAGAGCTATTATAAATATGACTTAACTGATACTTTTGTTCAATAGTTTAGCAATCTATGAACACTCAAAGCAAGGGAAAGGTAGAATCTCTGTTGGAAAGAAAGAACATTTTAAAAACATTATTTCAATCAATTTCAAGATTGATGGATTCCATAGCTTTACAACTTAACGATAACATCCTAAAACAGTGATGGCGAACCTTTTAGACACTGAGTGCCCAAACTGCATGTGCGTATGCCCAAACTGAAAGGTGAGAATGTGCGCATACGCGGGCATGAGAGCATGCATGTGCAAACATGCGCAGCAATGACCCGAAGACCAGCTGGCTAGTGGGAGGCAGGGCATCCCAACACCTGAGTGCAACAAGAGGTAAGATTTTTTTTCTTTCGTGAGCTTCTGTTTCTTTGTTTGCAGGGAAACAGAAGCTCACAAAAGAAATGCCATGGAAATCTGACCTGGGGTGACAGTGCGCGTGCCAGCAGAGAGGGCTCTGCGTGCCACCTCTGGCACACGTGCCATAGGTTCACTATCACGGTCCTAAAGGCTGACTGAAACAAATCACACTCACCAAATAAATCATGCATTGCTTCACTATTAATATTAGCTTGTGGAATGTCTTTAGTGTTTAAAAATAACTCTTAGTTCTCTGGTAATTAGTAGCTAAATACAATATTATTATTAAATACAATAAGTAGGGTATAAATACAACACCCTAAGCCTCCGAAAAGCTTCTCAGAGGGATATGACCAGGGACAGAGAGTGCACATATGAGCTCCTCAGTCTGAAGCAATTGAGGGGAGGAAGGAGAAAGAGAGAGGAGGGTCCCAGGACTATTTCTTCCCTGCCGTTCCCAAGCAATAGGCCTAGGCTCCTCCTTAGTTACTCAAAGTATCCTTTTTGTCCCTCTTATGGGTGCAACTGGTAATGGAGTCTTCTGAAGGAAGAAAGCAGACCCTAATAGATTTCTGGCCTGAAACTGGGGAGCCAATGAGCAGCAAGTTAATTGACGCAGCTCCCATGACTAAAGAGTCTGACTTAACTGAGTGGGAGGGAGTGTTCTTGATGTATAAGTCCTTTTTTGAGGGCTCCTTTCATGTCCCCAGCAGGAGCTGAAGGGAAGGTTGGGAGCTCACCCTGTCCCATGGCAGCATTCGGGTCTCGAATGTGAGCTTGCTGCTTGTCAACCCAGCGTCCTAACCACACGAGTCACCGTGCTCCTATGGCTTATAGTTAAGAATATGTTTTGAAAATTGCACTCTTCCATTGGTGAGAAATTCTTTTATGCCAAGGGATATTTTTAAATTGGGTCCACCAGAAGAAACAGATGCACCATCCATGCTCATGAGTTTATAAAACTTCTTGATCTGTGGGGCATATGAAAGAGGTCTATTATTTACAAAATTTTAAAATTTTATTCAGTGGAGTTTCTATAAGAATATTTGTTTTATTGCATCTGTAACCAATCATTGGTAATTATAATTAATCAATGGCTGCTGTGTTCCGAAGAATGAAAGGTATTGAATTACCACTATATTATGAATATTATGAAAAAAAAAGTCCTACGCAAATCATATGCCTTGTGCTTATTCAGGTCCCTCAAGTTTTCCTTGATGAAGTTAAGTCAATAAATAATCTTAATGCACCTAAAAATAGAGGATTGCACATCAACATCATCTGTCACTCAAAAATCAGACAAATATCCCTTGATTGAATAAAGGGGGAAACATAATGATGCAATCAAATGTGCTATCATGGCATTTCTTATGTAGGAGTTGAAGAAAATCAAGATGATTCAATAGGTATCTAATTCTTCCCTGGATCTCTCTCTCTTTCTCCACTTGCACATATGGGAAGTGGATGGGAGAAAAATCATGGTAGCATATAATTTTTCTCTGCCTCTCTTTCAATAGTTATTGGGTAGATAGCACTGTTTCTTAAACATGTTTTATATATATCAATGTAAGTTTGCCAGAGCATGGAAATGAATGAATAGAACTTAAAACTTCAAAGAAAACATAATTAACTAGAAATGCCCATTTAGAGGAAAAGTACTGTATATTGCTGAATATGGTTATAACAGATATGGAAGAAAATGTGAGGGACACTGATTTCCAGGAGTTGGTGGACTTCTCTCATGATCAAACATGGCCCCAACTCATTTGGCACCAGTATTTATACATTTCTTTTATTTATTCCAAAGTAAGGTTTTTAATCACGTATTTGTTGTCTTGCTACTCTGAGAAGCTTCATATATCTCAGATGTCTTCGTGGGCAAAGACTACTTTATGTGCTACAAATTTTCAGGTATCTAAGATTGTGTAAGGATGTCAATGACTAACGTGGGATGCATCTCCTGCTGCAGAAGTGGCTGCAGCCAAGGAGTGCTTTTGGGAGAGAAGCCAAAGATCAGCTTTGCCTTGCCCCTTGCCCTCAGCCCCTCTTCAGCTCTCCAAGGGTATCTCCCAGAACCAAGTTCTGATGGAACTCAACCAGAGAAGTGGCCTGCAGGCTTTCAGGAGCAAAGTTGAGGCTGAGAGGAGCCAGGGCAGTGTACTCCTGCCTGTACTCCTTTTCCTGCCTGGCCATGCTTATTGAAGGCGGCCTGAGCGGCATCTACAAGGCAGGTGTTCCATGAATGGAATTGCCTGCTGTGACTGTCACCATTAGGTAAGGAGGGTGTGAGGTGTGTGGGGTGCATTGCTTGGCCTCCAGCTTCTTTTGCAGCCTCAATTGGCTGCAAAAGCGGCCACACTTATTGGAGGCAGCGGCCGGAGTGGCTCAGCTTATCCGCAGCCCCGATTAAGAGGCTGAGCAGCCCTGAGGTGACCAGGGAAGGGAAGGGCTGCCTCCTGTGCTGGCCAAGCCCACCCACTTCAATAAGGGCAGGTTTAAAGTTCTGGGAGATGAGGGAATAGCCATCTTGCTCAAAACACAGCCAGGACTTTCAAAAGGACACTGGCCTGTCATGCTTCCTTTTCTAATAACTTCTGAAATTTTTTTGTTAACTGCTTTTTGACGATTAGAAACGTTTGGATCGGCAAGTTTTAAGACACCAGGTAAGTTTCCTTCAATCCTTAATTGAAGTTTTTAGCACGTGCTCCTCCTACGTATTAGAATGATACTAAAGAAGCTCTTGAAAAGGGCATATGCCATCCTAAAAAAGTATTGCTATGTTTTGTTTGCCATTTCATAATGCCTGTCATCCAATATAGTCTGCTGTTTAAAATTCTGCCTTGTTCTAGTAAATCCTGGTTTAAAGTAACTGCAGTTCTTGGTTGAGGCACAGTGATAACAATGCTGTCAGTTTAAAGCAGGCCATGGGTGCTTCCAGTGCTCCCATAACGAGGAAGCAGGCAGATTCAATCCCATAATACTGTTATCATCTAAAATATAATTTAAGAATATTAGATTATGGATACATAATCGAGGCTTAGAAATTGCTTCATATTAGAAAAGAAGCTGGCAGGTTTTTGAAAAGTCTTCAATTATAATAACGCGGCATTTAAAATAACCTACAGTCTACATTTCCACTATATATTTTATAATCCCTTTATTCACACATGGAAATAGCAAGGAAGCCTTATCCTACTGAATTTATATATTAAAAACATGTCATCTACATAATAGTTTGGTGAAAGAAAATGTTTCCTTTCCCCCGTTTTTTATCCTCCTCCTCACATTCTGGTTGCAAAGATTATGGTTGATTTGTTTTGTTAATTATTGACTCTACATAAACTCAATAGATTGTAATCAAGTTTTTATATTAACTTTACTTGGTGTTTATTTCAGGACTTTTTCTGAACTTATTTTAAAGAGGTCACCTTGATGTAGTCATAGATATTAGAGGTAACAGGTAGGCTACCAAATCTATGCTGGAAAAATCAAGATGACAGCTGGAAGTGGCAGGTGTTTTGATATCTCTTTGCTCAGCATAGGATATGCTTATTTGGAGGCCATCCTCTGTTTCCCAACTACAACAATTTCCAACTGTGTGGACTTCAAATCTCATAATTCCAAAAGAGCATGGTTAATTATCAGAATTACTGGGATTTTAAGTCCACACACTTGGAAGTTGTCACAGTTGGGAAACACTGTTCTATCAAGGAGTTTGGCCATGTTATTGGTTCTTCTCTAACATGTACTGTATTCTGTTGACATTATTGTTTTTCAATGGCAGTACCAGTAGCTAGCATTATTTTATGAGTATTCATTGATGTTTAGAACATATTACAGTGATTTGTCTTTGGAGATTCTCAGTCATCCAGATCATGGTTGTCCCAAAGGTGCTTTTTTCAAAAGGCAACTAGACTTCCTGGTTTTTCTATGAAGACGTTTCGCTTCTCATCCAAGAAACTTCTTCACCTTTTTCAGAGCTGAAGAAACTTCTTGGATGAGAAGCGAAACGTCTTCAAAGAAAAACCAGAAAGTCCAGTTGCCTCTTGAAAAAGCACCTTTGGGACATTACAATAATTAATTTTAAAGCACAATTTAAGGTGTTGATGTACTCTTCAAGACTCAAGATGATTTTTACCTTGTTATCTGAAGGACTGTGTACATTCCCTAGATTTTACTCCCCAAAAACACGAGCTTCATAATCATGTTCATGAAGTAACCAGGAGTCAATCTTGACTCAAGGGGGACTTTGAAAGCCTGTTGTGTGATCATTCCTGTTTGACAATAATTCTGTAAATTATCTATGGGTCAGTCATTTTCTCCTACTCCTATTTACCATGAATTTACCAATCTATTATGAAAGTGATTGTTGTAGTGAAAAAGTCCGGAGCATCACAGATACTTTTTCAACTATACCCAATTTGATCGCTTCAAGTTCAAAAGATTCTTCAAAAGCACAAGACCCATATCTCCCTCTAAAACATACCCAAGATACAAAACTGAATCATATAAACATAAATGTGCAGGTTCTATGTCTATTATATTATGCTACATTCTACATAATACTATACAATAGCAGTCCCTAATCTTGGCAGCTTGGTGGCCCAGCGGGGGGGAGAGGAACTAGGGTGCACGTCATGCTAGGCTTGTGCGCATGTGCACATGCGCCCCCCAAAAGAACTTCCGGTTTCAGCTGCTGAACTTACAGTTTCAGGCAGCTACTCTTCCAGGTTTCTGGCACGCATGCACACATGATGATCAGCTGGCCGGAGCGCATGCTCACGCAGGAAAACGGAAGACCAGCTCTTCTAGTTTCTGGCACTGCCACATGCAAAAAGGCCAGCTGATTGTCGTGCGCGCATGTGTGCCAGAAACCCGAAAGATGAACGGGCAATGCCGCTTGTGCCAGGCGACATGGCTCTACGTGCCACTTTGGGCATGCATGCCAGAGGTTCGCCATCATGGCTCTATACTATATTCTATTATTATACTGTACTGTATATTATTTCTATGCTATGTTATACCAAGTCTTTTAGTAGCATACTATTATACTACTTTTACTAATATTCAACAGTTTTACTCTTGCAGATTTTAGTCTGCCTTTAAATCTCTCTGTCTCTGTGGATTTTTTCAATTGTTTTTTCTTTATTAATGTGCAGTAAGTAAAATCCTGGAACCTTCCCAGCATTTTGCCTGGATTCTCTATGAGTATGCTTATTTTTTTCCAGACCTTTCAGTATTTGTGGAAAAAAACCCAAAAGTGTAGAAGTTTTTCTAAAACTTATTTGTATTTGGCTGTTTTTTCTGTTTTGTCTCCTCAGCTGTTTCAAGGTTGCAGCTTTTATAAACAATTCTGCTGTATTGACACTTGGAAGAAGCTTTAATTAGGGGATGAAAAAAGCAGTCCAGATGCCTGTTCTTCCACAGGGAGATTCTCTATAAGCCTCCTTGAACTCCTAAAGAAAAGGTATAATCAGTGGTGGGATTCAAGTAATTTAACAACCGGTTCTCTGCCCTAATGATTTCTTCCAACAACCAGTTCGCCAAACTGCTCAGAAAGTTAACAACCGGTTCTCCCTAATTGGTGCGAACTGGCTGAATCCCACCACTGAATATAATATAAATGCAGTTATTGTTGTTGTTGGTGATGATGATAATGATGATATGGATGCTAGCAATAGTTTCATTGTTTGACTTGCTTTTGTAGAATATTCTCTCTCTCCTCAATATTTAAGACATTCAACATGTTACTGAATAATCATTATTGTCCTGTATAAAATAATGTAATAGGGTTTTTTAAAATTACTATATATATGTCAATCAAGCACATCATTTTGTGAGGACATCTTGAAACAGAGTTTAAAAATAATGTACTAAGGAAACAAAATGAATAAATACATCCTATGTATCAACAAATGAACGCATTTAGAAAGTAGTTCTTGTTGGCTAGTTATAACCTAATAACTGAAGGAACTTTGGACATAATTGAGGGAAAAGTAGATGGCGATCATCATGTGATAAATATTACCAAAACATGGTACATCAATCCTTATCTTAATAACAATCTCAAGACTATTAAGATTTATTCCTGAATGTATATTTCAGTACTCAAGATACTTCTATACCTTCAAACAATTACCTCCAAAATCTGTAGAGTCTACCATATGTCCTAAAAGGACAACAGTTGTATCAGACAACCTTAAACTTTTAAAGGATTAGTTTCTTAATTGTTTTTAATGGACATTGATACATTATTTTTTTCCTGGCTAAAACACCAAGAAAAAAGTATTTTATATTGTAGCTATATAATTTGCACTTCATAATTCAAAAACCTGTGTATGTGAATTTAATTTCAAAGAATCTACAGTACATTCTTTCACTGAGAACAAATGAAAAAGAAAATATTATGAAAGATGGCCTAAAATAATAATGAAACATCAAACACCTATTAATAGGTGTAAAATACAGATTTGCAGTAGCAGACTTTATGATTAGCTGGCATCCATTTCATTCCATGCCATTTTGCTTCTTGTTGGCCATTATGCTCAAAGAAAGGTAATAATTCCATACTATGACACTTGGCCTAGAGGAAAACTAGGACTTGTTCATCTGTCAGAAAATACAAGTTTATCTATTCTATTTCTGGAAGAGATAATTGAAATTACACTGGACAAGTATAGCGGAGACAGGCATTGTTCGTATTTAGATGCAATTAAGATTTGCTAGTGAAATACATAACTAAGAACATACAAGTGCTGGAATGTCAAAATATGTTTTGGGATTCAAATTTTTTTATTACTGGTTCTGTGGGCATGGCTTGATGGGCGTGGCAAGGGAAGGATATTGTAAAATCTCCATTTCCTCCCCACTCCAGGGGAAGGTTACTACAAAATCCCCATTTCCTCCCAATCAGCTAGGACTTGGGAGGCAGAGAATAGATGGGGACGGAGCCAGTCAGAGGTGGTATTTACCAGTTCTCCAAACTACTCAAAATTTCCGCTACCGGTTCTGCTGAATACCACCTCTGCCAGTAATATACACATAGGTGAATGTAGATGTAGTATATACACAGGCAATTGTAAAAATAAGCACCTAGGTAAAAATCTATATCAACTAAGTCAATAAATAGCAATAATGTTAATCTCATTTTTTAGTTGATTTCTTTACTTGATATAGTATAATGGCAAAATTATGAATAAAATTTAAGAATAATAATCTGGATTGGATACTTTCCTTAAAAAAAATCTAGATGATAGAAAGTAGTTCATTCACAAAGGCTTGTTGTCATCATTTCAAAAGAACAAGCGTTACAATTAATTGGTGAAGAACCTTATTTTTACCAAGAGATTGCTTGAAGGACCACAAGGGTAATGTAAATGCTATAAGAAAGTGGAGAGTTAACTTGATGGTAAACTGGCATCCATTATTTCTAGAGGACCCTTAAACTCTCTTGAAAAGCTCCATTACTGTGGTGCCAGCAGCTCCTTTCCAATCAACTTGAAAGTACTCTTCCTTCAATTGCATCATTGGAAAGATACATTCCTTATGGCTTTATCAGATGCCTTATAAGGTGGCAAAATAATAAGATCTTTCCCAAGAAACTTCCTTCTCCATTGGATTCTTTTGTTTTATTTATCCTGGGTAGTATATGAGCTTAATCATCCATACAATGAGAGATCCATTGATTTCTTTGCAATTATAATCACAACTCTTTCCACACCCAAAATGAACTTCACTGCCATATTAGAATGGATTGAGAGGAAATTGTACTGATAAAATTTAGTTATTCTGTATTGCAATAGCTTGTTACTAAAACGATCCTTCTGATTGTGCATTTGCAAGAAGTTCAATATGAACATCTGAATCAAGTCAAGTCATTCCATATAATCTTTAACATGATTAAAATTCTTATATATAAAACTTATACTATGAGAGCAACATAGGCAACAGGGTTACTTATTAGTATATCATATCACAAAGCAAACTGCGTAGCAGCGCCTAATATGTTAGTACAAAGTAGGAAGATGAGTTTAACTCCAGGAAATTTTTGAAGTCATCTGGTAAGAGTTCCCTTGAAGAATGTCTTGCTGTGAACAGTAGGGAATCTGCTGAGATGTTAAATAAGTTGTTCCAGGAACTAATCATTGCAATGTGGCCGATGAACATTATAGAAAGAATTTTCTTGCTGAACAATGTGGGGATAATAGTTCCTTTTCTCATTTGCAAAGACTTTGAGCAGACAATCTAAATACCTTTAGTGTAAAGATTGCTGTACCATGAGCTGATTTTTCATATACAGATTAGACACTATAAAGTTGGCTCTGTTTCATTCTATATTCCAAAGTTACTTAGGCACTGGTAACAGTGTTTTAGCGCAGGGGTCCCCAACCCTAGATCTGTGGCATGCCAGCAATGGGGCGCGCAAATAAGCGAAGCCCATCCGTGGGATGTAGGCAGCATGCAAACTCACACCTCCTCTGGTCCTCAGAAAAACTTTTCTCCATGGAACCAGTCCCTGGTGCCCAAAAGGTGGGGGGGGGGCACTGTTTTAGCGTATCAGACACCTCATCTATCTTTGAATATTATAGAGTCTGCATTGTTTCAAAAAAGTACTATTAGGCAATTATCCACTCTGGCAACACTCCAGCTTTTTTCCCCGAATCCTTCAGCTATATCCTCACTTGAAGGACCAGGGATTACAGGAGAGCTACTGCCTATCTGTAATTCAGTTCCAGTAGTCCTTTGTTGTGACAAAGGATCCTGTCCCCTTGCCAGTGTTGGATTCCCTTGCTGAGCCCAATGAATTTTAGACACAAGATGGAGAGATAGCACCATCGTATATTTTATTTTAGAGGCAACACGTCTTCAAAACTTACAGTATACAAAAAATAGATGAGAAAATATTTTGCAGGTTTCATAATAACTACATTGATTTTCAACATGTTCCAGAAGCAATGGAAAATGCTGGTTTCAAAGTCCAAAGTCCAGAATAGATTGTGACCAGAATAGTTTAGAGATTGCCTACTGTCACACCAATCTGCTAAGAAATTGAGAATAGGTTTGTAGGTCTCAAGGGAATCTCTTGGTAATTAGAGACAGAGCTTTTTCATTTGCCACACTCCGGTTGCTGAAATTCTTTTTCAGCCATACAACTGAAAACTTATTTGTTCAGAGCATCTTTTTTTGAGGGGAGAAGCTACAATTTCTAATTTCTCTCAGTGTAATTGCTATACTTTATGGTTTCATCCCTGAGCTATTCTGACAAGTTAACCGCAACTACATCTCATACTGGGAAACAATTGGCCTAGTTCACACTAGGGCAATGCAACAATGTCTAAAAGGCATCACTTCAGACACTGTAGGACACCAGTGACTGAATCAACCATAACTCCTTTACAAAGAAAATTAGCCTGAATGAAAAAAGATAATAGACAAAATTTGTTATTGACACATTGTCATCATCTCATTTTCCCAGTTATTATTTAAATACTAACATAATATACATAATAATTATCTCTGAAAGTTGTGTGTGAGTTATTCATGCAGTAGCTCATTCTATCTGTCTTTTTACCTAGCTAGGTACCTAACAATAATACAAACTGTAAAATATAATAAAGGATTTTCTTGGTAATCTTAAACTCTTTTAAGTTTGCCTTGTAAGGAATGTTATTATAAAATATGCATTTTAATAAAATCTTCCTTTGTGCACTTGAACTGCATAGATTTTAGCCAACGCATGTAAGAATATATTCTTTTTAAAATCATTTTTGGAAATTAGATGAGGTTTTTTTAATGAACAAACATTTAGTTTTATGGGAATTCAAGGATGGATTTCCTAGAGTTTTTTTTTAAGCTAATGTCATTTTTCTCTAAAGAACAAAAGATGGCGCTAATGTATCAGTGGTTGCTATTTAAATTGTGATTTTTCTGAAAAGGTAGTTCTGTTTGTCTGTTGTGGTAACAAAAAGTTTTGCAACACGTTCAGTTCTGCTAAATTTATGCCATGTAGATTTCTGGTGGATACAGTTTTTAATAAATGGATGCCTTAGTCCATTAGTGAACCTTTATAATGTGCTGGTGTTTTATCAAAATGTGTTTCATCATGCTACTTACATTTTTTGGAAAATATACTAAAGATAAAGAAATGCATATGTTGCATTTCTTATCTCTTTGGACAATGTAAGAGCAGGATTAGAATTGACTACAGTTATACGTTGTTTTTCCCCACCCTGAAGAAAAATAGCTTATTTTAAATACCAAATGGATATGTTTTATCCTAATCTCAGCCAATTTTTATATGTTGCTCTTTACCAAAATTTCTTTATGCTAATTAGTGTGAGAACATTATCAATCTCAGCAAGTTTCAAAAAAGTTTTGTAGGTGAGATGTATTTTTTGCAATTGGTTTTGATTGCTGATGTTTGGCAAGATGGAAAGCATACATATTTCATAATAAATTTAAAAAAATACGTTTGTGTAAACTACAATGCACCACAGTCACAAACACCATGTAATGATGAAACTAATAACGAACAAAAAGCATATTAAATTTCTAATGTAGAAGAGTGCAGAGATACCAGGACCAAAGGTATGCAAGAACTATTATGCATGCTATTAAGAGAAAGTAACAATAACTCAGCCTAAGTATTCATTACCACTGAATTACTGAAGAACAATTTGGAGTGGTGGATACCAGTTTTGGTGGCGCTATTCATTTATAAGGACTCCACTGGCTATGTCCCAGAAAATTGGGGCTTGGCAATTGTTGTCCCAATTTTTAAAAAGGGAAAGAGAGATGACCCTGCCAACTATAGACCAATAAGTCTGCTAAACATAATCAGCAAACTTTATGCCAAACACCTCCAAGATAAACTAAAGGAGTGGCTAGATTTTGAGAATTTGATCGCTGAAGAGCAAGCCGGGTTTAGAGAGGGGAGAGGCACCACTGATCAGTGCTTAGTTCTTCATCACCTGATTGAAAAATGCATCTCAAATAGACCAGTGTCATTATATGCCGGTTTTATAGATCTCAAGGCAGCCTTTGATAGTTACCAGGACTAAGCTATGGGAGAAGCTGGAAGCTGCCTCAACTGACCACAGGCTTCTTCATCTATTATGTGCCCTACATACTAAAACATCCCTCAAGGTGAGGTGTAATATGCAAGGGTCCCTCTCAAAGTCAGTTAAAACTCAAAAGGGAGTTAAACGAGGTGCATTTTGCTCCCCCTGCTTTTCAACTTTTACATAAATGACATGGTAAAATGGCTAAACAAACCAAACCACCATCCCCCCAAAATAGGTGACCAAAACATCGCCCTCCTGCTCTATGCAGATGACACTGGGATCCTTTTCAGGACACCAGTAGGCCTTAAAAGAGCCTTGTGAGCCCTTCTCCAGTACTGTAATTACAATAAACTGGACAAAAATTATGACAAAAGAAAGATCATGGCCTTTGCAAAAAGGCCACAGCTTTATTCATGGTATCTAATTGGCCATAAAATAGAGCAGGTAACCACCTTCAAATACCTGGAGATGGTCATTCAGGCCAATGGTTCAAGAAAAGCGCATGGAGAATATGCAGCTGCCTTGGGCCAAAGATCAGCGAGCATCATTCTTAATTTTTTCCGCACAAAGGGAGGATACTATGTCCCTGCTGCGATTAAGTTTTTTGTGGCCGAGTCACTAGCACAGCTCCTTTATGGGACCTTGCTTGGACCATCAGCTTCATGTTTTACATCATTAGAAATAGTTCAATCCAAATTCATTAGATCAATTCTCCAGATGCCACATTGTATCTCAAATGCACTTCTGTGCCTGGAGACAGGCTTGATAAAAGTCGAAGCAAGAATCTGTATAGCGTCCTTAAATCTCTGGCTAAAACTTAACTTCTTTCCATAAGATCTTGCTCCGTTAATCCTCTGAGACAAATTGTCTTCAACATGGATCAAGGCTGTTGAGTTCAACCTTGCCAAATTAGGCTTCTCCCCAGCTTTAATACTCAAAATGGAGTATGATCTAGCAAGACAAACCTTGCGACAAAGGGTGGAGGACATCGAGAGGCAGGTGGACTTAAGGAAAGCTCCGCTGTTTCTGACTCCAGATGCCATTAGATATGTTGTTGCTCCTGCCCGCTATTTTAGTCAGTTGGAATCAGCAAACCACTGAAAAGCATTTGCACTTGCACGGTGCCATGTGCTTCCATCGGCCGTTCTATATGGCAAGTATAAAAGGATACCATTCACGGAAAGACTCTGTCCCTGCGGCTCAGGAGAGGTGGAGACTGTAGGCCATGTGCTCCTTAGATGTTCCTTTTATACAGAGATTAGAAAAAAACATATTTTGACAATAGCTGCTAGGTATCCTGGCCGTTCCAACATTACCTATCTTCAGTGGCTGCTTAAGGATGAACAGTCCATAACTACAGCCCAGGTGGCCAGATTCTGCGCAGAAGCACTGGCGACACGTATTCATCACAAATACGTGTCTTCTCCACCATAGCGATGTATAACAATTGTGGCTAACCCTTTGCACTGCTTAGTCATTTCCCTTTTAGTGTTGAACCTACAATGGGCCACACAGTTTAGGGATTGCAACTATCGTATAGTCAGACCATGTATAGTTGACACTGGATTTTATTATAGATTTTAGTTGTTATTTATTATTTTATACTAGAATTCTTAAGTGTATATATACTGAGTGCTTTTATTTGTTCTGGTCTAAGGCTAATAAATTGTTGTTGTTGCTGCTGTTGTTGTAATTCAGCCTAAGAACGGAAGGTATTTATTTACATCTTGATGTCCTTTTGCAAGGGTAAGATGTTCCAAAGGGTGTGAGTAATGGCAGAGAAAGCTCTCTTCTAGGATCCCACCTGCTGAAAATCTTTAATCGATCTGCAACAATAATCCTATCTTGATTATGTTTGATATAAGAATGTGCAGAAGTAAATGCTAGCTGGCCTTCAAGTTTCTGGTACATCCAATAATAATAAAGTAACATTCCTGAATTTATCCAAAGCCTGTTTCCAGACCTTGCCTGATTTGAAGGGCTGACAGCTATTATTAAGAAGCTTATAGCCGTCATCAAAAAAAGAGATAGACAAACTTTTCCAAACAATCAGTCATCCAAAAGTTTTGAACGCATTCCTCTAAAACTTTAAAAAATAGTTACCCAATTATGAATGTCAATGTGACAGAAGAAAATTATTAAAGAAGTGACTTACCTCTAGGTTTTTTTGCCAAGGTTCCCCACAGAAGTGGTTTGCCATTGCTCCTTTCCTAGGCCTGAGAGAACGTGGTTGATTTACCCCTCTGACTTTCTGCCTAAGATGGGACTAGAACTCACAGACTCCTGGTTTCTAGCCTGATGTACTTAACCACTGCACCAAACTCATCTTCTAACCCTTAATACAGAGGTTAACAAATATCAAAGCTACTACAGACATTATTTCAAAGGATGTTAGATATTCACTTGGGATATTTGTGAGAAAGATGTCAATGTAGATAGATCCTGCTTCTCTTATTCCTTCCATTTTTTTCTGGTGAAATATTACAGCAGACCGATGACCTCATCACTTTTATTTTCATTTATTTTTTTCATTCTTTTTAAAGTCTACTCTGTCCTAGAATAACCTAGTCACTCAATGCAATCAAGTACTACATGTAGAGGAGGAATTTTTCTGTATTGTTTTGTCTGACATAATATTTCAGCCAACTGATTAATTTTATATTTTCTTCTGATGAACAAGAAAGTAACTAAAGAGTGTTTGATATGAGTCCAGTGCATACTTCCAAAAGTTTTTAAAATTATAACAATTAATGTGCTGGTAAGAGGTCATCGTTAAGTGCATAAGAAATAGTCATATTAAATATGTATAATTTATTAAAATTACATTACATTTCGTGTTTGATCTGATTCCATCTGTGTTTTGGACTAAGTTCAGTTGCACATTCCTGTTCTATGGTGTGAGATGGGAATCTTCCCATGGTTCCTTCTGATATTTTTGTCATGAAAAAATAGCCCATACTTTCAGAGTTGCAACGCCAAGGCCTCTCTTAAAAAAAAACTAAAACAAAAAAACCAAACCGAAGGTAGTATATTGACAGAGTAGTCACATTGCAGAAAACCAGCTTTCAAGGAAGGAAGATTTAAATCTCCTTCCTTATAAATGGAGGCCCCATTGCAGGTCAGAGCCCATCTGGCTTATTTTGGAATACATATTAATTAGAAAAGAGGTTGCATACTAATGCCAGCCATCTAAGCTGGACTTTGGAATTTTCCAAACAGGAAGTGCTATATTTAGCTTCCTATTTGAGTTGGCAACAGGCTTTTCCTGATTCTGAATTTTTTTCTGTATGTCCCTCACCTCTGTCTTTTGGCTTTAATTCAGCTTTACAAAAACCAAAAACTGAACTGGGATTTTGGTTTGGCATCATCTTAAAATAAAACCGCTGCTGATCCCCAGTGTTTTCTGGAAATTCAACTAGCCTAGAGTTTAGTTATCAACTCAGTTTTTTTAGGTCTAGAAAACACGTGGCAATATATATAAGAAACCCCCAAAGAATAGTCGGGTACTCCAATTTTCTAATTAATAGAGAGGTTGCAAGGTTGCCTTAGGAAGAAATTAAACATTCAAGTTAAAAAGAGAACCATATCTTGTAAGCGTCTTTTTTATAAAGCAGCAAGGAAACGAACTGATTAGCTTTTATAGAGTTCTCTTATTATGATTTATTAAACATTTAAGTTGTCCCATATCTTAGTTTACACTTTAATTTTTACTCCCTCACATAAGAGAAGTCCCTGTGCATGTTGTTCAGGATTGAATATTGCTAGATGAAACAAATCTTTTTCCCACTATTGAATTAAATCAACCAACTGTTGAGTTGGCATGAAACAATTCTGAGATAACACTTGCTGCCCCATTACCAATCCTTGCTATACCACTTGAGTTTTAAGTTACTGCCAAGCGGTGTCCCAATCAGAGAATACTGTATGTCAATTATCATAAAAAAGGTGAATTATTTTCCCTTATTTTCTTTGCTGCCATCTCCGTTCAGCATATCATTAACTAGGAGGGAAAACATCCACTAATCAGAGTACTGGGAGAAATGGGCAAGGCCTTACTTTTAACCAGTATCTGAGCTTTTCCACCTGGTTTCTCTGCCCTTTCCTACTACACCCCGTTTGGACATCTCCCAAGTTAAAATAAAGAAATTTAGGAGGGGACATAGTTGAAATAATCCCATACATAAGGGTAGGAAGTCCTGCCTTGTTTAGGCAACTCTCTAGATCCTTTGGGACAGATTAAACAAAACTGATTAACTATTGCACAGTCAGATCTCTTTAGATGGCCAGAAGATAGTGAGAAATTATGGATAGTGAGAAAGACAGGAAACTTGACACACGAAGAATAACAGCCAGCTCCTCGTTCCTCATTAATTTCTATACATTGCAATGAAAAAAAATGGGATTGTTTCATCATAAGGCAAAAGTACAGCTTTTTAAAAACTCTTTTTAAAATAAATTGGAACCTGGAGAGACTGATATCAAAAATTAGAGGAAGAAAAGGAGTTGGATATGAAGGAAATTTAGGAAATAAATTGCTGATGGAGAAGGCAAATTGTGGAAGAGAAAGAGGTGTGGGGGATGCTTAGTGACCAAGCCCCTCCCAAAACATCTCTGACTTTACTCACAAGCAGATCTGCTGACCTGGTGATAAAGCATTACAGATTTTATCTAAAGTTGAAGTTATGGTGAGATTGTGCCATTTTAAGGGGGAGGGGGGATCATGTTTAAAACTGGTTCACTTTGTAACAACTCAAGACTATTTGCCAAGCATCTGAGAATGAAATTAGAACAATATCACGTGACCAAGGAAAAGATTAGGGTGATCAGAGTGTGATTGTGCCATGGTAAAATGCAAATAGGTATGGGACCTAGCCTCCTTTATTCCCTATTCCCAAAGAATGTGTTGAATAAGTCGAAATTCAACCCGCCTTTCAATATAACCTTTTTGTTATACTCCTTGCTTTTAAATAGCATATTTTTGTGAACGCTGTCAACAGCGTTCTTTAACGCTTTAACGTTTAATCTTTAAACATTAAGTAGATAAATGACAGGGAAAGTATTACCTACTCATTGATTAGGGTTTTAGCGCTGTAATGTGTTTAGAGAGCATGCATCTTCTGGATAAGTTGCCATTCTTCCAAATTTTAAATAGGTGGAAATAAATTATGGTTATACAACTGAGGTACAGTAAGTATACCCTGATTTCAGAAACTCCTGAGTTTCAGTGTTGAGTTGTATCATGGAAAATAAGAGTTCAGGAAAAAAATATTTCTAAATGCTAACTCTAATAGGCCCTGTCATCACTTAGAACGTAAAATCTGCAAATCATTCTTTACTTTTTTCCCCCACAACATTTCATTCTCTTTATGTCCTTCCCTATTTTCTTTTACTCTGCTCACAGGTTTTTCTATGCTGCCTAGCTGCTCTGTCACTAGGATGGATCAGAAACTATTTCTGGAGGACAGAAAAGGACATCAGCCTTTACTTCTCTTATTCCTCCCATTGTCCTTCTCATCACAAATTCAACCCCCATGTACTTTCCTGGACATGTTATCAACAAGACTGGAGAGCAGTCTTTTTTTCTTATATTTTGTGTTGGCTTGGCCACTTGATTTCCTTACAGGTTGACTCCAGCAATTCATCAGCTACTTTTGCTCTTTAACTGAGCCAATAATTACTCTGATCCAAGACCTCCTAAGACCTCCGTAGATTAAACTAGTAGTGGTAAAGTGCATTGCCTCATAGCAAAAGGTGACTGATTCAAAATGTACCAGACATATTTTAAAACAAATATTGCTTCTTTTTCATTTCAGCTGTGTGAAACACTTTTTCTTCAAGTATTTATTGAAATGATGAAATAGTGCAACACTGAACTTGCTATGTTTTAGAAAATCCTCAACTGCTAAGGTAGCTAGCTTAAGGAAACACAATAGTAATTTAAAAGAAAAGGATTCAACTGTGTGTGGAACCAGCATCTTCTATATAGGAGGCAAAGTTTTTAGCTGTTATGCTATTTTAGTTTTTATTATTAAAAAGTGAGGTCTAAAAGGTGTTTGTTGTGTGTCTGGATATGCACATTTTGATTAATTTTTGAGTTTGTGTGTGTGTCTGAAAAATATGGGTGCATGTGGAGAGAGAGAGAGACGGAGAGAGAGAGAGATCCCAGTATCAGGGGAACGACCTATGGCTGTATATGATAGTTGCAATTCATATCCAATGCCTTGCAAATTGCTGTTAGAATGTCAGAGTTAGAATATGTTTTTGTAAAGCTGGTTTAAAGTTAAGCTGCTTTACGTGGGGATTGAAACAGCTTTCATGGTAAGTGCATATATACTCCATCCAAAGTTGATTTTTGTATTCAGTTTAGTGACTATAATAAAGAAATATAAGTATACATGATGTACCCCCAGGTCAGCAAACATTCTATGTCAGTAATCATGTTTAGATCTCAAGACAATTTTAAATCCCACCCTTCATTTAGTTTTTTTGTAGTATCTTTTTCCTCCTAGACTCACTCCAGAGAAATCAGGAGTAGAAGTCCCAGGATTTTTTGTCAGCTTGTTCAATTATGATGCCTGGAGATTTTGGTGGTCATAGTTCCAAAGCATCTATCAGTGGTCCTAGCTCTGGGAAATGGTGTCATTAGATCACATTCCTTTAGTTCCATTGGTAGAAATGCATGAAATAGTTGCATATTTCAAAAAGGAGCTGAAATGTTTTCCATGTAAATATTTTCACATGCATAAAGGTATACTCCAGGTAGCTGATTTTTTTAAAAAAAATTAGCTTAGCATATATAAATTGACAACGCCTCTCTAAACTGGTCATCAAAAAAGGTCTTACTGAAGATCCAACCCAAATATGAAAGAAGAGCATTGTGCACCAGAAACTAGTGTGTCAGATATGCCTCCTTTCACAACTGAAGAAAGATAAACCCTGGCTCCATTTTCATAGAGAAAGGTACTTTTACTGAGTATGAACTGAATGCAACCAAAGAAAAGCAAGGTCTGAGGCAATAGGTGCAAAAATCACATATAGAAAGCATCCTCAAAACCTCCCCCCTAATGGTCCAGTCAGGATTATCCAATCCACATCCCCCCAAGGAATCATGTGGGATGCAGCTTTCGATGGCTCCATCCTTCTGGTATGCCAGGACGGTTGATCTTGACTGGTTATCAGCACGCCTTCCAGCTGCAGAGAAACTTTCTCCAATTCACTCCCTGTTACAAGACATCTCCACCAGCTCGCTTCCCCCCTCCCAAATACCCAAACAGCTCCCCCCTCCCCCCGTTACAATGGCAGCCGAAGCAAGCAAGCAATATAGAGGCAGAGGCTGATACAGTGTGGAAAACACTGCCGCATTGGGAGTATGCACAACTCCCAACCTTCTGATATTTTGAAAAGTGCCGGAAACCATTACTTAGTAGACTTTTGGCCTTGGATGACGACTTTGTACCAGGCAGTTTTATTATGCTTGTGCTGGTTTTTAACTGTTTATTACTTTGTATACTGCCCAAAGTCTGAAGATTGGGGTGGCTTATAAAATCTGTAAAATAAATAAATCTGCACACACAAATATGTGCACGTGTATCCACATCACACCCACAAGTATGTTGTGCATTTGTGTATGATGTTTAGGAAGCCCCAACAGTTGATATAACAGTCAGACTGCTGTTGGACTGACAATTAACATGTCAGTCTGAAATAAGTGTGAATGTATGTGCAGCAGTATCTGCAACAAAACATAATGATGCCACAATGATGCCATTCATACAAGATCACATAACCACCATCCTCACGTCTCAATATCTGGCAAAAGAATATAGTTGTGGCAGTTGTGTGATAACAAAGTCAAGGCAATTGCCTTCCTTTGTGCTGTTCCCCAACAGCAAATTGAATTTGTCATAAAACATTGCCACTACCTCCACTTATTTTTATAAAGCTGCATAGATTAATGTTCCAACAACAGCAAAAAATGGGAACTCACTTTAGTATAATTATCTAAGCTTTTTGTATAAAATCTAGTCTTACTGCTCAACAAAGATTTTTTAAAAGAAAGTCATCATTCAAGTATATAATTTCCAATAGAGATGGCACAAAAGCAAACACTTCAGTTATTTAGAACCAAGCAATCGAGCACAATTTGTGTGCAAATTAGCAAGCCAGCTCATCCAGATATTTCCATGTTCAGCCTAAACAGCATGGCCAATGGCAAAGGATTGAGGACAAAGTAGTCCAAAGTCTTTATAGGACAGATAAAATTATGGTTAAATGAACTTAAATGTGCAGTATGGAAATGTATGCGTGTTTCATTTCCTTTCCTTAAGAAAATGATTTTTTGTTATCACCACTACAACAAATGTCCTCAGCACCTTGGGTTAAAGCAGAAAGCTCATTACAACAGGTCTTATCAAGAAGTGGCCATCCAAATGAAATCGTCAGCATGCATGCCTAGCCCAATACGGTCAATAGTGAGAGGAATTTGGAACTGTAGTTCAGGACCCTTCAAAGGAACTAACAGTGTGGAAAATAAGGATATATGAATCTCCCCAAACCCAACTTGAATTGTTAAATTTAATTTCATTGTTCAGTTCTGTTGGTTTGGTTTGAATCACCTACTTGAATCTTGAATTGAATACATTCATTTCAAACAATTTCATGAAGAAAAAATTCTTTGCATGCACCCAGATATTTTGTGTATAGAAAAGTCCAGTGAATCACCAAATCGTTTCCCGGGCATCCAACTTGATGCATCACATTAATTTGATGATTTGAACCATATTTTTGATTGACTGCTGATTTGATCAAATTTATTTCTTTATTACCTATATAGCTACCTCTACCTGTCTCATTTAGTGACCCTAGGCAGCAAGGGTGAAATCAAAAAATTTTCCCTACCGATTCTGTGGGCATGGCTTGGTGGGCGTGGCAGGGGAAGGATACTGCAAAATCTCCATCCCACCCCACTCTGGGGCCAGCCAGAGGTGGTATTTGCCAGTTCTCTGAACTACTCAAAATTTCTGCTACCAGTTCTCCAGAACCTGTCAGAACTTGCTGAATTTCACCGCTGCTAGGCAGCTTATGATAACTAATAAAAACACAGATAAAATGATCCTTTTCACCAAGCATCAGACCAAATAGCTTCTCAGCACGATCCTCCTCCAGCCCAATGCTTAGGAGAAGAGCCAAGGCCTTTCAGACTAGAAGGGTAAGAATCTCAAGGAAGGAAGGGGACCTGGAATGCACCCACTCTATTTAACATAGTAGGATGGACAGATACCCTTAAATAACCTGGTTCTCTACCATATAGAACTTTAAAGGTGATAACAAGCACTTTCAAACACAGGTTTAATTCAAAGTTTTGCATGACCTTATCATACACTATTTAGCTAGAAAGACTAATGAAAACTTTCTCATCCTCATTCTCTCCATGCATTTTTAAACCACACCTCACAGAATTCCTGTCTAGGGTAGTTGGATTGATATGTGGGAATGATCTTGGGAGACAGAAAGAGGAGTTGCAGACTAGACCATTGCACAAAATGTATCTCAGCCCACAGAGACAGAAAACTGAAAAGTAAATGGAAAGGAGGGGAGAAATACTTTTAGACTTGCAAGATTGTGTTATTATGACCTCATCTTGCAGTGAGATGGGTGGCAAACAAATTAAACAAACAAACCTCACAGTAAAGGTGTCAACCCTGAAGCTGACCTGACTAAAGTCATTTTGAGGCTTCAGTATTGCCACACTGGAGCTGAGGGATAGAAAGGGGGTAAGAGAGATAGCTGGGGTTTTGTAGCCAAAATAAAATACTTTCCCCTGGGAACCAAGGACATTCTAACACCTGGTCAGAAAGAGGAGGAGGTGACCAAACAGCACCTGGATTGGACCATGTGACTGATTGTTTGGGGAAGGAGAAAAACATTTTACTTTTAATTAGGTGAAAACTGTAGGAACTAAGAGCCTTGGTGGCGCAGCAGACTAAAGTGCTGTTAAGTAGCACCAGCTGCCTGCAATTACTGCAAGTTCAAATCTCACCAGGCTCAAGGTTGACTCAGACTTCCATCCTTTCAAGGTAGGTAAAATGAGGATTGTGGGGGCAGTAAGATGACTTTGTATAAAAAAGAACACCGCTTAGGGGCAGTCGAAAGCCCTATTAAGCAGGTATATACAAAAGTATGAAGGCTATTGCTTAACGCATTGTAAGCTGCCCTGAGTCTCCGGAGATGGGCAGCATATAAATTGAACCAATAAATAAATAAATAAATAAACCTTCAGAGTTGGTTTTCACCAGAACTGTGCCAATATGATATACGGCAGCCCTGGAGGCTATCTTTTTCTTCAGGGCTGCCACACTTAGTGCTGTGGGAAACTGGGAGGGGGGTTAGCATAGAGTGGTGGAGATATTTAGCCATAATAACATTCCTTTCTCTGAGAGTCAAGGACTCTCAGGCCTTACCTGGAGTGGTGTGACTGGGAGGCATCTCTAGTTGAGATGGTGCATTGATTGGACTATGTGGTGGACATGTGGGTACAGGGGAAGGCACTTGGACTTTCTTTTGGGTGGGGAAAATCTGAAAGCTTTCAGATTTGGGTTTTCCCAGATGTGCCAATATGACATCTCTAATAAAATGGAACTTTGAGGAACTTCTAGCCTCGGAGTCTTCTTTCGTTGGGGTGTTACTTGGAACCCTGACAATATATCCAATAAAACTATTCTTTGAGGAATCTATCTGCCTCAGAGTTTTATTTGCTATGGGTGCTTAGAACCCTGACAAAAGGTAGATTTTGACTGGACTACCTTGAAGGGCTAACACTTGTTTAATTGTAGTGTCCATACATTTGGAAGGCATGGGCCAAAAATGACTGGACTAATAATTGAGGCCCCTTCCTATAGAACCCTTGTCTGGGGCTTGGATTCATACAATGCTAAATACCCAAACAATCAATTATATTAATATTATTTTAAAATACTCAATTCACTTCAGAATGTAGTCATATTCCCTTGAACTATGAGAGTCATGTTTGTGATATCAGAGAAAAATAAAGAAAATGGAGATATATGCATAGGGAGAAAGTATACAAACTAAAGAATTCAAGGAAACACATAAAACCTTCAAGGGTCAAGAACTGTATTTTATTTGTGTTCCAGCTGTTTTATTATGTTTCACTGACAAGTATCCCACAGCTCTGAGAATCTAGGGGAGAAGGTTGATAGAATGATGATCCAACAGGGAGTTCAGCTATATTGATTTATGCCATTGCATTTGGATATGTTCTTTAGTTAATGGATCATACATTTTTAAAATGACTTTTTGCAGAAGAATGTACTATTTTCCTCTACATTTCAGTGGCTAGTTTGGGATCAGATATGATTCAGCTTTAAAGAAATAAAGTGCAAGAAATGTTGAAGAGAGAAGACTTAAAGATCTGGAAAATAGTCTGTTGACCCATCCTGGAAACAATAATCAAAACCTCAGTGTTGCTAAGTGAGAAATCTAGTGCCATTAATTAATATTCTCTTCCTGGTTGTACACACTGGCCAGATCAAGTTTAAGTGGATCCTGACCTCATATGATTAAGAGGAAAAATGTAGAATGGAATACAATACCATCTGGAGTTAAATGATAGACTTACTAAAATTGCTATAAGGCATATTGAACTGAAAGAAAATGACTGCTACAAAATAAGTTTCCATACCTGAGAGTCAACTTCTAGTCCAACACTTTAACTCCTACATCAGGGGTGACAGAATTTAAAATAGAATAGAGTTGGAAGGGACCTTGGAGGTCTTCTAGTTCAAACTCTTCTAGTTGACCCCCTCTTCTTTATGGCAGCCCCTCAAATACTGGACACCAAGAGCTTGACACCTTTTTATGCTGCAATCAAAGTGGCTTGTAATTATGCTGCCACGATTATATAACATTGCAAATATTGCTAGAACTGGCTAGCTTGTGAATAATTTGTGTATGTTGACTTTTCCATCTACAGCAGTACATCACTTAAGCCATTTTTCCTAGTTAGAACCTTTAATTATTTTATGCTTCTGGTAATGAATGATAAGGTACTGTGATTTCTACTTAGGGTTTGAAGAACTTTTCATTTTCAATGAAAAATAACATTGATTGCCCTGAATTTAGCCTGCTATACAGCCCAAGAATTTATATGCCTATTCCATTTTGAATTTACTTTACTAATGCACCATTTAACACAAAGTGTACCCAAAGGAGACTTTCCCAGCCTTATCTATTATTGCTGTTTAATTCCTTCTGTGTGCAAATATATAGATCATGATATGGAATGAACCACTGAGTGCAACCAACTGGTTGTAGACTACTTCCTGTGTTTCTTTCACTGGCCTTATTGCTAGGTGAAAGGAGATAATTCCATTTATTTATATTCCAGAATGATTTCTCCCATCCTTCCCTTTGTATAAAAGGGGTGATTGTATTTTTACTCTTGAACACTTTATAGCTTGTTCTAATATAAAAATGTTGGGGAATTAAGACTGGACACTAAATGTATATGCACTCTGGTTATCTAGATCTGATACAAAATTGATTGTTCCCATCATTGTTGAGAAGCACTTGTTATTTTTTTGTGCTATGAAGATTTCACCTTTATATGCATTCACACTCAAATTTCTCAATAATTTTTAAAGTAACTTCTTGAGATCTACCTTATAGGTTTTCCAAATGCTGAACAATAATGCAGTGACATTTCTTGCAGTATTGGGACAATTCAGTAGTTCATTTCAAGGAGTTATGATAGTTTGTTTTAAAGATATTACTCTCAAGGCACTGTGTTATTTGGAAATATGTACAGCCTTAATAAGTTCTCAAATCTGTCTGTGTTGAAGAACAGATGTTTAATTTCAGGCCATTTCTAAGCTGCAATTCCATTAGAAATTACAAATGACAGACAACAAAATCTCTCTCTCTCTCTCTCTCTCCCTCTCCCTCCCTCTCCCTCCTGAATAATAGCTACCCAAGAGAGAATATCAATACAACATAATTTGTTGTCTCCTTAATTGCCAATAGTCCACAAGTAAAAGATGCACAGCCATTATTTCCTTGCTGTACAATTCCTTTCCTTTTGAAGTATAGTTTCTCTAGCAAGAAAAGTGCCAGAACTGACAACCTTAATATTTGCTGACAGCAAATTTAAAATATGGTGAATCAGTTATATGTAGAATTGTAGGCATGTTATCTATGAATTTCACCTTGAAGATCACAGAACCAGCCCTCTAATTAAACACAAAAGTTTGGATTTTATGGCATAGTCCTTAAGGATGTTCGTGGAAAGAAAATGTATTGTTCCTTCTGTCTTCTCTGCTCTCACCTATAAAATCCCGAAAGCCTGTCCAGAAGATCGCAACCCTTTCTGAACGGTGACAGTGTTTATACAACATGCCTAATTAGAACAGTTTAAGATTTAGCTTGTTGTTTGAACCCAACAACCATTTTTAAAATAGCTGAAAAGGTAAAAAAACCACTGCTCACAGTAAGTGCTCAAGATGAATTGCTTATTTATACATAACTACTCCAGCATTCCTGTACTGTGTCAATCCAGAAAAGAGGAAAAAATGAAGAAAACAATCTGTTTTATTGTCAATGTCTTTAGCAGTGAAATAGAGGTAAAAGGAGAACAGGGAAGCCAAATCCTCCTTCACTCCTACCATAGTGGTTCTGACCCAGTCCACCCACCAGATTTTTTTAAATGCCAATAAACAAATAAATAAAAAAAGCTCCAGAAGAGATAGTGATGCTGTCAAAGATGAACAGCTGACTCAACCTCCTTCTCCATTTCCAAAAGCCAGGTCTTCAGAGCCTTAAAAAGGCTAATGAGGTTGGGGCCATCCAGATCTCTGGCAATATGGTGTTGCTAAAGAGAAGGCACACTCTGGGATCCAACAAGATGGTAGTTTTTCATGGAGAAAACCCCAAGCATGTCTTCTTGGCTACATCTAGTAACCAATGGGAACAATGGGATGGAAGTATTACCACGAGTTGCCTAGCCTTATACCATGTAAGGCTTTATAAGTGAAAGCCACTACACCTGACAGTTTATTGAGAACAAGTCGAGCTCATAGAAACATGTTAGGTTAAGTGTAAGCACCAATTGCACCCATTCCTGGATTGGGAGGCCTTTCTCAAAGCCACTTATGCCTTAGTCCACCTTTTGGGCACCAGGGACCAGTCCCGCAAAAGAGGTTTTTCCATGAACTGGAGGGGGCGTGATTTTGTGTGCTGCCTGCATCCTGCGGATGGGGCTTCCCTTGTTTGTGTGGTCCAGTTTCAGGCATGCTGCAAACCCGTGCCAGTCCACAGATTAGGGGTTGGGGACCCCTGAGTCACCTCCTGTTTGACTTACTGTAGCACATTGCACATGGAGCTGTTCTTGAAGACATTTGGAAGTTGAAGTTGTCAAAAATGCAGTGGAGCAGGCTGTTTTTGTTATTTCATATCATGCCCCTATAACCCTGAGTTTGGTAGTGGGCCAGACCTAGCCAGAGCCTGCAGTGAAAAAATATTCCTGAAGAAAAATTCACCTAATGCAGCCTCATGGGAGACAAACTGGGCAGCATCTGGAAATGGTAGTAACTGCTCTCAGCCTTTTCTCCACCTCCTTAGATTTACAGTGGCCACCTGTCCTTTTCTTTTTTAAAAGGACAACCCTTTGTTTCAAAAAGGTGCCCTTTATATTTACTTATTTTTCACTTTTGTCCTTTATTTTCATCATTTAACTTTTACCATACAAATGGTATCACTTAGCAGTCTTTCACATTCATGTGAAAAATATGGAAACTGAATTGTCTTTTTTAAAATAAATTTATATATACTTTTTGATTTTAGATATTCTTATTTGACTATCTAATTCTAATAAGTCTTATGTATTTTTGCAATTAGTTTTGCTCTTGAATTTTCATTTGTAAAGCAAAGTTATAAACATAAACAATTATGAAGGAAATGGGAGGAAATAGCACAAATCGTGCTTTGCATGTTTTTTCTACCTTATCTGAAGTAAGCATCTTTGATTTCAATGGACAGTACTTACAAATAATTATGCTCAGAGCTGTCTCCTTAATTTTTAATAAAATTCACTTAAATGACCAAGTACTACATTAATGAAGTCAAATTGTTTTGCAGCTGTCAATAACTCAAAAATTACAACACAATAAACCAAAAACAGGCAGATTTTATTATGAGTCTGCATAGTATGTAACTTCATTTTGCATAGTATGTTAATTCATTTATGACATATTTATCTTTAAAAATAATCATACTGTCTTGCTTTTTGTCTTATATTACTGAATATGGAATAGCAAATTAGACCATAATGTAATACTCGTTGAACTTCAGTGAGTTATTAAAAGAATTCAGATCCTCTTTTGTGTGGCCTAGTTTCCAGATCTTTTTACCATATGTATGTTTTCATTTTTATCTTTTTGAACAAATAATATTTTGGGATTTGTTTTAGATGTTTTATAAAAAATATCGCCAAACGGTCTTTTGTTTTTAAATCAGCTATCCAGGGGATAATATGTAATATACATCTATCCAGGGGATAATATACAAGATCACTGTTTAAGTATGCTTTTATGTCACATTTCTCTAGGAGTTTCTTGGTTATAAATTTATGATTTCAGATTTACTTTAAAAAAATACACATTAAATCGAAATAGATTTTAACACGTGGTTCAGATACAGATAATACACTGAAGTGAGCCAAGTGGTTTTTTTGTTGTTTAAATCTTGTATTCTAAGAAAGGCAGATAAGACATTGATATGAGGCAGAAAAGGAAGCAAGAAATACCTCTATCAATAATAGGAAATATAGACCTTTTAGTTAATCTTCCCCCTTTATGCTAATTATTTCCTGAAATGCATCTAACTATCTAAATGTGACAATTAAATGATAAACATTTACCGTATATACTCGAGTATAAGCCAACCCGAATATAAGCCGAGACCCCCAATTTTACCCCCCAAAACTGGGAAAACCTATTGACTCGAGTATAAGCCGGGGGTGGGAAATGCAGTGGCCACTGGTAAATTTCAAAATAAAAAAAGACTGGTCAAAAGTGCAAGGACCTGTCAGAAATCACTTTTTTCAGCCCTCTGGGTAGTCCTTTTGTGCATATGGACTACTCAGAGGGCTGAAAAAGTAATTTTTGACTGGTCCTCGCACTT
>WNWU01000043.1:4258005-4273907 GCA_012654045.1 Ptyas mucosa | reverse complement strand
CTTACGACTGTCCTCACATTTTACGTTTTTGCCCTATCTTATCACCATTTCTCTCTCCCCCTCTCTTTCTCATTCTTTCTCTCTCCCCCTCTTTCTCTCTCTCTCTCCTCCACTCTCTCTCTCATTCTCTTTCTCCCCCCTTCCTCAAAGAGAGAGATGGTAGGTTTGAGGAGAAAGATTGCTGTACAATAAAAAAGATGAAAGGGAAGAAAACCAACCCCCCAAAAATATAAAGATATTAAGATAAAGAATGAATTGTTAAACTTTAAAGAATAAAAGAGAACAAATATGAATAAATAGCAATAATTAGAAACACACATACAATGTATTTTCTTTGAACAGAGTACTTGGCCAGTTCACAAATTTAAACAGTGTTCAGTCATTTCACTTAAATTTACAATTTCTATATTTCCTTTTTGCCATATTTATTCCTCATCTATTTTTTTAAAAAACCAATATTACCCTTCATCCTCATTTCTAATCTTAATCAAATTCAATTTTTCACTTCTATTCTATATTATACCCCTTCCCATTGTCATCTATTTTTATATCCATCCTCACATTGATTAATATTACAGTTGTTCAATACAAATTCAACATTTTAATATAAATCAATTAGTTATATAACTATCTTTTTTGTATATTAATCAATATGAACATGAATATTCCAATTATTTCCATGCAATCCAATTTCTTACAAATCAATTACCGGTAATTATATTTACCAATAATAATAAACCAAATAATTTCCCCCATATATTCTTCCAAACCACAACTTAACCATTTCTGCTTTCAACACAATATACAATTAATAGTATCTCAATTATTACAATTCCCTAGTTAAATAGAGCTTTTTCTTTTGTGTTTTAAAACCTCTTTTGCCATTTGCCATGAATTTCCTATTGTTTGCACCTACTTTTTTTGATGAGGAAAAAAAAATCTGCCTTTCCAACGTTGCACGCAAAAGAAAAAGAAAAAGAAATCTCTCTCTGCCTCATTTTGTCAGGTTGCAGCAAAAACCCTGCTTTAGTTTCAGTTTCGCTTTTTTAGCATAGCTGGGAGGGGGAGGGAAAATGCTCCAGCAATTTACGTCTTTGCAGCTAGCTAGCAACAGAGCCCTGGTAAAACAGCTGAGAGCAAATCAGCTGAGAGTCGGGAGGCTCTTCAAATCAGCTTATGGTAATTAACCTATACTGACGCTGAAAGGGGCTGTTTTTTCTATTTTTGCAGACAGGGGTCTACTCATTTGTTTTCTTTTACAAAGGCATTTTTTTGTGACTTGAATATAAGCCGAGAGGGTCTTTTTCAGCCTGAAAAACGTGCTGAAAAACTCGGCTTATATTCGAGTATATACGGTAACTTGCTTTCAGTGCGTCTCATCACTAGATGGAGATATAAGATATAAAATTGTAGTGCTGGGGAGGGATTTTATAAACAATTATATTAGATTTTCCTTTATTTCCAGTAGATAATGTGACACATATTTATAATGAACCTATGATCCCCAAGTACTGCAATTTCTTTCATTACCCCCTCCAAGATAGATTGAATTGTTTTGCATGAATGAATTTGCCTTAGTTTGAGATTCATTTTGCTCCTAGTTCTAATTGCCATAATTACAGGTATGGTGACAGAAACTAATCAAATTTGGAATGAACTACAGTCCTTTTGAATTTGGAGATATTGTGACATCCTTATGCTATATTTAGGTTTTAATTGCAACAGTTATATACAGTTTTATCCACAGAAAGTGTTTGGAATACATATGATATAATGACATTATGAGAGTACATTAAAAAGATGACATTTTTTTCCCCAGCAAGTCTAGTTTTTCTCTAGCACACAAAAGATAAATTATCCAAAGAAGAATCTATAGGTTAGCTGTAGAACCAATATCTCCAGGATATTTCCATATCCTCAGAAAATTAGGTGGCAGACACTAAGGAAAACTCTACTGATAATTCAGGAAAACATGCCACTACAGTAGTTAATTGTTATCAACATACCAAATTAGATTATCTAAATTGGTATGTACTGGTTTGTTGTGTCACTACCTTAAATCATCATCATCTTATAACATTCATTTCCATTTCCCTCTGAATTTGAACTAATTTATGTTGAACAAACAGCACTTTCTGCCATCCTGTTGCAGAAACTTCAGTCCATGGCATAGCATTCAGTTGAAGGAAAATACGCTGAATGCCAAATTGAAGTGGTATAAATTTAATCTTTTCGCTTAGTCTCTTAATGCTATCCTACATACAATATATCTATTTGGAAGTTGTCCACTGAGTTCAGTGTCACTTGTTCCCAGATGAATTTATTTCAAAATAGTCCTTTTGGATGGGTTCACAAATATGGGTGCACAGTTAATAACTGAAGCTATGCAAAATTTATATTGAGACTCAGTCTGGATATAGTAAGGGCCTGAATATGTTTAACATCTCTCTCCCTTTCTCTTTTCCAGTTGTAAAAGAACAGCTTCAGATAGGATATTCGGAATTAGGATATTGAAATATTAAACAAATTAATATGCATTAATTTATATTGATGTTAATGACATGCTGATAGGTTTTAATTATTTTATGCTGAGGTTTATTGTATTCCACCCCAATACATAAGGATGGTAGAATAACATTTATCCTGAAAAATTAAAATAGTCCCTAGTCTATCTGATATTAGCTTTGGTACAGTTGAGAAATGAGCATGTACTTTCAAACAATTTCTGCAGTTGCAGAGGCATCTGTACCCCTTTTATCCTATTGTCTACCACCTGAGCAAGTAAGGATACACCTTCTCTGTCTCTTTCTTTCCTTTGCCCTATTTTCCTCTGATTGGAAGACTACTGGCTTCTTCCCTTCAATTGCTTCCTACGTTACTTCCTCTGTCTTCTCATTTCTTCTGCCATGAGGACAGGAGGTTCAGAGTCATAGACATTCTATCAAAACATGTAGACTTTTCTAATAAACTAATTTGTTGCTTGGGCCTTAAGAATCTTTAGTTATTTTAGAAAGGCCTAATTCTACTCTCACATACTATATTTTTCACACTATAAGATGAACTTCCCCCCCAAAAAAGTGGATGGAAATGTCTATGCGTCTTATGGAGTGAATATTGCAGCGGGGGGGAGGTTGGTTGGTGTGGCAGCGACATTTGCCACCACCGGGCAGCTGATTGGTGGTTGGATCAGCCTCCCGGAATACTGCTGATCAGCTCTTCTAGGTGGCAGGGATCGCCCCCACTGTCACCGGCGATTGCCACCACGGCCACTGATCACCAATTGCTGCCGCTGATCGGCGCCATTTGGCAGCAGCAGGCGGCAGCGATCGGTGGTGATAGCATCGACAAGCAGTGGCGGCACCTATCCCCGCCGCCTAGAATAGCTGATGCATTCCAGGAGGCCAATCCAACCACCAATCAGCTGCTTGGCAGCGAAGACTCCAGCGTTCCCCGGTGACAGCAGCAGCTCAGCTCAGTTGATCGGTGGTGGGCACAACCAAGCGGAGCCCTGACAAGCTACGTGCTGGTGCTGCGATAACATGCTGAAGCTGACCAGGCTGTTTGCTGTTTGCTGCAAGGACGCTAGCCAGATGAATACCGGAGGGATGCTGGGAGGCAGAGGCAGATTTTTTTTTTCCTTTTCTAAAGCTAATGTGTGTCTTATGGTCCGGAGCATCTTATAGTGCGAAAAATATGGTATATTCTTTGCTAAATATGCCTGAACTGCATATTACAACAAGGGTTATCTCAACATTTTCTCTTATGGTTTTCAGAATACGATGACTGTGGATATAGAAGAGAGGAGAAATTGTTTACACATGAAGGTACCAATTTTCTTCTGTGGCTTGTTTGAAGCTTGTGTCTGGGAAACCTTGCAATAATCCCCACATGCCAGGTACATTTGGGCAAGACAATTTGGGCTGCAATGTTATTGCTATCTAACTTTGCTGTAATGAAGGATCAATTAGGAAAGCAATTTTAGTTGCAATAAACACAGGAAAAAAGATGAAGAGCTAAGGATGTCTGAGCAAATTTTTCACTTGACTGAAGGTTACATTGGCTATTCAGTTGAGAAAGCATGGAAACCATTTACAATTTATTTCCAATTCCTTTGAATTAATAAAAAAAGAGGCTGCTCATAGAATCATGGATGCTCAGGGGAAAAAAAGGGTTGATGCTATATGCAGCTGGGTGTCTGCAAAGCTATTTTTTTGCCTAATGTATGTTTTAAAATAAAGTGGCAGCAATCAGAGTTTGTGGTGCTGGGATGATAAATTTCATGGGGCTGTTGAAAGACCTTCCTTTTATACTGAATTTACGGTACAAGGCTACCCTTCAGTGTGCAGCTCATATTTACATTTCACTGTGGACTTCAGGAGCAGTCATTTGGTTAAGAATGCATATGGCTATATGGTTGCCTCAGAGATAAAATAGATCTCATCTCCAGACAGAATAAGTCCCATTATGAATTGTGACGGTTACTGAAATAATGTAGGTGGTGTTTTGAGCAGCCTAACAGAAGGTTGAATTCATTTCCAAGTCCATCAACCTAAATGGGAGAGGGGGACACAACAATTTATAACTTGGCATAAGTGCTTTACAGCTCATTAAGCTCCTGGGCCTATCATAATTTCCAATGATTTGAATAAGTCATAAGCCGAGGACTACCTACAAATGAGTAATTAATAAGTGGGATAGAATTAGACTAGACTAGACTAGACTAGACTAGACTAGACTAGACTAGACTAGACTAGACTAGGCGACTAGACTAGACTGAGTTGGAAGGGACCTTGGAGATCTTCTAGTCCAACCCCCCTGCCCATGCAGGAAACCCTACACCACTTCAGACAAATGGTTATCCAACATCTTCTTAAAAATTTGCAGTGTTGGGGCATTCACAACTTCTGCAGGCAAGTTGTTCCACTTATTAATGGTTCTGTCAGGAAATTTCTCCTTAGTTCTAAATTGCTTCTCTCCTTGATTAATTTCCATCCATTGCTTCTTGTTCTACCCTCAGGTGCTTTGAAGAATAGTTTGACTCCTTCTTCTTTGTGACAACCCCTGAGATATTGGAACACTGCTATCATGTTTCCCCTAGTCCTTCTCTTCATCAAACTAGACATACCCAATTCCTGTAACCGTTCTTCATGTGTTTTAGCCTCCCGACCCCTAATCATCTTTGTTGCTCTTCTCTGCACTCTTTGTAGAGTCTCAACATCTTTTTTACATTGTGGCAACCAAAAGTGGATGCAATATTCCAAGTGTGGCCTTACCAAGGCATTATAAAGTGGTATTAACACTTCACGTGATCTTGATTCTATTCCTCTGTTTATGCAGCCCAGAACTGTGTTGGCTTTTTTGGCAGCTGCTGCACACTGCTAGCTCATATCTAAATGGTTGTCCACTAGGACTCCAAGATCCCTCTCACAGTTACTACTATTGAGCAAGGCACCACATGTATGGTACCTGTGCATTTTGTTTTTCTTCCCTAAATGTAGAACCTTACTTTTTTCACCACTGAATTTCATATGAATGGACACACATAGATGGATGAAAGGACACACATAGAATTATGGAATGACTGAACAGATGCTTGTTCTCCACATTAGTTTTCAATACTGAAACCTTACACTAAAGCAGTGATGACGAGCCTTTGGGGCTCAGCTTGTCAAAAATTTGGAAATTGCCTAATTTGACTCTGTGGAGTGTCACCCCGCCTCCCCTCCCTGAACAAAAGAGAAACAGTTTTATTTCTTCTCCCCATTTAGGTCATTCAGAATAGCGGCACTCAGTGGCAGCTTCAAGACTGACCCTGAAGTAGAGGCCTGGACCTCAACTTCAGCCCTAATGCCATTGCTGCCACTCAAAAAGATCACCTCGCCCCATTTCCCAAGGCACGACTGCCCTGCAACCAAAGATGCCCCAGGATATGCTGCCCACCACTGACATTGATGTGGTCTTCTCTTTGACAGGGCCGTAAGGGCTACCTGAGGCTGCTCCCAGTTGCACGAGGCTTTCATTCTTGAAGAGGCTTTGAAGAATCCTTCTGAAGCCTCTGAACATCACACCAAAGCACGGCCCATTTTCACATGAGTTTTGGAGGCTCTAGAGCAGTGGTGGGTTGCTACCAGTTCACCCCAGATCGGGTGAACTGGTAGCGGCAGCGGTGGCGGGAGGCTCCGCCCACCCACCCGGATGCTTCTGCGTATGAGTGAACCGGTAGTGACAGGTTTTGAAACCCGCCTCTGTTCTAGAGGCCATACAAGAGCACACTCCATTCTCTTGTGGCCTCCCCAACCTCCGAAAATCATGTGAGAACAAGGCACATTTTCGAGAACAGTTGTCAGGTGTTAGTAAACACTGGCCTGTCACTCAAAATGTTGTGGCATGTCCTCTTTGAATGCATGTCATAGGTTTGCCATCACTGCACCAGAAGCAATAGATCTGGTCTGCAAAAACATAGCATTAAAGAGTAAAAAGAATACTCTTTCATCCCATCTAATGGTGGCTTGCAACTCAGACCTGGAGTCAGCTTACTTGACTATCAGTTTTGTTCCTTCTTTCACTTTCTTGCTTTCTTAAATTTGGCAGGCTAATTTAGGATGAGAGAAAAATGTGTTCTATTGTTGCTGCCATTAAACCACTGAAAACTAAACCCCTTTGTTGAGCTGCTAAATCTGTGCCAGATATCTACCAGTTTATCCCACTTGGTTTTCTTCCACCTAATGTGCTTTATATGTGAGAAATATTATTATTCTTTACAGTATGGGCTAATTTGTACAAAATGTTCTCATGCCAACAAGAATCATAGTTATAGCCAAATGTGCCTGGATATGAAGCAATATTAAACTCTGTGCTAGAGGCTCATATGGGCAACCACTCTTTTTCAAAATCAATAGTTCTATTATCCAGCTGGCTTATTTTAAAAGGGGAAACACATACAAAAGAATATGTGTACCTGAGATAAAATATTCAGTTCCTTCACATAGAAAGTGTACAGTATTATGCCATTCTTTAACATGCACTGCTATAGCTATGTGTTTTTTAAGCATGATTTGCATGCACCAGGGGTATAATGCATGCTGGGACTTATGTTGTCCAAGCCCAACTGAAGGAAATAGAAATGGTACTAGAACAAACTGCTCCCAAACTGCTCATACCCCCACATCTTTACCACAAGATTAATTAGAAGCAGATGGTAGGCAGACTTTTAGGGGTGGAAAGCAACTATTGAGTAGCTAGAAATACATAATTTTCCAACAGAGTTATTTATTGTAGCATTCCAAAGCCAGATTAAATTCTATAACTTCATAAATCCTTCCTTCCTTCCTTCCTTCCTTCCTTCCTTCCTTCCTTCCTTCCTCCCTCCCTCCCTCCCTCCCTCCCTCCCTCCCTCCCTCCCTTCTTTCCTGCTTGGCTTGTAATGCTATAATGTCATGGTTCATAGTCAGTCAGATATTTAGACTGGATTTGGCAATTTTACCTGCCTATCAAGTCCTTCCCTGGTCCTTCCCTGAGATAGACAGATGTTGTTTGATTATGTTAAAGGTATCCTAGGATATAAGCTGTTCCAAATAAAACTGCTTTTTGTAATTGACTGATAGTGATTTTGGCAATGCAGATGGTGCTGAAGCGGTACTCCAGATATTTTGGGGTTGTACTAAAGACACCTATTACTATTGGTACTATCTTTGCTTCCTTTTGCCGCAGTTGTTCTATTTCTATTTGTAGGTCTTGGTGTTTTGTGACTTTCCTATGTAATTATTATTGGCAAATGTTGTTAAAATCTTGGTACTTGTCAGAGTGCCAATTTTACAATAACGATAACAGCAGATATCCAAGAGAGACAGACAGTACCCAGGAGCAAACAGCCAAATTAGGTGGCTGCTTTGTTTTATTAGAAAGTTTGTCACATCTTTTTGCCAGGTTGTTCTGAATACATAGGGATGAAACCCGAAAACATGGGGATCAGGACAATAAACGGCTCTTACTTCAAAGAGCTTGAGAATAAGCTCATCCATCCTTATAAGAAATGGCACAGCTGTGTCAGAAAGTTAAGAAATGCTCAGAGAACAGCTCGGGATGTTCTCCCCAGAGCAGGGGTGGGTTCTACTTACTTTTACTACCAGTTTGCAATGGGGCTGCGTGTGCGCAACTACCGGTTCGCAACGGGGCTGCAGAAGCATTCTGATGACGTTGGGGTCAGTGGGCGGAGCCTCCCACCGGTTTTATTACCAGTTCTATAGAACCGATGCGAACTGTGGGTAACCCACCACTGCCCCAGAGTATGTATGAACATTATCCATCTCCTATCACTTTCATTTGCAGAAGCCTCCGGTGGTGCAGTGCTTAGAATGCAGTATTGCAGGCTACCGTACTTCTGCTGCCTGCTGGCTGCCTGCAATCTGGCAATTCGAATCTCACCAGGCTCAAAGTTAATTCAGCCTTCCATCCTTCTGAGGTCGGTAAAATGAGGGCCCAGATTGTTGGGGGCAATATGCTGACTCTGTAAACTGCTTAGAGAAGGATGTAAAGCACTGTGAAGCAGTATATAAATCTAAGTGCTATTGCTATATCCAAGATATGTCTATTGGGGGTGTGTTTTTGCCTGCCACATTATTTTTAAAGGCTTATTTAAACCAAATGAACTGCCAGAACTAGACGTCCGGATCTAGACAACATTAGAAGCTGCATTTAATAAGGAAAAGAGAAATCTACAATTTACTCTTTGCATAGGAGAAAATGCATAGGAGAAAATGGTGTGTATGTGGGATGTATAACTCACAGTGGCTTGTTCCCATTCATGTGGAAGGATGGTGACAGGTGAGCTGCACATGTGCTGTGATGCTTTTCTGATTCTTCATGGGATCGGTGGAGAGTGGGAACTGAATAAAGAAAAAATTGTTTTCTCTGTAGAGGCACTAGGGTTTTTCATGGCACTGCATTCCAAAGTACATCACTCATATGTTTCTTCTGTGCATAGCTATGTGGATTCATTTCCCAGAAATAAGTACGTGAGGACATGGTAGTTTCTGCTGCCACTAGTTCCATTAGAGAAGACTTTTGATCTTGGGCCAGAGTGAAAAATCAATCATTTAATTCCAAAATCTCCCCCATCTTCTGGGTCATTTTGTTCGCCCCTGGAAGATGTTCTATCCGTCGTCTCTCACAAATCCCCAAAGTACAATCTGGCTTATTTAACTTGCTGGGGAAGGAAAGATTCTGAATGGGGTAAGGGGACTTCCTTTGCCTGCCTGAACTAATACTAGCCCACAGAAATGTCAGAGTAAGAGGAATTTGCTTCCTCAATTTTAAAAGCACTGGTATCCTGCTTGGATAATTTGCATCCTTACTGCTGCTTATTTCACACTTCCAATGGGTAAAAAGAACCAAATCACGCTTGAAGTGTTCCCAAGCAGTGATCTTTTTATGCTTCATGAATAAAATTCTGGGACCTGGGTGTTTCTTTATCCTCTTATGCCCCTTAGGCTCAGTGGAAGAAGTAACACTCCTGTCCCACTAATTGGGAAGAAGAACTCAAAGATGACTTAATCTACTTGTAAGTGGCTCAGAACGTATGGTGTGTCCCAGAATTCAATTTATGGAGTAATTCAATGAAATCTTTTTGGAATCCAATTACCCAAAGTTTTGCAGAGTCATTGAAAGTAGGTTCTTATTATGCATTCAACCACAGGCTGAATTCTTCCAAAGTTCACCAGTTACAAAAATGCCAAATCATAGACTTCTTCAGAATCAATTTACCGGTAGTTATATTTTAAACATGCCCACTCCTCAAGCTCTCATCCTATAAGAGTGTCTATAAGAAAGACAGACAGTAACATCTGTCTGCCTGTCTGTCTGTCTATTTACAGTATTTCTGTCTGTCTCTGTCTGTCTGTCTCTCCCTCTCTCCCCCCCCTCTCTAAAAAGGAGCAGAACGTAATATAAACTGTTCAAGATAGTTCAAGATAGGGGATGCACTTTTAAAACTATTGTTTTGCCCATTGAAGGCTGCAATAGACAGGTCACCAAGCAATAATAGCAGCCGAGAGAAGCGGGTTTTCAGCTGGTATTTCTTTCCCTTTTTCTTTTTGGCATGTGCACGAGTCATCATATTTTCTAGATCCATTCAACTTATTACAAATTGTATGCACTTATTTCATTTTCAAACCAAAACAGCTGGGATGTTTGTGCTATATTCCCTGCTGTGATTTGGAAAGGCTGGGAACTTGCAACTGATGGCTTATGGGCTGCATACTACACACATACAGGTAAAAGTATATACAATATTGGGAAAGCCACAGTTGTTACAGATTAACAGAGTTGGAAGAGACCTTATAGGTCATCTAGTCCAACCCGACACCCAAGCAGGAGACCCTACACCCGTGATGGTGAACCTATGGCATGGGTGCCACAGGTGGCACGCGGAGCCATATCGGTGGGCACACAAGCTCAGCTCCGGCACTCATGTGTGCGCCAGCCAGCTGATTTCCGGGCCTTCTGGGCCCATCAGAAGTCAGGAAACACACTGTTTCCGGCCTCCGGAGGGCCTCTGGAGGGGTGGGGAAGGCCATTTTTGCCCTCCCCAGGCTCCTAGAAAGGCTCTGGAGCCTGGGGAGAGCAAAAAATGGGCCTATCGGGCCCACCGTGACATCACATGGCAAAAGCGGGGGGAGCATGGGGGGGCGGGGCACATAGAATTATGGATGTGGGCATGCGTGCATGTGACCTCACCGCGCTCCCCCCGCTTTTGGCACGCGATGGCAAAAAGGTTAGCCATCACTGCCCTACACCATTTCTGAAAAATAGCAGTCCAATCTCTTCCTGAAAGCCTCCAGTGATGAAACATTGATTGATTGTTCTCACTGTCAGAAAATTTCTCCTTATTTCTAGGTTGAATCTCTCAGTTATATCAGTAGCTGCTGCTAGAAAGAGAGCTTAAAACCAAAAGGCAATACAATTGGCTTCTTTTCTGGGTGTAAAATTAAAATGTGCTGATATGTTTGCATAGCAAGTTGATTCCATCCTGAAATTGTTAAATGCCTTCCTGTCATCCCATCCCCTTTCGTTATGAGTCAGGGAATAATTTAAAATCTCACTAGAGACCTCTTTTTCCAAGAGTAAAAGATAACTACTGTGTTTCCCCGAACATAAGACCCTGTCTTATATTTTTTTGAACCCTGAAATAAATGCTTGGCCTTATTGCCATGCACTCAAAAGCCCTATTGGGCTTATTTCAGGGGATGTCTTATTTTGGGAGAAACAGGGTATATAGGCTGTCACCAGGTAAACTTGGTTTCTTGACATTCTGCAGTTTGCCTTGCTGGGCTGTTCTTAGCTATTCTCCCAGGGATTTCTTTTGTCAGCTAAGCTCAAAGAAAAACAGAGAAGGTGTTTTGGATCTTTGTATCTAAAGCCAGCAATAGAGAACAAATCCCAGGCCAGCTCTGCAGTGTTGCATGTGAAGATGTCTTTAGTTAGAAATTCCATTTTTAAACTACTGGAGCCACATATTAAGATATACAAAAGAGGGCTCTTTTGTTTTAATTGTCTTTGTGTGATTGATTTTCCTCTATCCTCCTTTTCCTTATAGAGGAAAAACAATCATATAGACAAAATTCAAAATAAAATCAACATAATTAATCTAGTTAAAGTGGTTATTATTACTTACTTGAATAAGATCATGGATCTCAGCATATGTTCACAGTTCATTGCAGAGAATGATTAGATACAAATCATCTAGGGTTCCTTGATGGACTGGGATTTTTATATTTGGCTGCAGTTAAGGATGCAGTTAAATCTTTACCTAGTAGTCAGAAGACATGATGAAAACCCTTAATTTCATAATAATGGCCATAATAATGTCAACTGGAAAACTGTGAGCATCCTCCATCAAGCCAATCCCTAAAACATTAGAGAGTTCCTGAAAAACTGGCACTCAGACAAATCGGCTATCAACAGGCACATAGGCTTAAACAACATCTACATATTATTCAAAATAGACAAGCAAAAAGCAAAAAGACCACCCTACCAGCAATCAACACCCAGATGAGCACAGATTAACACCAGGATTAACATTAGACCAACAATCAAGAAGCAAAAAACCCCCCACAAAACCCCAATCAAGGAACTACCAACTCCGACAAACAGGCTAACAGTAAATAACAACCCAATCAAGGAAACACTAAGACCATTCCTGTTAACACTGACAGGGAAAGCTTCTAGTATATAACATAGGAACAAATCCCACTCCTTACTAGTACTGATGATGTTACCTAGTTTGGTAATGAAAGACAGTAACCAAGCTCAGAGTACCAAGAACTCTGCAATTCAACCCTGAACTACAAATATTCTCTTCTACCAATTACAGGTATTCCCCAGTTTAGAAACAAGTTCTGTTCCCAAGTCAAATTTACATGTACATGGAACAGTATTATTTTTCAGCATAAGGTAAATTTATTAGATGCTTCAAGGGGTGCTTTCTATCACATCATCCCAGTTTGCACTAAACATCTTTTACAACTTTCCAAGATTCAGAGGCCGATGAGGCAGTCACTGAGGCTGACAGAAAAAAAGGATGGGTGATATAATGTCAAATTGTCTTCTCCAGAGTCAGCCCTCTTGTTCTACACTTAGGGTAGGGGATAATTCTTGGGTCCCAGGAGTAATGTCCAAAGAGCATCATATCACATCTGAGGGATAAAGATCATTTTAACATCTGCTTCCTTATTCAGATCTCTCTTGTGGAGCAATGCTGATCATTTGGTAGGCTAACATAGAGGGTTGTAAAATTCTTATACATTTTTGTTACCATAGTTATATTGTATCCAAATTCAAAATATTTTATATTCTATATATTTTTCTCTTTTCAGACTTGTCAACAAGATGGAAGCAAGTCATTGTTTTCTAGAATGAGACTTGGTGGCACAAATGAAAAGACCTGTCTCTGCTATAGACTAATGATGTGGCTATACTTGTTATCTTGTGGAGATATGATTGAACTGGGTGCTGTTGACAAACATCTACATTGTAGGATATGTTTGCTTTATAGTTTCTGAAACTATTCAACAGAAAAGACAGCTGTCTCTGCTAGGTAGCTGAGCTGTCAAGTGAAAGCAAGACAAATCATGAAAAATAGTTTCCTAATAAATATTTCTATGTTTGACACTTCCATTAAATTTTGGACCGGAGTCCCTTGACTTCACTCCTAATGAAAAATTGCACCCTGCTCTGTGATTTTCAAATCTCAAGTTGCAGAAGTGCCATCCTACGTCTCATACAATTGAACAAAGCGTATTTGTTCAAAGAATAAATGTTTGGCTGTTATTAGGAAAGATATGATTAGTCATGACAATGGTCAAGGGATATACAATGAATCATAGAAAGGACCAAAGAGGATTTTCTACACTGTTATTGTACTGCTTCATTAAAGATTGTAACCGTCACCCCAAAGACCGGATGATGCTACATTTAAAATAGTATGGAATCGCAAGCAAAGGAAAACAATAATATGAAGGCACCAATCATAGCCAGAGGCATTATGGCTTTGATGAACAAAAGAGAATCATTTATAGAATCTTACTTTGTTTTCTAAATCTACCAAGCATTTGCCATGTCTCCATGGGAAGAAATTTCAAACAGATGCAGATGTAATACGGCTTTTTTCCTTTATTTTAGTCGATAAGTTCTTATATTCCTTCCCAGCTGATGAAGCCATGACCCCAGGCCAGTCTTACGTGTACTGCTTTAGCTTCAAGTTGGAACAACATAATAATGTCTGCACTGACTGCTAATCTCTTTATTCATTTTGTGAAGCTGTGAAGGGAGGGAGGGCAGACTGAACATTGCTTTCTCACACCTGAGATATTCCAAAAATTCTGCATTGTGGAAAGAGGTTCCTGCTGATAACCAACTAAACTTAATAATGTCTCAAAGCAATTTTATTCTGGCTTTACTTGAAGACTCTTGATGGAGCCAAGAAAAAAAAAAGGGATATAAATGTTTGAGAACCTTGGAAATTGATGATGAAACCAGAAAAGCACTGTAACTTATTTACTTTTTATTAAATGTATAAGCATATTAATTAGAATGGTTCAAAGAAATGTATAAAGTTAAAAATATTGAGAGCAGAAAATACCTCCCCCCCCCCCCCGGAAAGGAAACTAATAAATTGAAAATACCATATCTGGGAAACACAATATATACATAATACTAACAGCAACAACAATAAGATGTATTTTTTGACCTAATATACTTGTGAATAATTTATTGACTGGTTATTGCTAATAAGGTAAACGTACCCCTCATACATATGTGCTAGTCATTCATAACTCTAGGGGCGGTACTCATCTCCGTTTCAAAGCCAAAGAGCCAGCGCTGTCCGAAGACGTCTCCGTGGTCATGTGGCTGGCATGACTCAATGCCAAAGGCACACAGAACGTTGTAACCTTCCCACCAAAGGTGGTCTCTATTTTTCTACTTGCATTTTTTATGTGCTTTCGAACTGCTAGGTTGGCAGAAGCTGGGACAAGTAACGGGAGCTCACCCTGTTATGCGGCACTAGGGATTTGAACTGCTGAACTGCTGACCTTTTGATCGACAAGCTCAGCATCTTAGCCACTGAGTCACCGCTCATTAACATTACATTACATACATTACATACATTAACCTTATTGCAATAATTTCTGGCATTTGAATACTCACTGAAAATCCATCAGCTCTTCCTTCATGTTTTGACATTTGTCCAGCACAGAAAATGCATGCTGTATTTAATAATGGAAGTATTATACTTTAAAACATTTAATAGAAAAAAGCATGGAAGACATGCAGGATATAATTGCTTCTACAATGTTTCACCAAGGCAGGGGAGAGGGCAAATCATCCCACAATAAGCATTGAGTTTTTAATGCTGATGGACTTTTACTGACTACAGCTAACAAAGATTTAGTGTAGCAAAAGGTATAAATCAAGTTAGTCTGGCTTACTGGTTGATTCTCTAGTCATCTCTAAAAGTTGATCTAGAAAATGCAGGATGCTGAGTCTTTGCAAGCAGTACCTGTCCACCTGACTGTGTGTAGAGTCCTGCTAGGACTTAAAGGGTAGACTGTAGAGTGCTCTCTACAGACAATACATGTAAACTAAAACTATACATGGGGAGCTCAACTATCTATGTTGTGCGCATCAGCTTTGGCCTTGAGGGTCTCTGCAGCAGAGTATTCTGCTCCTGTGTGGGGCACATCTGCACATGTGAAACAAGTTGATATCACTGTCAAGGAAGCAGTACACTTAGTGATAGGCTGTCTCAAACCTACACCAATTGGGAAAATATATCCTCTCACTGGCACTGCCCCACTTAAGATCAGGAGAAAAGTATCAGCAGATGCTGAGAGAACTAAGCAAAAGAATGGTCCTGGATATCCTCCGAATGGACACATGCCCTAAGCTGCTGACTCAGATCTAAGAATAGCTTTATGGTAAGATCTCCTTGCCAAGGGACAGAGAGTCCAAGGGACTCTCAAAAGTCTTCTCCAACATCACAATGTGAAAGCATCAATTCTTCAGTGCTCTGCCTTCCTTATGGTCCAACTTTCGCAGACATAGATAACTACTGGGAAACCATAGCTTTGACTATATGGACTTTGTACACCAAGGCTAAATTTGTTTGTTATTCTAGCAGTCTCTTGACTTCCTACTTTAGCATTCCAATCACCTCTGATGAAAAGGACATCGTTTTCAGTCTTAGTTCTAGAATGTGTTTTATGTCTGAATACAATAGACTAGACTAGACTAGACTAGACTAGACTAGAGGTAGAGTAGAGTAGAGTAGAGTAGACTAGACTAGACTAGACTAAACTGGAATAGAATAGAATAGAATAGAATAGAATAGAATAGAATAGAATAGA
>WNWU01000043.1:4231382-4257995 GCA_012654045.1 Ptyas mucosa | reverse complement strand
ATAGAATAGAATAGAATAGAATAGAATAGAATAGAATAGAATAGAATTTCTATTCTATTTCTATTTCTGATTATGAGAGCTACTCCATTTCTTCAAAAGGAATCTTGCCCACAGTAGTAGATATAATGGCCATCTGAATTAAATTTATCCATTCCTGTCTACTTCAGTTCATTGATTCCCAAGATGTCAATGTTCAATCTTGCCATCTCATGTTTGACCACATCCAACTTACCTTGATTCATAGATCTTACATTCCAGATTCCTATGTAATATAATTCTTTACAGCTCTGGACTTTCCTCTAATTGCCAGACACATCCATTTTGGCTTTGACCCAGTCACTCCATTCTTCCTTTGAGCTGCTCAACCCTTTTACCATGACAAGGCACTGATTCGTGAAATGATCTCCCAGGCTCTAGCCTGATGCTTTCACCACTAGACCAAATTGGCATTAAACAATAGATAAATGTTGCTTAGTAAATAAGTTGACCCAGTTTATTATTTACTTAATTTAATTTATATGCCACCAATCTTACTCTGAAAAGTGACTCTGGCTTACAATTTTTAAAAAAGTTTCATTACCCCTACTATGTCTTTTCCAAAGAAAAATTGTTTATTGCCAAAGATATATAATGCATACAGAATCAAAGTATTCAATAGCAATACTTATGAATTCAAATTATTTGAGCTAGAGAAATCGACAATATATAACAGGCAGCAAACCATTAAAATAAGGGAAATAAAATACATACAGCAATGTTTTAACAAGTCTTGATTGAAATATTAAAATGGTAAATGAAACTTGAAGGTCCTAGTTACTTTAGTTTTTCTGAAAATATTAGCAAAGGGGAACAGGGTTTGTTTGAGAAGACTGGATATAGGCAAATATCATGGCAAGAGGACTAAAAAAGGGGTGCTCCAAAATATTCTTATATGGAGTTAAGGGAACCGGAGGATTCTTGTTTCCAGATGTTAGGCAGATTTCCACAGAAGAAACAAAATCTCAGCATCAGAAAGAAAGAAAGGGAGATTAGGAAGGATAGAAAATTAAACAGGCAATGCAATTACTTTGGGAACATAAGGCTGAATAATGCATGGCTCCTGGACAAATAATTTTTAAAGGGTCTATGAAATAGCAGCAGTGCCACACTTGAGACAGATACATTATAAGACAGCTGTAGAATAGAAATCAGAAGGAAATTATGAAGTGGCGAAACTATCAAAACTAGCAACTGGACCAAATATTTGCTCTTGGAATACCCAAATTGCATCTGTTGGTCTGACGCTGGAGTTCTCTTTATGGCTACATTAAAACTAGCCCACCTGCGGAGGAAGGGTGTATAAAAAAACTAGAGGGAATTTATACAGTGCATTAAGAGAGTTCCCTCTCACTTCACCTGCCCCATCATCCCTCTCCCACCCAGAGAATAGATGAAGAACAAAGGCAGCCTAGAAGTAAACCATAAATAATAAAAAAGATTTAAAATGAAATGACTATAGTCTATCTCTAAGGTTAGGGTTAGGGTTCATTTCATTCCCTTTGTTGTCTGGACCTAAGGGGATTTTGCTACTACATGCCTATATGCTGCAACTCAAGTTTCCTTAATGTAGGAGTTACCCTTTTTAATATTGCATGAAACTGTTGAGTGAGCTCATCTAACACAAGGGTGTGAGATACCATCAATATGCTGATGATACTCAGCTTTATATGTCCATCACTAGGGACCCAAGTGATTTTATGACTGCCCTTTTGTGGTGCCCGGAGGCTGTGGGAGCATAGATGGGGAACAACAGGTTTCAACTGAATCTTGGTGGGACTGAGTGGCTATGGGTATGCAGAGTCTTGCAATTTGGAGGTTTGTCATCTTTAGTTCTGGATGGGGTGACACCAGACCAGATAGACTTGTTCCGCAACTTGCGGGTTCTCCTAGACTTGCAACTCTTGCTCAAAGAGCACGTAGCAGTTGTGGCTAGGAGGGTGTTTGCACAACTTTGTGTGTGCACCAACCCTTTTCTGAATTGTGAGTTCAGTCACTCATGTCCTGGTTATCTCCTGCTTGGAGTATTGAAACATGCTCTATGATGTAAAACTATTCAACACCACTGACAATGCTGCTACCCTACAAAGAGACCTTGACTATATATCAGAATGGTCAAACCATTAGCAGCTCCAAATCTCAACCAACAAATGCTCTGTCTTACACATTGGCAAAAAAAAAAATCAGAACACCAAATACAAGCTGGGTGGATATGACCGCGTAGACGACCCTCACTCTGTCAAGCACCTTGGAGTACTCAGCTCTAATGATCTAAGTGTCAGACCTCACTGTAACAGCATTGCCAAAAAGGCATTAAGAATTGTTAACCTAATCTTATGAAGCTTCTTCTCCAGTAATATTGTACTGCAAACTAGGGCATACAAAACCTTTGCTAGACCAATTCTCGAATACAGCTCATCTGCCTGGAACCCGCACTGCATATTGGACATTAATACAATTGAGCGAGTCCAGAGATATTTCATGAGAAGAGTCCTCCACTCCTCTGCTCACAACAGAATACCTTATGCCACCAGGCTTGAAATTTTGGGCTTAGACAACTTAGAACTATACCGCCTTCAGTCTGACCTACACAAAATTATCTGCTACAATGTCCCACCTGTCAATGACTACTTCAGCTTCAATCGCAATAATACACGAGCACACAATAGGTACAAACTTAAGATAAACCACTCCAAAATTGATTGCAGAAAATACGACTTCAGCAACCGAGTGGTCAATGCCTGGAATGCACTACCTGACACTGTGGTTTCATCCCCAAACCCCCATAACTTTAACCTTAGACTGTCTATTTTTGACCTCACCCCATTCCTAAGAGGTCTGTAAGGGGTGTGCATAAGCACACCAACGCTCCTACCATCCCTGTCCTACTGTCCCCATTTATTCGTATCCATTTCCTATATTCATAATCATGTTTATATCTGTTATCTTATACATGTTTGACAAATAAATAAAATAAATAAAATAAATAAAATAAATAAAATAAATAAAATAAATATGAGGGACTACCCTTGAAGAGCATTTGGAAGCTACAATTGGTCCAGAACTCAGCAGCACAGGCAGCTTTGGAGGCCCTTAGGGTGCCATAAGTAACACCACTGTTACATGAGCTACATAACAGTGAACTGATCTGCTCCCAAGTGCAATTCAAGGTGTTGTTATTACTTTTAAAGCCCTTTATGGCATGGTCCAGGACAGTTATGGCTAACCTTTTTGCCATCGTGTGCCAGGAGTGGGGGGGGGGGTCACGCGCGCATGTGCCCACATCCATAATTCTATGTGCCCTGCCCCTTTGCATGCGTGTGTGACCCCCCTGCTACCCCTGCTACCCGCAATGGCACGGTAGGCCCATTTTTTGCTGTCCCCAGCCTCCAGAGCCTTTCTAGGAGTCTGGGGTGGGTGAAAGCAACCTTCCCTACCCTCCTGGAGGCCCTCTGGAGGCCGAAAACGGCCCATTTGCCAACTTCCGGTCCCACCAACTTCCGGTCCCACTAGACACCTAGAAAGGCTCTGGAGGCTGAGGAGAGAGAAAAACGGGCCTTCCCCACCACCCCGCAAGGCCCCAAGGTCCTCCAGAGACAGGAAACAGCATGTTTTACTACTTCTGGTGGGCCCAAACGACCCAAAAATCAGCTGGTCGGTGCGTGTATGCGCGCCAGAGCTGAGCTTGCATGCCCACCAATATGGCTACCCGTGCCACCTGCCACCATCACTGGTCCAGGATATCCGTGAAACCGTCTTTCCACAGTGGGAATGGCCTGCCCCACTTGTGCTGGCAGAAAGAACCTATTCCGGATCCCATCAGCCAAGGAATTTTGGCTGGTGGGATCTAGGAGAAGAGCCTTTTCTGCCATGGCTTCTGTTCTTTGGAACATCTTGCCTCAGGATATTAGATCTTCCCCCTCACTTTTATCCTTTAGGAAAAGCCTTAAAATCTGGCTATGCTGACTGGCATGGGGTTCCTGAAGGAGAAGTTTCTGGTGGAGGTGGTTGGTACAATAACAGAGAAGGCACCCTATCTTTTTCTTCCAAACCCTTCTCTTTTAGCTTGCTTCAATTTTTGTAATTTTAATCCATTGTTATATTTATAATTGTTAAATGTTTTATTTTGATGTGAGCTACTCAGAATCCACAAGATGTGTAGCAAATAAATTTGATAAATAAAACAAAAATAAATAATGAATCCAGGTGTTCGGACTTTGAATATCCAAAATTTGGGCATACCTGAATTGATTACAAATCTATAAGGCATCAACGTTTTCCTCATTTTAATCTGAGCAGCCCACTTTTCTCTTAGCTAATGTTCCAATTGAGAAAAGTGGTGAAATCTTTCCCTAAGTCTACAGAAATCTAGTTTTGCAAAACCCCAAAGATTTCGAGAAAGCAGTAGTTTGTGGCTTCTCTCTTGGCTTATGGCTTCCTTGGGTTTTTCTGGAAAGATTGCACAATAAGGGAGGGTTTATAACATGGGGGAATGGTAGAATTTTAATTTCAGCCTGGTGAGAAATGTGATGATTGTGATGAGAGGGTAGGGAATACCAAAGTGCTTAGCCAGTGAAAGAATTTTGAAAACGAAATCTAAACATTGGAGAACATTAGACTGGTTTTAGCACAATAACAACACAAACAACAACAACAACAACAAGATATATTCTGCTCCTGAAATGCATCTTTGGAGAAAAAGTTTGGCACACATTAAGTTGGGTTTGACCTGCTAAATAGACATCCGTGGGGCTGATGGAAAGCAATATTGAGTTTTTATCTTTTTTATTTTTCTGTTTTTACTTCATGTTTTAAGCAATGATTGTTGTTTTTGTGTATTGTTTGATAGTTTGTGAGATGAGTGGCTGTATAAATTTACTTTTTAAAAAAAATCAAAGGGGAGAGGGGCAAAGGCATCAATTTCTTTCTCTTCTTCACCCCAAATATTTCTATTCTCTGCCAGTTGCTCTTCATGGAGGATAATGACAAATAATGTAAACCATTCTGATGTTTTTAAGTGAAAGATGAAGCTTTTTAAAAAATAGCATGCATAAATGTTTATAAATCAATCAAAATCTACAATAAAAGCCTCCAAATCTCAATGAATCATTGAGGTTTAAGTGGACAACTATGTATTTCAGTCTATCTATGTCAAATGCTGTTGACATCCCTAATTTATTCTGCATCACATTCAATCATGTTAATTATATAAACAGACCCAAAGCTCTTTTGTGGCAACTAATGTATATTACAAAAGTTGCTGATTTCTAAATGGTCATTTTGAAAGCCTTTCCTCTTATTTAGGAAACCGTGTAATAATACTCAAAAGTCAAAAGAAAGTCGCAGGCATTTCATTTAATAAATTTTTAAAAATGTGTTAATATGTAAGCTGCTAAATTGTCACAATGCGGAAGACAATTAACAACTGAGTCTATAAATTTGTACACTGTAAGTATTCATGAAATGTCAGCACATATTTTAAGAAAGAAGGATTTGTGTAGCAGAAAAGTAGAAGGGTAATTATGTTTGTATTTGTTGAATAAATTGTGGCTGAAATATTAATTGCAGTCTCTGTTAAAACACGAATAGGAAGGTACTGTAGATTTCAATGGCTAGCCCATGGAGTTAAATAAAGAACACATTTGCAAGTATTTATTTATTTTATTTATTTGGTTAGATTTTTATACCGCCCTTCTCCTTCCGGACTCAGGGCGGTGCACAGCCAACTAAAGCATTTATATACAAAAATTAAGACAAATTTTAAAATAATTTAAATAGATTTGGCCCATAATTTAAAAATCGAATTAAAATCAATATCAAAACTTTAAAATCAGTAACATGGGGTCAGGCCAGCCCAGCTAACTGGAAGAAATGAGTTTTAAGGGCCCGACGAAAAGTCCGGAGATCTGGGATCACTCGTATCTCTGGGGGGAGGTTGTTCCAGAGGGTGGGCGCCACCACAGAAAAGGCTCTCCCCCTGGAGGTCGCCAGCCGACACTGTCTGGCTGATGGCACCCTGAGGAGGCCCTCTCTGTGGGAGCGAACTGGCCGTGGGAGGTAGTTGGTGGCAGAAGGCGGTCCCGTAAATACCCCGGCCCTAAGCCATGGAGCGCTTTAAAGATAATCACCAACACCTTGAAGCGCACCCGGAAGTCCACCAGAAGCCAATGCAGCTCACACAGGTGAGGTGTCACATGGGAGCGCCGCATTCACGCAGGTGAGGTGTCCCCCGCGCGGCCGCATTCTGCACCAGTTGGAGCCTCCGGATGCACCCCAAGGGGAGCCCTATGCAGAGTGTTACAGTAGTCCAGGAAGTATTATTGTCCAATCCGTTGTTTCCCCATCCATTGGGTTCGTTTATTGCCAAATGCACTAGGTTCCGAGAACCAAACTGATAAGTAATAACAAGTCATTTCTGAATGGTAGAATAAAGCTTAACCTTCTGCAAATGCCCAAATGTTCTTGATCTATGTTCTTGAGCACCCTGGTGTCCTCCAAATTTTCAACTTTCATGTACTCTGTACAATCATTTTGATGGTTGGGTTGATGGCAATTGTAATTCATAAAGTATAAAAAGGTAAAGGTTCCCCTTGCACTAGGGGGTGGTGCTCATCTCAGTTTCAAAGCCGAAGAGCCAGCGCTGTCCAAAGATGTCTCTGTGGTCATGCAGCTGGCATGACTAAATGCCAAAGGCGCATGGAACATTGTTACTTTCCCACCAAAGGTGGTCCCTATTTTTCTACTTGCATTTTTTACATGCTTTCGAACTGCTAGATGCAGAAGCTGGGACAAGTAATGGGAGCGCACCCTATTACGCGGCACTAAGGATTCAAACCGTCCCCTAGAGTTGGGAATGACTAGCACATATGTGCGAACAGAACCTTTACCTTTACCTTATGTTTGAGAAGCCAAAGTTACTATTTTTCATACTTGGACAGAAGTAGTGCGATGAATTAGGCGGAGGTTGAAAAGGATTGCAGATGATTGTGAGAAGAAATGGGAATAATGTTGGTATTTTTGGTGGGAATGCACAAGAAGACATTTCCAGTTGCAGGAATGAGAAACCTAGCTTGAGAAACCTGTTTCTCCAGGCAGGATGAATCTCCATCCTGTGAGGAATTCTGCTCTCATGTTCACCTTGGATCTTGATGGGACCAAGAAGACTCACCTCTGATAAAATTGTCTCAATTTTTTTCTTTTTTTTCTTTTTTGTTATTATTTTTGTCTCATTCATCTTTGAGTGGTTCTAAATAGTTCTCCAAAAATAACATTCAACTATTGCAACTTGAACAGGTTGCTTCACTTTTTTGACAAGAGAGAGGAGGAATAAGAGAAAATGTGTTACATTTATGTCAGCTGATAGGTTCCTGTTTTCCATTTCTTGTTGAACAGAGTCCTCTAAAAACAGGAGTCTCCAACCTTGGCAACTTTAAGCAAAGCTAGCTGGGGAATTCTGGGAGTTGAAGTCCTCCAGGATTAAAGTTGCCAAGGTTGGAGACCCCTGCTCTAAAACTCACATTCGGTGTTATTCCTTACATATGGCAAGAATGCTTTTCCTCATTCATACACTAAACGACAATATGTAATATACTTGTCACTCTTCTGTCAATAAGAAGAAATTTTTATTTTTGCTTTTAATGGGAGCCATATCCACTTAGAGAAACTGTTTAGGTCAGATAAGTGTAAACGTTTCTAACTTCTTAATTCAAAACATATCATTTTTAGATTTAACAAGTTTGTTAATTCTTCACCAAAATTCCACACATACTTTGTTATGATTAATATGGGGATCCTCTGACTGGCTTTTTATTTTTTTTAAAGGAAACAGTTTGATGGCATCCACATGTGACGTTTAATGTGCTGTAACTGCACACTTTGTAACTCAGTATTTATCACAAATCAAGGACAGGAGCCTTCAACAATCTATTAGACCTTACATTTTACTCTGTTATCATTCACTCAGTTTTTAAAACTTTTAAATCTTTAAAACTTTTAGAGTGTGTTATTCCATGCATTATTCAGGACTGTTACTTGTTATCCTCACTTTCTAAAATTTAGCTTGAAAGCTACGTATATGTTGTTTACTTTAAATGCTCGCATCCCTCACCACCCTAAGTGTGGTGAGGGAAGGCAACTATGATCTATAAATGAACAGAATATTAGTGTTTCCGTGTGGAATTGGAGGAAAAGTCTAACTTAAAAAAAACTCTATGTCAAAAAGAAACTTTTCCAAGGATGGTCCAAAAAACAGTGAAGTGGATGAATTCTTTAGAAGTATATATGGGTGGGTATTTTTTGTTTCTAAAACTGATAAATTTATGCTAAAATAAAATAATCATGCTACATGCTAACTTCTAGTAAGGAAAATCTAGTCTGGATTTGGTTTTCTCTGGAGAAGACAGGCAATGTGGAACTATATTGTTGTAGCATTGATATTCTCTCCTCGACTTATGACCGGTTGCTTAGCTACCACTTGATCATAAGATAAATCCCCCCAAATTTAGTTATAATCAGATTTTGGAGTTCTTATGGCCATCTCCCCTCAAGGTCATGTGACTGCCTTTTGGACGCTTGGTATCTGTGGTTGTTTGAACCATCTTGTGGTCTATGACTGTGATTTATGATTTTTTTTTGCCAAAAACTGATATTTACTTCCCATTGGCTAACGCATTGGCTAAAATGGGTTTGCTTAACGTAGTATTCACTTAATGACCACAGTGTTTGCTTAGAGACTATGGTACTTGCTTAATACCACTACAAAAATTACAAAAATTGTGAAATTAGGTGCAGTCACTTGATAACTTGCTTCACTACCAGCGTGACTTACAACTGTAACTCCGGGCTCAATTATGGTCCTGTTGAAGCAGGGGTGAAATGCTCCTAGTTCGGACCGGATCGCCCAATCCAGTAGCGATAGAGGCGGGTGGTTCGGAGAACTGGTAGCAAAAATCCCTGCCCCCCCCACCCCATGCCCAACTGAGCTGCACAATCATCAGAGGCTTTTTTTTACTTTTAAAAGCATTTTTTCTACAACCTCTTCGGCCAAAAAAATGCTTTTAAAAGAAAAAAAAGCCTCCGATGATCGCATGGCTCAGCTGGGATCATCAAAGGCTTTTAAAAGAAAAAACCCTTTTTTTCTTTTAAATGCCTCTGAAGATCAGGCAACTCAGCTTGGATCATCAGAGGCATTTAAAAGAAAAAAAGGGTGTTTTTCTTTTAAATGCCTTTGACAATCTAAGCTGAGTTGCCTGATCTTCAGAGGCATTTAAAAGAAAAAAACCCTTTTTTTCTTTTAAATGCCTCTGACAATCCAAGCTGAGTTGTCTGATTGTCAGAGGCATTTAAAAGAAAAAAGGTTCTGGTGCCGATCAGGCAACTCAGCTTTTGAAAGCATTTCCCTGAAGAGGTTGTAGAAAAAATGGTTTTAAAAGTTAAAAAAAAAAATTGGCCATGCCCACCCAGTCACATTACCCCCACCACCAAGCTACGCCCACAATACCAGTAGTAACAAATTTTAGATTTCTCCACTGTGTTGAAGTCTACCTGTAACTTGGGGGCATAACCAGTGCCCCTGAAAGTAGTATATTCCTCTCGGTTTCTTTCCATCTTTCAAAAGTTCTTTAGTTCTTTTTACTAAGTAAAATTGAATGCATGATTATATCAAGTTTCCACAATAATTTATGAAAGAGGTTTTTATTATTTCACACACACATACCCTTTAAAAAAGAGTCCTGTTATAAAGAGAAGCATAACTTCCTTTGCCATTTCCATTTAAATTTCTTTCAGAAGAACCAAAAAGGATCCAGGGTCATCTAAAATAAAGTTTATTCTGGTATAATCCTCCTAAGATATTTTTCATGCACTTTCAGGAAACATAACTCTATCTAGGTGAGAAACTATGGTTACCTATAATTGGATAGGGAGAATTTGTTTGGTTCTTATTCTTAAGTGAACTCGCATGGTTAGTATTTTTTTGAATGATATACCTATTGGAAAACAGTGGTCCATTAAACACAGTACTTTAAGGCAGAATTGCGTTAAAAATATGCACACAAATGCATATACTAAGGAATGTTGCCTTCAAAAATGCAATATTAACAAAACCCACATATAAGAATAAATGCAAACACCTATTGCTTATATGCAAATATAACTTTCCTCTGTTTTTTTAGTTTTTCTCAGCTGGGTTTCCTACAATTGAATTAGACCAGAATTTCTAGTGTCATAAGTGAGTCCTAATCTCAGAACTAAAATTCAGAGTTAAGAACCCCCCCAAATAAACCGTTGGCTTGTTTGGATTCTTTCATAATGTGAAGCAGCAGTAAACAGCCCAACATCAGTTGTCATGATAATTGAATATGTCAGGATTGGTGGAACTGATATTGGTAATTTTAGCAGGCTTTTCTTCTAATTATTTTTTTAAAATCCATTTCAGATGCATTATTATTTTTAAAGCATCTTGTTCTTTTCTATAATAAACAGTGCCTATTTCTAAACAATACACATAGTTCAAAAGAAACTCAGATCATTAGTGAAGAGAATCATTTTATTTATTTATTTATAATCTAATGCAGACTATCTGTTAGCTATGAGCAGAATCCCATAGCAGATCTTTTAAGAACCTTAAATTATTTAGCCCTATAATGTTTCATATCAAGATATCATTTGAAAAAAATGCAAAAAATAATATCAAGGTGTGAATTATCAAGGTCACATGGGAACTGTTTTCCAACATATCAACATGGCGTTATTTTGGGGAAGGCAGTGGGACATTATGGCTATCTAATAAATTTTGATAAGTTGCTGAACTGTCTGCTGTTCTGAGACCCACAGAAAAGCAACTGACTGATATGCTGGTTAATCAATCAATTAACCAATTAACTGAGTTAATCAACAGTTGCGTGAAGGTGTTTCTGAAAGCGACACACATGTGTGAAATGATCCCCTCTCCACCCCTCACCCCATCGCCACAACCTCCCCCGGTCCGCCACGTCAGAAAGGTTGGAGGCCGTTGCTCTAGAGTCTAGCGGTAGATAAAACAATGTGGGAGCTGTGGAAATAGAATAACCAACTAAATAAATAAATATATATTTGAATATATAAATTTAATTTTGTATATATTTTATGCATGTTTGTGTATGTGTATTAAACATATAAAAGTATCTATGTCAATTATGAGTCATTTGGAGTTGAGTGGCTAATAAATTTAAACAAACAAACAAACAAATAAACAAATTAATTAATTAATTCCTACTCATAGGAAGGAAAGAGGCTGGCAAGGATTGGGAAATTCTAGGAGTTGAAGCCCACTAATCCTAATATTGCCAAGCTTGAGAATCTTGCATTGCAGCAAACAGGATGTCACGACTTATTGTTTCTTTATATAAATACCGTAACTTTCTTGTGTAGTAAGTTAGGAATAAATTAGAAATCATCAGAAGTTAGTTTTTCAAGCTTTTCAAGTGCTGGAAAGAAATTTCCAGCACTTGAAATAATTGTTCCGTTGTTTGCAGTAGAGTTCTGTTTTGAATGAAATCTATTGGGGATTTTTGGAAGCAACTTTTTGTATACTATTCAGTAATTATATAACTATAATACAGTACTAAAATAAGAAAGCCACCAGAAACAAAATATCAATACAATATCAATAACAATATATGATAAATTAATATATAATAAAATGTACAACATTTCTTATGTATTTATGAAAATAATGCATAATGTTTATTAGGAAACAAATGCCTAGGAAAATAAAAACAGACTTTTCCTCAGCACCTAAAAAGATAATAACAAGGTCAGTTGGATAAGCCAGTGTGACATCAGAAAGGCCTATCTAGAGCTGGGTTTCCCAACCTTGGCAAACATGGCTGACTGGGGAATTTTGGGAGTTGAAGTCCACATATGTTAAAGTTGGCAAGGTTGGGAAACACTGATCTAGAGTAATGGACGTATATAAGACCTGTCTTTCAACAATCATATTGGGATTGTTATTAACATATATTAGTAAATTGTTATAAAAGGGGATTTAACATTTATGATTTAATAAGCTTTAATAATCTTCCAAAATGAAACAGTATATTTCAAGAGTACTCTTAAATGTTCAGAGAAAAAAGTCTACATTGCCTCAGGTTTTAGCTTTCATGTCTAAGGGCTCATACTTAAATTTCAAGCATTGAAGCTACTGCAGAACTGCTTTTTCCCCACACTATAATGATAATCCAGGAAACCACAGACCACATGAGAAACCACGATGAACCTCCCATTTGAGAACTAGGGCAGTGTTCTTGTGAGGAGGATCCACAGTCCTTTTGTGTGTTTGAGAGCTTCTGATTTTGAACTGTTGAATGTTATTTGAGATACAATGCCTTGTTAAAAAAATCTACTTTTTTATCTATTAAAAAAAGATGGTGCCATTTCGTTCCTTTGATTAAGAATGGTGTTGCTAATGTTGGACCACCAGACACAAACCTGAGGCCCTGAAATGCAGAACCTCCCTCAAATTCAGAATGCTTTTAAAGTTCAAGAATTCTTTTTTAAAAAATTATAAAGTTCTATTGTAAGATAAAAAATACAAAAAGAACTTTTAGAGAACTAAAAGAAAAGAGACAAGTGCAAAGAAAGAGAAAAGAAGTAGTGACAACTGATTTTCTTCAGTGCAGTAAAATACAAAAAAACAAACAAACCCCAACCTTTTGCTTTTCATTTCACAACATTTGAAGCCATTTCTATAATAACAAAATCATTCTAATAATCAAAACCTAAAAGCAAGTTTCAGTTTTTTCAGTTTTCAGCAAAAAGATCAGAAGCAGTTTCCAAACAGTAGCAAAACTTGATAATTTCCTCTCTAAGATTCACCATCTTTGCTAACTCCATCATCTTTAACATCCACTCTTCCATTGTGGAAATTAATACGTCTTTCTGTCTTTGTGCATATAAGATTCTTGCCAGCATCAACATATATAATAACAAAGTTCCAATTTTTCTTTAAGGTTCTTTGTCCATCAAACCTAAAAGGATGGAGTGCAATAGCTCATGTGGTTAGAATGCTGGGTTGGAGGTTAGCAAGCTCGCGTTCAAGACCCGAGTTCTGCTGCATGGTGGGGTGAGCTCCTGACACAAACTCCAGCTCCTCGATGGCGACATGAAAGCAGCCCCAACAGGCATCCCTCCGGGCAATAGTGATGATAGCAGCTAATCCTTTCAACCCATAAGTGCCTTAAATGATGCGTCCAATATAAATGAGATGAGGGGAACCTAAAAGGGAAACTTTTGGTTTCAATGTTATATTTATTTTAAGAATTTTTGTCTATTAAAATGAAAACCGGTATTTCTTTGCTTTATCACAAGTCCATCAGAGATGATAAAAAGTATCCTCTTTGCCGGTGCATTTCCAACATACATTTGAAACTCCTTTATATATTTTTGACAATTTCTCAGGCATTAAATACCAAAAGTTCAAGTCTGAAGTGCTAATCTTTTTTTGCCTTCTGATGGCACATATTAGAGAACGTATTATTTAGAGTCTTAGTAAAATGTTCAAAAAGTGTGAGAACTTTTGCACTTGTGTCTATAGTTTCACTGGATAGCTTTAAGAATTTGAAAGTATGAGTGCATATACTTAAAGCATTTTCCTGGAAACAATAGTAATAATTTTAGCATTTCCATATGGCAGCTGGAGGGATTTAAAAAAAAACAAAAACAAAAAATAAAGCCACTTTTGCTGTTTTCCTGTTTTCTAGCTACCCAGTTGGAACCAGGAAGCTCTCTCATGGTTGTGGACTATAATAATTCAGAGGATATCCTTGTCTCTCCCACCTTCCTATAAATAAATTGAAGAATTTTTTCTACGTACTTGGAAAAGCTATGCATTGATACTGCAAAATGCTGCTTTATTGCATGACTTTGAATTCACAGAACAATCAGGGATTCAAGAGATTGGTTTAGCAGTCTAGGACAAGACCTTCACATCTTGGTCCTTTAACCATTTTAACACTATTCAGCATATCACAAGAAGAAAGATGGCAGAATCAGAAATATGCCTGCAAATCTGGTTGAACCCTTGAGCTGATGGGCCTAATCACTTGTTAAAGAAGTTAAAATAAAACAAAGATACCTGCATGCTTTCAGCACAACAGAAAATGGTTTGATTGGCACCATGGAAAGATGTGCAGAATTAACCATCCCACTTCTTTGTTTTGCTGTTATGGCCACAGAAGAGAGGAGGAATGAGAAATACAAAGAACAGAGAGAGGTTTCATCTAGACCAGTTCTATTTTAAGTACCCTTATCTGAATACTAGCACTTGGCAAAAGGGTTAGCTTTCTATTTATTCTCTCTTTACTGTTTTCATGAACATGGCTGATGCCAAGAAGTGAGGAAATAGAAAATTATCTATAGCTAACCCTTTCTGATAGGGTTATGGATTCACAACTGCCCCTCCTTAACCCTATTAAAATATGCAAACACACTTTCTCTATGTAATGCTCTTGTGGTTACTTCTGTAGTGGAAATCATCTGTAGGCTGGAATGAGCCAATGGAAAAGAAAAAAACGTATTTACTAATACTAATTTAAGGCGAATAACAGTAAAATAGAATAATCTTACAAGGTACATAAAGGATGTTTCCAAAGTCATCAACAAAGGGCAAATACTGTAATGGTGTCATCATGGCTTCCTGCAGATGCAACCAAATATTTATATATAATTGTTAAATCTTAATTTAAATGTAGATAATAATTGCCTTGGTATATATGCTATTCCATTTCCAAAGACTCGAAGTGGCTTATTTTGGGCATTTTTGGTGAAAAATGTATAATGGTAGAAATAATGAAGGTGAGAGCAGGTATGAGGTATAAGATTCATTGCTAAACCATGAGGTGATAGGTTTCAGCTGTCTAAAGACTTTGTAGTTTGCCATGTAGCCTATTAACTTTTGTTCAGTACTCTCCTTGTATTATCAATTCAATTATTTTTATAAAGCACTAAGAGATACAGTATTGTCTTCTCCTGAAACCTCTAGGACTGATCCAGTAATTTGATAACTGTCTTGGCAATATAATGGAAGGAAACAGATATTGCTATAAAACTATTATGCCAGTTCATGCTTTTTCCTCAATTTCTTACTGTAGATGCCTTTTGCATAAAAATAAACAAGGTAGTAAAATTAACTAACTGGGTTACTTTTACATTAAAATGTACTGTTTTTAGAAGATCTGAATTACCGGTAATCATTTCCAGGTGGTCTTGTTTCTTAGTCTCTCTCAGTCATACAGCTTAATAGGTTATCCCCTGAGTTACATCCAAATACACATATCTGCTACAATATTTTAGGCTACATCTGTGGTAGTTTGCTTTAACATTTAGCTGTTCCACAACTTAAAAAATTATAAACACTTGAAAAACTAGCGTGATTTACGTATATTAACACTGTTCCTACGTCTTGGAAAAGATTTATTTTATATACAACCTATATTCTGTCTTCCTTCCACTTCCATATATAGATATTCCCATAATAATTATAACTGTCCATCCTGTTAACATGAAGTTGGGAAGGAAAGGGGCAGGGACAGAACAATTCATATAGTTTATTTTGAATAGATCTGGCAGCAGGATTTAAAAAAAATATAAACAAACTAACTTCACAAGGCAGAACAGAATAGAACAGAATAGAACATGCTGTGTTTAACATGCTACATTTCAATAAAGCTAAACTAATGAACAAAATTTCTATGAATAATATTTTATGAGTTTTAGGGGATCCTGTTTCAGAAGATTTTGTATGAAGATAGTATTTCATTACAGCCATTTCAAGCAGATAGATTTTCTAGAGTTGAAGACAGTGATTTCAAATGAGATAAAACTAATACATTGTAAGAGAACCACTGATAATGTAATTCACACCATCATTTTAGTCTCAACTAGATAAACGGATGTAGCAAGTTTGAGGCATTTCAAAATTCTGCACAGAAACTATATTAGAGTGATTTGCCCCAGAAAAATGGATCTGTCACATTTGAAGAAGATAAAATAAAAAATAACATTTGAACTGTTTTCATCTCACACTAATCTATGGTTTGATTAATATTATTAAATAAACCATAACAGGCTGAGATTGTATAACATGCTGAGGCAGAAGCCATGGCTTACAAAAAAAGAGTGGCTGGGTTTACAAAATATAACAATCCCAAATCACAGTACTGAGCAACAATCCAAGACCCAACAAATCTAATTACAGTTTATTTTAGTGTGTAAATCAAATGTTTTGGGTTGAATGGTAAAATTCAGAAATGCTAGAATATCTTGGAAAGCAGTTCTTCATGCAACTGGAAAAGAAAATGCTTGTTTTTTTCCCCTTCAACACATGAAAAGCCAATAGCTTAAATTTGCAAAGTGCAATGTTCTGCTATTCAAATAAAAATGGTACATGATATAGATATATACTGAAGATAAAAACAAAATATTGCCCTCTCCTTTGTAAAATGAAATTGGCTGTCCTATGTTTGATTTTATAGAAAGGGCTGTTACAGTAGATGGTAGCTAGGTAGATCTTTTAGTGGTAATGCAATCTGAGCTACAGCGATTCACCCCAATACAAGAGATAGAAACCCATTAATAGGACCTATGAATAACACATTCACTTCTGTGGTTTGGACTTGGTGTTGCAATTACCAAACTTATTTTTAAAAGCTTTCAGCAATATCGCTTCAGTAATCTCAATCTATTTGAAAGGGTTTTCACATGCCACTTTGTTGAACAAAAGGTACTTTTTATTTGTGCGTTCATGAAAAAATCATACCCTTTGGGCAAAAGATTTTGCGATTCTTATATAAAGTGTTACATAAAGTTTCCATTAAGGAAAATGAGTTCGTAATACAAATACTTTCCTATCAGAAACAACGAAAAACTACCATGTGGAAATGGGATGGGTCACAAGTGTGAAGATCGGTAAAAATTTAAAATAAGCTTTTTTAACAGAATGCAATTATAATTCTTCAATTATAATTTTCTAGTAAAGACTAGAATAGTTAAACAGTTCACTAATCATTTCAGTACCTGAAATATAAATTAGCATGTTTCTGTGATATATAATTAATGTAAACAGCATATTTTCTGCTATGACTATCCTACATGGTTATGGATTATTGGATTAATTTCATGCAGCGTTAAGGGGAATATTGATCTTGTATATAACCCTACTGTCACCATATAGCTTATGTGAGTTATATACTGTATGACATTTGCATTCTGATGTTATACCTGATGCAAATCACATCATATGTACAATTGGTGTGATGATGTCATGGAATATTTGCTGTTATTGAGACTTTTAATGATGACTACATTAGTACACCAATATCATTTGTTGAACATGTTGTTTGAAGTGGACAAGCTTAAACACATGAAATCCTCTCAAACAGTCCTTGATAATATATCCCAATATTAGGACTATTGGATAAGGAAAATGGAACTTTGTTATTATGAGCCATGGTGGAGCAGTGGTTAGAATGCAGTACTGCAGGCTACTTCTGGTGATTAGATTAGCTTGTTAATATAGAAATGGCTAGTGCTTACTAAATAGTTAAAGCAAAAACTTGAGGTTGTAATTTTATTTTGTATTCTACTGTATCTAAAAAAGTTGGAAGTTGCTGCTTTCCTCCCCTCTGCTTTTACCGTGCACTTTTTTTATTTTTCCCATCTTTTCCTTCCTTTATCTCTTATTACTTGTGTTTATATTTGCATTTTATATTATAATGAAATTCAATAAAAATAAAAAAGATATATTCCAATATTTCTACAATAGGAAAGTAGTTTCAAGAATCATGTCCAGTAAGAGACAATGATTAAGACTGAAAATCAAATCCATTCTTCAGAGAAGTAAAAGTTAGTTAGGCCGTCAGGCAAAAACCAAAAGGCAAAGAACTATAGGAAGGTAGTAGTGATGGTTCAAAATAAATTTGATAGATATCTACCATATGAATTCAGCTCTTCCCCCATTCTTGAAATGATTCCTAAATTAATTGTGATAGTAAACATAGTCACAGAAATTTATGTTAGGATAGGAAATGTTATATGTCACATAGAAACTTCCCCAGAATTTCTTGAGAACTGCCACTGCCTTGGGAGAAATTCAAATATCAAACCCTCTTTTAGTAAGATAAGAAGAGAGAAGTGGCCCAGCACACTAACTACTGTTAGTAAAATTAAAGTAAGTTCATTGTTGCAATCACAAAGTGGTTAATACTGCCTTTTCCCCTTGTTGTTAAAATTGTTAAAATATTAAGTAGAACAAGTATGGATTTAGTGGCTGCTCATTCAATTTAACTGGATGGACAGACTGTCAGCCCCATCCGGAAGATCAGATTAGGAAATCAACTGGAAGGCTAAAACTACTTTTACTGAGAGTAGCTATACTAATAGAATCTTGCAAGTCTGATTGGGATGACTTTCTTCATGGTTCATATATTGCAGTGAATTAGGTAGGGGGTCTGGGTGCGCTGTTTCTGCCTATTTTCTGCCTATTGTAGGCTATGTTTTTCCCCTCATAATTTTGATAATGGGGCCTGCATATCTACATCCAGGTCATTTTCATTACTATCTATATATCACTGGAGAAAGTCAGTGCCTTACATAACAATGCTTGGGACATTAAAGGCTTTAGAGATGATGGCCAAAAACCTGAATTATACCTAAGAGTTGACTGGGAGTCTCTGCTATTTTGTTCCATCACTGCATCAGACTGGATCCAATAGAACTAAATATGGCTTAATAGAATAATGAATGGAGAGAAAATTTCTATAAGAACTTCAAACATAATTTCTCTGTGTTTATTGTTAAAGATACCATAGGGTTGTAGTTGGGACAGACCACTCTGGGTTTCTGAACCTAGCTGAGTGCAGCCTTCTTTAGGCATACTATATCTGAACTTTACCAATCTGGAAATGGCAGCAAAGAGGTTTAAAAAAACTTTTACTTTTTGTCACTTCCTAGCTGATATTTGCATTCCAGCTGTGATGCCTTCCTTCCTTCCTTCCTTCCTTCCTTCCTTCCTTCCTTCCTTCCTTCCTTCCTTCCTTCCTGTTCTGACCTAGGCTTCCTTAGAAAGCACAATCTTAGTCCCGGCAAACCTCTTTTATTCATACGGCTGTGAATTATTGTCATTCCCAGTCCGAAAGGCTTCTCAGTCTTTCAGGGGAGTGTTTACAAACACCCACCTTATCTCCCTTGGAATGCTGCCAGAGAACTAATTGCCACATGCAGGGCAAGGCCAAACTTAGCACAAAGTCAAACAGAACTTTCCTGGAGCTTTTACTGACCAGATGAACTAATTGCTTCCTGCAAAAGCTCATGTCCTGCCGCTTCTTTTTTATGTCTTATGGGAGGGGCCAATCATCTCCAAGCCTTACTCCCAAGTTGACCCTGTTTTCTTAATTGTTCCTGTCTTCTGGCAGCTCTGCGCATGCACACACTGTGAACAGGCTCCTGCTATTCTTCTGCCACGCTGATGTCAGACTCCGGAGGCAGCAAAGAACTACCAGATGGCCTTGGACCCCTTTCTGCCTCTGACTCAGAGCCCTTGTCCGAGCCTTCTCCAGACTCCAGGACTGGCCTACGTTCCTCCCCAACCTCCTCACTGTCCAAATTTGCTGCCAGCTCTGCTGGCTGCTGGCAGGCCACAACACTTCCTTCCTTCCTTCCTTCCTTCCTTCCTTCCTTCCTTCCTTCCTCCTTCCCTCCCTCCCTCCCTCCCTCTCCATCTCACGCAGTTCTATATAATGGGTAAGTGTTTAGGCACCCTCTGCCTGGATATTTTCTTTGCAAAAAAATGTTTCTTTTCATGCACTAGCAATATTAACATACAGAAAACCTTTATGTAGAGTCACAGATGATAATCTCTTGGATTTTTATATGACACAATTGAGTAATTCAGCTGCACTGCAGCTGATGCCATAAGACTGAAAAATGTTCATTTTGGAATAAAAAAATGAAATTTGATATAAAATAGAATGATTAAAATTGGGCCAAATAAAATTTACAATATACTGTAAGTAAGTAATTCCAAGCAATATATTTTCAATTTATTTGATATATAATGCAGATAGATACAGTATTATAATACTTGCATTACAGATAAAACTATAATCTTTGTATGAATAAACAATTATTTTGTTTATTAATGTTCATATCTCATCAACTCATCCTGGCAGCAAAATAATTTATTAAAATATACAAACTATACTGATAATAAACAAGAAACCTCAGAATCTTCTTTTGTGATGGAAATGTGAAAAGTGAATTCATAAAATGTTGTTTTAATGTTTTATTAAAGTTTATTATAGTATAAAGTACAATGAAAATAAAGATTTGAAAAGGGAAAAAGGATGGGGAATGAAACATAAAAATGTCCTTGCTAAGTTTAAAAACTAAAAGTGGGACCACTGCAATTTTCAGAAAATGTAATCAGCAATTTTGTGGCAATCTAAGTTATCATCAGGTCTTGCAAAATTCTACAAAGAAGATAATCCCAAACCCAAAATTCTAGACAGTGAAATACAGACAGCATAATATATATCTTTGCCTCTTCCCCAGCTCTTATTTTATTAAAAACAGAAGTAAAATGCGTCTCATTTCAAGGTGGCTGATCTCAGCAAATTGTATATTGCTTATCCCAAGAAATAAAAGGTTGATAGCACAAGCAAATTAAAAATTGTTTTTCAAAGATGATGAGTATGGGACAAACACAATAATGGAGGTATCTAACTGACATATATCTTACAATCATACGCAAATATGGCACTGATAAGACTCATAATTTATGGTGCAAAAAAGCATATTTTTCCAAGCTCCATGATTTTGCCCCAGGTGACATTTGCCTCATGCTTCTCTAAAAAAGTGAATATAAAAAAGTGGATTTGAGAATAATCCCAAAAGTGCTTTTTCAGGAGGCAACTGGACTTTCTTGTTTTTTCTTTGAAGATGTTTCGCTTCTCATCCAAGAAGCTTCTTCAGCTGTGACAGAATAGTGGTGAATGGAAGGATTTATATTCCTTGCAGACAGCTGGTCATATGCATCCATTTAGAGGGTCATTGAAACACTTGCAGGTTTATCTGTGTCCTCAGGGTCACCTGAGTAGTGCTCCTGATTCCTGTAGTCTGCAATTTTTTTCTCTGGAAATCCATTCCTACTCCCACAGGGTGTTCATCTCAAATTGTACAGCTAAAAGTCCAGTTGCTTCCTGAAAAAGCACCTTTGGGACAACCATGACCTGCATGACTGAGAATCTCTACAGATTTGAGAATAATATCCCACTTAAACAATATGTTTGAAATACTGACCACCAGGAGACATGATGATGCCAGTTTTGTGTTATTTGGAATGCCTCAAATGTAGGTAGCCAGATGTTATTCTGTGAATTCAAATTCTTTGCTAGAATTGAACTCATGGATCTTTGTGTTTTAGATGACTAAATTCAGTGCATTAGTTTTAGAACCCATCTAAACCCATTTTTTCCAGCAAGCCGGGCTGGCTTAAGAAGGAATTTTAAATGTTTTAATTGGTTTGTGATTTTTTAAATTTTTGGGGGCCAAATTTATATATATTTTAATTGTTTTTAATATTTGTATTTTATGTTCTTAATTCTGGCTGTACACCGCCCTGAGTCCTCAGGGAGAAGGGCGGTATATAAATTGGAAATTAAATTAAATTAAAAATTAAATCCTAGCACTTAGCAGTATTGCAGGGAGATATATATTGAACCTATTATCACAATAATCTACCAGTACTTCTCAACTTGAAGGCGTGTGGACATCAACTAGCAGAATTCCCCAGCCAGTAATTCTGGGAGTTGAAGTCCATACATCCTCAAGTCAGAGGTGAAATGCTCCTGGTTCGGACCGGATCACTAGATCCGGTAGCGATGGCGGTGGGGAGAACCGGTAGCAAAAATCCCTGCCCCCCCCCATGCCCAGCTGAGCCGTGCGATCATCAGAGGCTTTTTTTTTTACTTTTAAAAGCATTTTTTCTTCCGCCAAAAAAATGCTTTTAAAAGTAAAAAAAAGCCTCTGATGATCGCGCGGCTCAGCTGAGATCATCAGAGCCTTTTAAAAGCATTTTTTTACAACCTCTTCAGCTGAAGAGGTTGTAGAAAAAATGCTTTTAAAAGTAAAAAAAAGTTGGCCACGCCCACCCAGTCACACTACCCCCGCCAAGCCACGCCCACAGAACCAGTAGTAACAAATTTCACCACTGCCTCAGATTGTCAGTGTTGAGAAACACTAGTCTATATGGTGAGCTCTTCTTTAAGCTCTCAGAGTAGAGAAATAAAATGAGTTACATTATGTTGTACTCTCTTCCATAGGGTTTTACAGGACTCCCACTTTGTCTTCCTTTGAAGAAGGCAAAATACCTGTTTTCTCACAGTGTATAATCCTGTGTGATATTTTAATTACACTGACCACCAGGAGGCATTATGTGACTAGTTTTAACCTATTTGGGACATGTCACAGGGATGTAGAAACCTTATAGAAGGTACTGTATGTAGTCACCTAAATTGAAAAGTTGAAAGGAACTGAACTTTAGTTTCCACTAGGGGTTTGAATCCTATAGAATCCTATAGAATAACATCTTTGCTAGATTACCACCCACACAGCCAACAGAATCTAAAGTATTATCCCTTACATGTTATTTCATAGATCACTCATAAAAACTATTGTATTATATAGCCAGTAATCAGTGGTAGGATTCAAAATCTTTTACTACCGGTTCTGTGGGTGTGGCTTGGTGGGTGTGGCATGGCTTGGTGGGTGTGGTAGATGAAGGATACTGTAAAATCTCCATTCCCACCCCACTCCAGGGGAAGGATACTGTAAAATCTCCATTCCCTCCCCAATCCAGGGGAAGGTTACTGCAAAATCTCCATTTCCATCCGATCAGCTGGGACTCGGGAGGCAGAGAATAGATGGGGGTGGAGCCAGTCAGAGGTGGTATTTACCAATTCTCTGAACTATTCAAAATTTCCGCTACTGGTTCTCCAGAACTGGTCAGAACTTGCTGAATACCACCTCTGCCAGTAATATACACATAGGTGAATGTAGATGTAGTATATGCACAGGCATTTGTAAAAACAAGCACCTAGGTAAAAATCTATACCAACTAAATTGATAAATAGCAATAATATTAATCTTCCTCATTTTTCAGTTGATTTCTTTACTTGATATAGAACAATGGCAATATTATGATTTCTGCCTGGATAGTCCTTTCCCTGGTTCCTTGTTTAACAAAAATCCACATTTATATATATCCTCTATTTATATAGAGTTAAACACACACACACACACAAACCAACAATCAACAACTAAAACTTCAAATGGGTCAACAGAATTTTCTACTATCTTGCATGGATATAGTTGGTATATATTCCTTCCTTATATATCAGTGCTATATTGGTTTTAATAGTACCTGCCACACACAGTAAAATATTTTTGACCTACTTCCTGCCAACCTTAAGCTGTTGCTTTTCAGTTTCTCTAGACCAGGGGTCCCCAACCTTTTGGACCTCAGGGACCACTGAATTCATAATTTTAAATCCCACGGACCACTAATATGATCCGCCTAATGACTGGCTGGGTGGGCATGGCTAGGTGGTCATGAGACTGGGTGGGTGTGACCAACTTGATGTCACTCATGTTGAGGGGCTCCTCGCTGGCCTCTATTCGCCCCTCCCCTCCTGGTCACTCCTTGCCTGCCTGCCCGGGCTCCTTAGGGCCCCAACAGGAAGCAGTTGTTGGAGTTAAGCAGCCACCATGAGAAAGAGTTGGCAAAACAGCTCAGTTCAAATTGGATCTGACCGAGAAGGAGGCTGAGCAGAAGCACTCTGAGGACTATGAGCATAGGCTTTCCAAGCAGAGGGAAGACCTGCGGGAGTGCAAGGCCAGATACCGGCACCTGGAGGCTCAGTGGGCTCAGATGGTCAGCCAGTTCCAGGCCATGATGCAATCCCACTGGAACGAGGCCCTCCGGCTCTTCCCTCCAGCCTTCATCCAAAGCCCTGCACCAGGAGGCTGAAGCAGACCCCAAGTTGGAATTTCTGCCCCACTCTAACCCACACAAAAAGACCCCAAAGGGGGAGACTTTCTGCAACAACACAAACGTTCATTGCACGTATCCGGCCCAGGGGCCATAGTTTGAGGACCCTTGATTTAGTGCAATATAAAAAATGCAAATAATTTTTCTGCCCACTACCAAAATTTTCTCACAGACCACCAGTGGTCCACGGACCACCAACGGTCCACGGGCCACCAGTTGATGACTGCTGCTCTAGACTACAACTTCCATAATTTTCAGTCAGTATGAACAATGTCTGGGGAGGAGAGACTCAACAACTTCAAGGGTACCAACTTTGGAAAGGCTATACCAAGGGAACTGAAAGCCTAAAGTGTAGCAAGTTGACAAACTAATGGAGATTTGTTTATCAGGTTAAATAATTACTTAAGTGTGGCTATCTTTGGTTATTACACAGAACCACTTGTGGTTGTCTGCAAATTGGCTGTGTGTGTGAGTTTCAAACATACTTTTAAAGAAAGCTATATAGTTCTACTTATACTATTTTTTTAGAATGGTGCAAAAATAAAACCATTAAGTGTAATGTTTATTATTTGTATAAGTTCTAAAGTTTGCTTTTAAAATAACAGAAAAACACACCCTGCTTTATTTGCTGGGAAGGGACTAGGGTTACATACAAGAGAAACAAAACTAGCATAAACGTGTATGAGCTCAAATGCATTTCATATTGCACTTTAGAAGGGGTTATTTGTAAAGTGTGCACCATCTATTTACCCCATCTATCTATGGGATAGACAAGCTCCTTCTGGTTCCCCTTGAACTTTATCTTTTTCCTTCTTTTGTTTGCTGCTTACTTAAGAAAATGTAAGCAAACCAGGTGTAAAATGGATATTAGTCCAATTTTCGTTCTGCAAAAAAGTCCCTTACAAAAGATATTAATTAATGTCCATGGTGACATATGTCAGAGTATACAGTTTAGTTATGTGTCTAGACTGAGCCAGACCAAATTCCCCAGCAAGCAGACTAGTCTCTTTTCTTCAACTCAAACCTCTGCCTGATTATGAGTCTAAAGCAAATCACTTTGGAACCAAAGGGCTTAACTTCCTAGGTTTGCAAACTTGGTCAGGAAAGAAGGCTCGCATATAGTTTCAGTGCAAAAGTTATCTAGGTAGCTGTTTTCTGCATATGGGGGATGAGGAAGCAAACAAGTATAATGCAACTGGATATTCCCATTGCTTTTTCTTTGTCTAAAAATAATTCCAAAGTAACTCCATAATTTGGATTGCATCTGTTGTCACACAATTTCTCAGAGAGATTTTGTTTTATTTTTAACTTTTCTAATCTGGACCATTTTCAATTCTTTCCCTCTGTTCCATTTCTTTGTTTAAATCAATTTCCAGCTATTATTAGCTAATGTAAGCCACTCCTTGGCATTACAGATGCCATCCAAATTCTTCCTTCCCAGATTCAAAGGGTTCGGATCAAACATTTCTGATGTCATACTGCTTTGCCCCAGTTACCTGACACACATCACACTTTTCTTCTGTTGCGTTTTTTTCATTCTATATTCCTTTCTTTAAACCTTCAAATAGCTTTTTCAGTGATTATGATTTCCCTGTACTGTTAAGTTATATGTAGCTATTAATTATCACATTATTTAAAAAACTGTACTCTCTGTTCATAACCTGGTCCTTCAGTCTTTCAACATTGTCACTGTAACTAAGTCCATCCACCTTGCTGCTGTTTTCTTCTCTTTCCTTCCACCTTCCCAACATGAAAGCCTTTTGTAGAGAGCAGTCTTTGCATAATGTGTCTGAAGTAAGATAATTTGAGGCTGGATATACAGTTTAATCAATTTTCAGGAGTCTTCTCCAAAGTGCTAATACTCTTCATATCTGCACCTCTATAACTGTCTGGTTTGGTTCTGCAACCCAACAAGACAGACACAGACTTCAGAGGATAATTAGAACTGCAGAAAAAAACAATTACTACCAACCTGTCTTCCATTGAGGACCTGTATACTGCATGAGTCAAAAAGAGGGCTGTGAAAATATTTACAGACCCTTCGCATCCTGGACATAAACTGTTTCAACTCCTACCCTCAAAATGACACTATAGAGCATTGCACACCAGAACAATTAGACACAAGAGCAGTTTTTTTCCTGAATGCCATCACTCTGCTAAACAAATAATTCCCTCAACACTGTCAAACTAGTTACTAAGTCTGCATTACTATTAATCTTCTCATCGTTCCCATCACCCATCTCCTCCCACTTATGACTGTATGATTATAACCTTGTTGCTGGTATCCTTAAGATTTATATTGACTGTTTCCCTATGACTATCATTAAGTGTTGTACCTTATGATTCTTGACGAATGTATCTTTTCTTTTATGTACTCTGAGAGCGTATGCACCAAGACAAATTCCTTGTGTGTCCAATCACACTTGGCCAATAAAGAATTCTATTCTGTTCTATTCTATTCTATTCTATTCTATTCTATTCTATTCTATTCTATT
>WNWU01000043.1:4215647-4231372 GCA_012654045.1 Ptyas mucosa | reverse complement strand
TTCTATTCTATTCTATTCTATTCTATTCTATTCTATTCTATTCTATTCTATTCTATTCTATTCTATTCTATTCTATCTGGCGTCTTCAAAAACCAACTTTTGTTTTTACCGATATTCAGGGGGAATAAATACCATGGGTTACACGATTTTGATCTTTGTATAGAAACACCACAGTATTTGAATGTTTTTCCAAAGGCCTTCATGGCTGCTTTACCAAATGCTAGTCAAATGTTAGTATATTTATATATAAACACATACCCTTTTTTAAAAAAAACTTTGCTCCTTAATATTTATTACCAGAGCTTGCAGATCCTTTGCTTTTTCTGCCACAAGGGTTGTGTCCTCAGCACTATACAGATTATTGATGTTTCTTCCTCCAATTTTAAAACTGCACTTATCTTCTTCTTCCAGCTTCCCTTAATTTATGTGTGCCATATAGGTTGAATAAATAAGATATTTATTTATTTAGATTTATTTATTCAGGGTGTACAGCCTTCCAATGCACCTTTGCTAATCCAAGGTCAGTCTGTTTCATTATGCTCCGTATGTACTGTAACTTCCTGATCTGTACATATTTCTCATGAGAATACTGAGATGCTCTGGGATTCCGGATTTCTGAGCACTTTCAGCTTCAATGCAATCAAAGGCATTTTTGTGATCAACGAAGCACATCGTGACTTTTTTGGGAGGGTATTCTTTGGCATTCTCAATTACCTAGCAGGCATCAGCAGTAATGTCTCATTTTCCTTGGCTTTTTCTAAAACCAACTTCAACATCTGGCATCTATTTTTCCCATTAGAGCTCTAATGTTGCATGATCCATATTTTGCTAGCATGTGAAGTTAAGGATATTATACAATAATTTGCACCCTCTGTTAAGTCCCTTTGTTAGTATTGGAATATGCATTGATCTTTTCCAATTTGTTGGCCACCGTGTTGTCCTCCAAATTTGCTATATATGTATACACATAAAGGGAATTTGGGAAAAATATTTAAAAGCAAAGCAGGCACACATTATAATATTTCTGACTGGGCATGAATATGTTTCTTCTTTAAAAACTTTTTGTTTTCATCATCATCAATTTCTATTTTGCTTTATAAATTTGTAACTGAGTAGTGGTATCTTGTGGTCTGACTAGAGCATTGTATCTTGTTTTAGACTTTTTTTTTGGACGAGCTCATTTTGAAGCAGCTGTTCTTCCCAAAACAGTGGAGGGTAAGATGTGCCACTACATTAGCAAAGAATTTCTTTGTTTTTATTATTTGCTATGATTTATGGTGGGATAGTTATGTGTAGTTAATATGATGCTGGTCACCAGAGCTATCCTTATTATATAAGGTTTTGATTTGTTCTCACATGTAAGTGCTTTCTAAATGTTTCATAAACTTTTTTCCCACTCAGGATCCTTTTCCACTTTTAAAAATTATGAATATCCCAAAAGATATTTGGTGCTTTCTAAACGTTTCATAAACTTTTTCCCCACTCAGGATCCTTTTCCGCTTTTAAAAATTATGAATACCTCAAAAGACATTTGGTTTGTGTGTGTTATATTTATCAATATTAATAATTAAAACTGACATATTCACTGCCACCACTCCTTCTCACAATTGTAAGATGGGATTTTAATATAATAGTGTAATACAGTATTTTTCAACATAGGCAGCATATAATTTTGATTGAGAACCTCTGAGAAGTTCTTGGGCGAACCAAGGAGTCCTAGGACCACACTTTTAAGAAACATTATTCTAAGCTATGAATCCACCAGACATTGATCTTATCATAGGTGCTTTGCATCTACTGGTTTTATCTTTCTACCCAAGATTAGGTCAACAGAAATTATGGGCTGCAGTAATTCCAAACCTATTGGAATGTGACAAGATTTAAAAATTTGGTACACCCCTAAAGTAATTATTATTTTTGTCCTGCTTTTTATTGTTATGAATGTGTTTTTATATTCCTCTTTGGATGCTGCGTAGAGTCTCTTGAGTAGGTAGTTTTAGAAACCACTTTTTCTAAGCTAACTAAGAAATAAACAAGAAGTATGATTATGTGACTTGGGGGAGGAAAAAGGAAACTATATAGAAGCAATGAGACTGCTGTAATTATTTAATAATGAATAAACAGAAATACCAGAACTTGGTTGCAGAAATCTAGACCTCTTCTAGATAGAAAACAAACAACTAGAGTTCCTGAATCTCTTTGCTGACAGCTGGTGGTTTTGTGAAATTTTGAAGCTTAGATCTCATCCTCCCATTATTGGACTAGAAAGGATATGGCACTAAAGTGCTGTCAGTACAGATAATCCTCAATTTACAACAGTTCACTTAAGTTACTGTTCGAACTTACGATGACACTGAAAAGTGACTTATGACCATTTTTCATAGTTACGACTGTTGCAGCATCCCCATGGTCATGTGATCAGAATTTAGATGCTTGACAACTGGCATATATTTATGAAAGTTGCAGTGTTCTGGAGACATGTGATCACCTTTTGTGACTTTCCGAGAAGCCAAGTCAATGGAGAAGCCAGATTCATTTAACAACCATGTTAATAAATCAACAACTGCAGTGATTCACTTAACAACTGTGGACAGAAAAGTCATAAAGTGGGGTAAAATTCAAGTAACAAATGTTTCACTTAGCAACAAGGAATGTTGGGCTGAATTGTGGTTGTAAGTAGAGGACTACCTGTACTCTTCTACATTGCATGGCTAAGAAGTCTAATAGCAAGGAAAATAGATCCCATGCACAATTATCCAAAGGTGAACTGACCTTGTGTGTCACTGATAAGTTTCCTATTCCATGTACAAAGTCTGTAGAGATTCTCAGTCATCCAGATCATGGTTGTCACAAAGGCGCTTTTTCAGAAGGCAACTGGACTTTCTTGTTTTTTCTTTTGAAAACGTTTCACTTCTCATCCAAGAAGCTTCTTCAGCTCTGACAGGATAGTGGGGAATGAAAGGATTTATATTCCTTCCTAATATTAATTTATATTCCTTCCTAATCCTGCCAGAGCTGAAGAAGCTTCTTGGATGAGAAGTGAAACGTCTTCAAAAGAAAAAACAAGGAAGTCCAGTTGCCTCCTGAAAACTTTGGGGTATTCCATATACACTTAAGGAAGAAACTGGTCAAATGAAGAAACTAAAGGCAGTTTATTGCAGGAAATTAGTCCAATCAATGCAATCTCCCCCATGCAATTAAAAGTGAGGGTTTTATGAGGAGCTTGCACATGTGTAGAAGGCTTCCCTCTATGTATCCATAACATTATAGCTGGATCTCAGGCAGTCAGAACCACATTGGAGAGGAAGCCCATTTCATCCAGATTTGGGCCCACCTGGCAGTCAACCTTGGTTTATTGTCACACCCATGGTCAGTCTCATTCGAGACAATGATGAATCCGCATACAGACAGGAGGTTGAACAACTAGCCTCGTGGTGCAACTGGAACAATCTGGAACTGAACACACTCAAAACCGTAGAAATGGTGGTAGACTTTAGGAGAAACCTTCCATACTTCCACCTCTCACAATACTAACAACACAGTATCAACAGCAGAGACCTTCAAATTTCTAGGTTCTGCCATATCGCAAGATCTAAAATGGACAGCTAACATCAAAAACGTCATCAAAAAAGCACAACGAAGAATATTCCTTCTGCACCAACTCAGAAAAATCAAACTGCCCAAGGAGCTGCTGATCCAGTTCTACAGAGGAATTACTGAGTCCGTCATCTGCACCTCTATAACTGTCTGGTTTGGTTCTGCAACCCAACAAGCCAGACACAGACTTCAGAGGATAATTAGAACTGCAGAAAAAACAATTGCTACCAACCTGTCTTCCATTGAGGACCTGTATACTGCATGAGTCAAAAAGAGGGCTGTGAAAATATTTACAGATCCCTCACATCCTGGACATAAACTGTTTCAACTCCTACCCTCAAAACGACACTATAGAGCATTGCACACCAGAACAATTAGACACAAGAACAGTTTTTTCCAAAACTGCCATCACTCTGCTAAACAAATAATTCCCTTAACACTGTCAAACTATTCACTAAGTCTGCACTACTATTAATCTTCTCATCATTCCCACCACCCATCTCCTTCCACTTATGACTGTATGACTGTAACTGTTGCTTGCATCCTTACGATTTATATTCATATTGTTTCCTGATTGCTTATTTGTATCCTATGACTATCATTAAGAGTTGTACCTTATGATTCTTGATGAAGGTATCTTTTCTTTTATGTACACTGAGAGCACATTTATTTATTTATTTTATTCACATTTATATGCCGCCCCACTCCCGAAGGACTCGGGGCGGCTCACAACAATAAAACGACAACAATAAAATGAAATAGAAAAATAATTCAATTCAAAACCCAACAATTAAAACTGCACATGCACCAAGACAAATTCCTTGTGTGCCCAATCACACTTGGCCAATAAAAAATTCTAGGAAACACTGGTGAAGGTGGCTCTTCACTCAGCAGGAAAAGTCACGCTGCTTGAGGGGGGGGGGAGGAGACACCCTCCGGGGATTCTGCTGCCCATCCCCGCAGCTGGGGAAGGCGCGCGGTTTATCCTGGGACGCGACTCGCGCTCTTGAGCCGGCCAAACTCAGCTGCTGTCTCCTGAAGGAGAGGGGGGCGTCTTTTTGGGAGGAGACTAGACAGCCACTTGTCTGAGATGGGATAGTCTCCAGTTCTTGGGGGGGGGGGGGTAAGGCTAGACTAGAAGATCTCCAAGGTCCCTTCCAGTGCTATTTCTGATTCAGCACGCGCCTCGCCCCCCGCCCCGCCCCAGACAAACACACTTGAGGGGGAAAAATTTTTAAGAAAAATAATTCCTCCAACGGCCGAAAGGTGGGAGGCATTTCATCCGCGGCAGCGCAAAAGCTCTCTCTCTCTCTCCCTCTCCGTGTGGTCCGCCCAGAGAGATTGGGCGGCGGGAAGCGGCGGTGCCGAGGCTAGACGGAGCGCCTCCCGCCTGTGGCCCACTGCGGAGGAGAAGGAGGAGGAGGAGGAAGAGGCGTGAAGGCTGGACGGCGACCCCCTTTCTCTGCCAGAGGGCTGCCGTGTGCGCGCCGACTATGCCATGAGCGGCGCTGCCGCCGCCGCCACCTCTTACTTAGAGCCGCCAAAAACGCAGGAGAATCGAGGCGCCACCGCCGCCCCCTCGCCATGCACGGGCTGTGCTACTCCCTCTGCTTGGTGGCGGCCGCTGCGGTGGGGCTTTCCAAAGGCAACAGGAATTGCCCGGACTTGGTGGTTGACAGCTGTCTCTGCACTGCCGAGCGCTCCAAGGGACCCGGCCGGCAAACGCTCCGCATCAAAGTTGTCTGCAGCGGAGGCGACTTGGCGGAAACTTTGCACCCCTCCTTGCTGCCCAACCGCACCGTCTCCTTGTGAGTAAGAGAGGACGGGAGTGTTTGCATGTGTGTGAGGGGAAGCGCTTAATTCTGCCTGGAGACTCCCGATCGAGGAAACGTTACAGGGCGGGGGCGGCGCTTTGTGCATGGTCAGAAACCTCTTCTCCCGGTTTTTCGGGGTCTCCGATGCAGCCCAGGTAGATTCTGGCTCTAGAAAGAGCTGCGAGGGGAACCCCCCTCGGGTGGGATCTGATTTTCTGCAATCTGTGGATTAAGTTTTATTGGTTTCAGAGAAACCCAGTTCCAAAACGGAGGGTTTACAAGGCTGCGGATCCCTTAATGTTTACACCGCCTTTTGCGGGATTTGTTGGGAGGTGGGGGGATTATGGGCAGGAAATCCCTCTGTCAAGGACCTGACTGCAGAACCCTGAACCGAGGAAAGGAGCATAATATACTGGTTACTGCGTTTCTCAAACCGAGCAATGTACCTTATATTGTTAAAAGAAATTAGCTCTTTTTGGAAACGGAATGGGTTTGGACAGAAGGAAGGGCTGAAAGAGTTATAGGATTCTTTTCCCTCCAAAAACTGTAAAGGCTAGTTTAAAGATCCAGTTTAAAAGTTCGATTCCTCAAATGTTAACTTTCCAGTTGAGGAAAGACAAACTCACCTAGGGTGGGGATGCCTAACAGATATTTTGTGTACTCTTGGAAATCTCACACCTTTTTCCTCCTGCAAAAGAAGAGTGACAGGGAGCAATACTATGGGGATCTTTTGATGTGAAAGAAGGCAGGAATAGATTATATTCTGATATTACCTTTGATAAACAGAAATCATCCTGGAAGGATAAGATCTGATTCTTGAATGCAGCTCTTTTTTCCCTAAAAGCTTGTACAATAGAAACCTGAATTTTCTTTCTTTGGAAACTTTTGATGGCATTTTATTTGTTTTGAGGGGAAGTAATGTATACTGTAAAGTAAATTATACAATACCAATACCTTGCCCAGTGGTTTTCAAATAATATTCCCATGCTATGGTTTATATCAATTGAAATATCTTTATACCCGACTGAGGATAATTTCAGACCATAAAAATATTGCCACAAATACACTGAATAGTAAAGGTTTAACTGGATTTGAGAAATAAGATCTATTCTCTGTACATTAGATGCCAATTTTAACTGTTCAGTTACAAAAATCTCCATTCCCCGCCTCCAATCTAATGCAATGTTAAAAATATATTTTGAGTCAGTTCCTGACTCAAAGTATCTATTTTACTCAAAGTAAAATTGATAGGTCTGTTTGTATGCAAATTTTACATAGATGTCATCCTTGAAACCAATAGGAATAATATGCAAATGCCATTAAACATGGACTGTAGATTAGCAAACTGATCTGATTAACAATAACAAATAAATTTGAGTGTTTTAAAATGCAAAGCAGTCTGTTTATACTGTATAAACTTTATTCTTACAGCCTGATGTATAGTTTATTTAAAACAGTGTTGAATGTAATTGATTGTATCATTTTTTTTCTCTAAATGATTCATTCATCCAACAAGTCCAGTGCTGTTGAGTGTAATTGTTGACAACTCTTGCTGTGAAAATTTCCAGTCTTTGCTGAACTTTATTCTTAAACTTGACACTTTTCAGAGAGACAACGGAAAAAAAGAGAGTAATTTACAACATCTGTGGAGCTTGTGCTTAGAAAATACAGATGTGCTCTGTGTTCTGTTACCTAAATTTTGGCTTGCTCTATTCTTACTATTCTTCTGGGAATCTCTTTCTCATTAAGGTATAAATGTGCCAACTTTATTTGGAACAGAACTTTTCTGAAATAATCCAGCCAACATCGTAAAATTTATGTAATTACTGGTGTAATTAATTTAAAGATACAGTGCTAAAATATACATATGAGCATGAAATATATTTAGAAGAACTAGTGTGTGTAGGATCATAGACATTACTTGGGAGCTAGTCATATTCAACATACTGATCTTTCAGTAAATACTCATTGGAGTATATACAGTAGTCTGTCTGTTCCTCTCTTAGGGGTTATTAAAGGCTACCTCCACATGTTCTTGTGCTCTTATGCTCTCCATCCTTGAGATATTCTGTGAAATTGTGAATTGGGGATATTGTGAATTCACATTACACAGATGTGAAATCTGCCTCCACTGCTGATCCCAATCCTTTTTCCTGCCTTTGTTAAGTCACTTCCGCCCAAGATAATTAGTGACAAAACCTAACAGATTTATACTATACCATGATGCTGCCCTTGGATAGTGTTTTAATGAGGGAGGAATACCAGTTTAATATACTTGTCTTGGACTGTTTATGAGATAAAGGCAGTAATATAGGACATGGCAGAAACAATCATGATTACCATGGTTAGGGAAAATTGTATTCCTTATTCAAATATGATGGATTTATTTTGGCAGATTGCTTGCATCATAGTTGTAAATAATATTTTCTTGAAAGTAAAATACATTCATTTCACTTGTCTTTAATGGTTTGGAATGTAGATTAAGCATATTGTTAAATGTATACCCTTTTATGCACAACCACTTAATGCAGAGTATTCTGACAAATTTAAACTGTTTCTCATAACTGTTTTATATTAATTGAACTGGTAGAATAAATGAAGCCAATAATAATATACATTTGCTAATTTATAATCCTATTCATGGTACTATAATTACATAAACACAGTTTTCAAAAGGTTGTTGGCATATGAAAAAGACCAAATCTGTACAGTACAGAACAATGATTTCTGTTTGGAAGGAAATCCCATTGAGTGTTTATTTCCAGGTAAGTACAGAATTTCAGCTTAACAGTACATTTCAATATTAAACTTTTAAACTGTTTCCTATTTTGAACTGTTTCTTTATTTTACAAGAAATAAAGTTAAAGGAAACTACTCCTAGAATATTTTAAACAGTTGCTCAAGGAAAATATTAAATAAATAAAATTAAAAGGAAATGCTTTTTTCAATAGATGAATAATTCAGCTGACAGATTGATTGAAAGTGTCAAATACTTGCTACAAAGAATGAGGTTTTGGTTAATCAGATTACATGGTGTGACATTTTGCCAGCTGCAGAAATTGGTGATAAAAAGTTTATGGAAGATCTGGGAGCAAATATTTTTATGAAGATACTGGCTGTTTACTTCTGCTTTATTTTCCCTCAGAGAAGAAGCTTCAGTGAATTGAACATAATGTTTCAAACGTTTCAACATTTTATATAATTGAAAAAAATTATCTAGTGATAAGCCATTAAGACAATTGTGATAATAAATATTTTTTTCATGGATATTTAAACAGAAATTAGAATTTTCAAAGAGAAATTTTATGATGAAATAAATGTATCTAATATATGTATGGGTGCCTGAACCATTTCCAAGATATTACAGACTGATTATATGTTATATGTTGCAGACAGATATATAATTGCATGATAAATGATTGAGAAATGGGAAAAAAGTAGGCCCAATTTGTTCTGGATGGTTATCATAGCCCCTGAAAAATAACATTACTATTAATTAAAATATACGCATCTATTTAAGATTATATTGGATGATACATTTAGCTGTACTTTCCACAATCTATAGTGAATTGACCCAGTTGGAATACTGGAGGGAAAAATAACTCTTGTTTCAACTTTTGTTGAAATGATAGTTGATACACACAACAGAATTAAGGATAATTGCTGTTAGAGGATTTGTAGATTCTGGCTATTTTCTGGTGATTGGGTGTCAAGAGGGAATTTCTCAACCTTGATTTGTATGAACAGATTTTAGCAATTGTACATTTTGGGATGGTCTAAGTGAGGTTCACATAAATTAATGAAGTGAACTGGCAGTTGAATCCAACTGAGACGATTAAGCAGCTGCTCTGCCTTCTTGATGTGTAAAAGGGAACTTTGTTTAAAATATTCTCCATGCATGCCATTCTGACTAATAATTCATGTTCCTAGGAATGAGAACTCTACAATTTTAGCTCTTTGGTTTTTTTAAAAAAACACATTTTGATTTATATTAAAAAACCAGTACTGTAGTCTATGAAGTACTTCCCACTTCAAGGTTAGATTAATAGTAAGTCACTAAATGATTAGAAGTAGACTTCATCTTACTTTTCACCAAATGTATCAAGATGATTGAGGTATTACAAAATATTGAAATACAACACTATCTATTATCACTGATAAAATAAATACCTGGTATATTCCAAATTTTATATAATTTATTTTAAATAATTAGTTTTAACTTTTTTGTATAATTTGTTTATTATGGCTGTTCACCGCCCTGAGTCCGAAAGGAGAAGGGTGGTATAAAAGTTTAATTAAATTAATTAATTAATTAAATAAATTCTGAATTTACTGACTAGGATGATCATCATTAAAAAAATTGATGAACTCCAGATCAAATCCTATAGGAGTAAGCTTTGGTAGTGTCTTAATTGCTAAATATGTCGCATATTTATTGTATATTTATTTTGATAGGCATTCAGAAAAACAAAGCAATGTTATATGTACTAACTCTATTAGTACAGCAACACTACCCTTGATTAATATAGTTTATTAGAGATTAACTATGATGACATAAAATCTCATTGATTTAATTTGTAAATTTACTCTGGTTTGCTAATTTTCTTGGTTTTTGAAGACTCTTATTTCAATAATCCTTTACTGATTTGCAGGATCATGCTATATTAGTTTGTTCATGACAGTTAATTCCTATAATTTTTTTCTGTAATGGTTCAAGGTTTGCATTTAGAGCTATTGTACAGTTTTTAAAATGAAACCTGAATTAGTAATAAGCTTCTTGCCTAAGCATAAAATCAGAGTCTTTTAAAACTACTTTGATTATATAATATTTCTATTCTATACCATACTATCAGACATTGATTGATTTGTTGAGGGTGAAAGTAATTGCAGTGTGATAAAAATGCACATCCATATGATTACATTATCATAAGATAATGTATGTAAGTGACTCTGAATAAAAAAATATTCAAAAGAATTCCACATTCTATAACTTGTAAATATTTATCACTACCATAACTACTACTAATTTGGTGCCTTTAACTTTTTCTACTCTAAATTTATTTCCCTTTTTGCAATAATTTATTTTTTCTTCTGCTATAATACAGTGATATATTAGCTCCACATCTGTAAAGCATTTAGTCTTGGAGTTTATTGTCATTGATAAATTTAGTCATGCAAGATAGTTTGTTAATTTTACTTCCCAAATTGGTATAATTTTTTGAGTGTTCTTTTCACCTTATACAACTGTATGTTCAATTTTACGACCACAGACATACACAGTTCAAAACTATTCTTCTAAATGTACTGTATATATTTGTAAACAGTATGTTATCTTAAGATAGTTATGCTTTCTTCCTTTTTCACTGTAATGCTGCAAGCTGATATTTTGCTGTGTCTTAGTTTGAGTTAGTTCAGGGCTTTTTATGAGGATATACATATACATACACACACACACATATACTGTGTATGTGTGCGCGCGCACACACACACATGGAGTGTCACACACTTGATTCTGAAGAAAGTTTAACAAAGCAAGTTACAGATTTTTTTCTCTGATGGAGCTTTTTCTTGACAAATTTTAAGAAATGGCTTTTAGTTATCTCCAAATCATACTTTATAATATATATAATTACAAACAGGAGGAAGCCTATCTACAGAAGATTATACAGGATAAATTTATTTTTTCCTTGTGGCAATGAAATATCGGCATTGCCATGCTTTAGCAATACATCTTTTTAAATTTCATTTTTTAAAAAGTTTTTCTGTTGGTATATGCCTTTTCAATAATAATTAAAAAAAGCAGAAGCAAAAACAAACAAAGGACCTAACAGGATGTTTAGTTCATAACAGCATCATTCATTCCTCTTTTACGTATGAAAATCTCTGAAGTACAGATAGTCTTTGAGATACAACAGTTCGTTTAGTGACCGTTCCAAAGTGGTTCAGTGGCTAAGACACTGAGCTTGTCGATCAGAAAGGTCGGCAGTTCGGCGGTTTGAATCCCTAGTACAGGTCTCTTGTGTGAGCAGGTGATTGGACTAGATGACCTCCAAGGTCCCTTCCAACTCTGTTACTGTTTGCCAAAGTTACAATGGCACTGAAAAAAGTGGGTTAGGGCTCTCTTTCACACTTACGACAGTTGCTGCCTCCCCAGAGACATGTGATCAAAATCCAGACACTTAGCAACTGACTCATGATGATTGCAGTGTCCCAGCTTCAAGTGATCATCTTTTGTGACCTTCTGAAAAGCAAAGTCAATGGGGAAGCCAGGTTCATTTAACAGCTGTATCATTAACTTAAGGACTGCAGTGATTCACTTAACAACTGTGGCAAGAAAGGTCATAAAATGAGTCAAAATTCACTGACCAAATGTCTAACTTAGCAATAGAATCTTGGGCTCAATTATCAGTTGATTATTATCAGTATAATAATCTTAGGAGTCTCCTAGAGAATCTTTATTTTACTTTTGTTAGATGAATTAGTCTTCTTGCTTTTTCTGACTCTTGAAATCCACCCCATGTTTCCTTATCTTCTTCTAAAGTAGAGGTTCAGTCCACTCTATGCTTTAACCAAAGTTCTTTTGACTGATCATCTGTCTTGAGGTCATTTAAATGTCTAATGCTAAACTGATTTGGTTTACACAACCTTCTGCTATTAAACTGTCTCCTTCACCTACTTGCTAATGAAGCACAGAGAATTTCCTTTTCCTCAGCATGTAGATGGAAAAGGTCAGAGGCACAGGGTTTCTATTGAAGCATGTTATTTCCTAATAAACTTTATTTATCTTTTTGGACCTAAGAGTCTGTCTTTAGTCAACAGGCTTGGTTTTGTTCATCAAGTATGAGCGAATGTGGATATAACGAAATGCAAGATTCCAAAATAGGAGGCGGAAGAAGTGTTATGTATGTTTTGTGCCTTCAGTTATTTATAAAAGTAATAAAGGCAGGGAAAAAAGTTCATATGAATAAACAATAAATACAAAATTCCCTATAAATTTGAATATAATATGAAGATGCGCTGGATATTGTTTTGTTCTGATATTATATTATTAGGAGTTGATCCATTCATAGATAATAAAGTAATGGATGAATATCCTTGATCACTAAATCCATTTCATTTAGACTAAAATAAAATGGAATCAGGGATCAAGGACATTGATAAATATTTTTATTATTGTATGCACAAAGATGGAAGAATAATGAAACCCACAAAAATAGAATAGATTACATTGATGGAGCTTGTGGAAATGGATAAATTGAAGACTTTGCTAAGGGAAAAATGATAAAGACCTTTTAAAAAGATTGGAAGCCTTATATGAACTTTTTATTGAAAGAAGAAAAGACTAAACTGATGATTTATGGATTGGGGGTTAAAAAGGGTTAAGGAGCGAGGGGAAAGAGTAAGATGGCAATTACTCAATGAAGAGAAGGGAAGAAATCAAAATTCTTTGCTTCTTTTTTTACTTTTTTATTGTTTCCTATTTTTTTAATTCTTATTTTCATTGTTTGCTTCTGTTGTATTCTAAAATTCTAATAAAATATTTTTAAAGGACATTTATCAATATTTGTGGACTTCGCACTTTCTAACTGGGTGAATGGCTTCCAAAAAAAAGTAAATAATAATTCTTTAAAATTTATGCAGTTTGGAAGGGTCTTTTAAATTCTATTTAATGGCTTCACATTTACTGAAGTGCTAGGGCCCTTGTAGAAAGGCTTATTTTGCGGTGTTTCAGCAGGTGGCAGCACCTGGTTAAATTTATCTGGCCTTTAAAGCTAAGCATCACTTGGTACTTGGATGGGAGGGTATCAAAATATCAGGGCTATAGGCAACCCTGGGAAGTTTTAAAGTAAACCTTGGAGGAGGAATGATGATCCATTTGTATATCATTTCCAAGGAAAATGGAACTCAGTTTGACCACATTTATATATATACCGTGTTTCCCCCAAAATAAGACTCTGTCTTATATTTTTTTGAACCCTGAAATAAGCGCTTGGCCTTATTGCCATGTGCTCAAAAGCCCAATTGGGCTTATTATCAGGGGATGTCATATTTTGGTGACTAGTGAACCATGCTGTAATGATAAGGAAAATGGTTATAAATTCTATTTTCATCATCCTTTTTTCCTCAGTATAATTATTCAGTATTAATATCAGTACAGCTATTATTCAGATATATATATATATATACACACTTTACATTCTTTACCGAATTGTAGTCTTCACTAGCATCCTCTAAATTAGGTCAACATGATCCTGCTCCATATTGCAGAACAAAAGGGTTGATTGTCTGAATTCCTTTCCTTCACTTTCTTTTATGAGCACATATTTGTTGATCATAGTTTGTATTCTTAGTATTTTGGCCACATTCAGTGCTCTCAAATTTATTGCTTCAATAATTCTGTTCATTTGTACTACATGTGGATACTTTCTGCATTAGTAATTTCCTTTAAATGTCTGATTCCCTCCCCCCCTCCCCCAGTTCTGGTTTTTAAATGGGCGATGTGCTGAAGCATCTTATCTTGAGACATCTTGTTTCTTTCCTTATTTAATCAGGATATGTCTTAACATAATGGTTAGACTGCAGCTCTGTACTTAGTAAGGATGCCATTTATGAAACAATTGCGGCTGCCTGAGTTTTGCTGAGTCTCCATAGCTGAAATGATTAACTGCTGTGTTTGGGATGGGAAATAAAGGGGAAGGGTCACTGACCCTTCCAATTCCTTCACCCATATAGGGCCTATCCCAATATAGGGCCACAGGAAGTATAGTATACTTCTAAACACGCATTCAAACAATGTAAAGCAAGGATTCTCTCCTTCCCAGGAAATATATTTATGGTGAAAGAAGGAAAGTCAGCCTTTCTATATGTGCATATGAGGTTCAGTGAAATATACTTCTGTGGCTGCAGTTCAATTGGCTCTATTTTCCCCGGCCTAACAATTTTACTTAATTAGACTGGAACAATCAAAAATAACTATTTCTAATTATGATTCTTATGGCTATGAAATCAGGAGTAGTTTGCCAAAGCTACTTTACGGCACATTAAAAACAAAATAATGTTCAAACATCTAATACAAGTATTTATTTATTGGATAATAATTTGTATTTATTGGTCATAGGATTGATATTAAAAATGCACTTATTTTTGGTTGCATCTGTTCCCATGTTAAACTAACCCAAGTCACGTAACAGCAGTGTTAAAACAACCCCCAAATGAGAAAATTAATAAAATATTAGTAAAAATCAGTAAGACCAGTAATATCAGAGCTAACTACAGGAAGTCTTCATGACTATAATCATGACAGATAACTTAGTTGTTAAGTGATGCGGTTGCTAAGTGAAACCACCACTGTGTTTATAATCTTACTTCAACTTTTCTTTGCTTTACAGACCTGCCAAGGTTGTAACTGCAAGGATTGCTCACAAAATTAGTTTTTCTTCACTAACTGCAAATGTTCGCTAAATGAAATAATTACATAAGAACTACCTTTATAGATCCAAGCACATTTATTACAGTGATTTATTCATCAATACTTGATTAAAGAAAGTCATAGATTGAAGCAGACAGGTAGTATCCCACGTTTTGAATTACACCTCTCCAAAACCAGAAGAGCTGTAACATGCACTGTACTGTGTCAAGGTAGTCCTTGACTTACAACAGTTCATTTAATGACCGTTCAAAGTTACAATGGCACTGAAAAAAGTGACTTATGACTGTTTTTCACAGTTACAACGTTTGCAGTAGCCCCATGATCATGTGATCAAAATTCAGACACTAGGCAACTGGTTCATATTTATGACAGTTGCTGTGTCCCAAGATTATGTCATCCCCTTTTACCACCTTCTGACAGGCAAAATCAATGGAGAAGGCAGATTCACTTAGCAACTGGGTTATTAACTTATTAAGTGCAGTGATTCACTTAGGAACCTGAGTGGCGTAGCAGGCTAATGCCTCCTACTAAGGCAGCATTTAACATCCAGCTGCCTGCAATTACTGCGAGTTCAAATCTCACCAGGCTCAAGGTTGACTCAGCCTTCCATCCTTTCTAAGGTGGGTAAAATGAGGACCCAGTTTGTGGGGGCAATAAGCTGACTTTGTATAAAATATACAAGAGTATGAAGGCTATTGCTTAACGCATTGTAAGCCACCCTGAATCTCCGGAGAAGGGTGGCATATAAATAAAATTAAAAAAAAAAGAAAGGTTCTGAAGTAAAATGTGGCAGTGAAGTAAAGGTGTCAGTGAATCAGGCTCAACACAAATGGAATATGTTAGATCAGGCGCAGGAAAGAAGACAAGACCAGCGGGGTCTGTTC
>WNWU01000043.1:4205028-4215637 GCA_012654045.1 Ptyas mucosa | reverse complement strand
GGAGGATTAACCAATCCCCGGCCGGATGTCCTTATAAGGACATAACAGAATATATACTGTTTCTGAAGTTAGATGTGCATCAAATTAGTTGTGATGTGGCAGACTTCAGTGTATATATTTATAATAACATCTAACTGAACTCTCCTGTTTAATCTAGTTTTTAATATTTTGATTACAAGCATGTCCTTTCTACACTCAGTTTACTGCTTTTTGAAAATAATATCTGTGGTATTATCTGTGGTACTATAATTGCAACCTGATCTCTGCATTAGATTCTTTGTTTATCTGGGTAAGTATAAGGCAGAATCATAGATGTAGACCTTTTAATAACAAGACTGATATGTGGGAAACATATTGAAAGGATCTACTCATTATACTTGTACCCTTGTTTGAAGGGTTATTAGTATTTGGAGGCCAGGGACACAACAGTCTTTCTACAACTTTCCTAGTTCCCTGTTTCAGAATATTATTTATTATAGCACAGGCTTACACATCTGTGTTTTTAGTAAAGAAAAATATACGTGGACTAAAGCTCTTCATGGGATGATAAAAGAGAGAAAAAAGAGGAATACTGAATTCTTCGGTTCAGCATAGAATAACTAATGGGTATTAATTTACTCTAGTTACCAGAACTAATGCTTGTGTTAGAAATTCTTCAGTAACCTACGAAGCCAAGGAACTAAAAACTGTTATACTTACTGCATGCATGGTAGGGAATGATATGAAATGTATTATTTGAATATAGTGGAATTTGTTTATTTGTTTGTTTCTTTGTTTGTTATCCCACCTTTATTATATTACAAATAAGTGAAGGCGGTAAACATATTCAACACACATTTTTCCTAACAACAACTTATGAGGTGAGTTGAGCTGAGAGAGAGAACGACTGTCTCTCTCTCAGCTCTCTCTCTGAGTGAAAGTCACTCAGCTGGCTTTCATCGCTAAGGTGGGACTTCAACTTTTGCAGTGTCTTGGTTTCTTGTCTTGTGCCTTAACCACTAGGCCAAACTAGGTTTAATGATCTTATATAATTATAGTAATGAACTTTCTTCTTCTGTCCTATGGACTAGAAAGAATAGTGGCATTGGCAGCAGAGACAGAAACAGAGAGTTGGAAGCAACTATGTCTAGTATTGTAATCAGGAAGGCTGGTGTATGTGGTGATTTACTGATACTGTTGGATAAATAAATAAAAGTGGAAGCTGCTCTCATTCAAGACAGTGAAGAAAGGATAGTATGGCTAAAAGTGTCTTGCAATTTGTAAAAAGTGTGAACAAAACGAATTTAAAACATCTGCTTTTCCTGTGAGTGCTAAATAACAACTATAGAGTATTAGAGAAACAATGTCAACATCAGGTTTGATTTGTCTGCAGCATTCTGAATTACACAGCTAAGCAGAATACTAATTTAGAGTACTGACAACAATATTTTAAGTCACAGGACACACTGGAAAAAATTGGAAAAAATTTGAAACACCTGGCCCACTCATCTGACAATGTGTAAACTATTACCAGTATGAAAGCATTTCAAGGCAAGCTTTGCTGCCAAAATTCAGTAGCAGAGATACCATTTTGGACTGCAGACAATTAAAGGATCTGTTGATTCCTGGATACTTTTTTTTTTGCTTCTGCCACACAGAAGTCTTTCCAGAATCTATCTCTTCTGATTTCCCTTCTCTACATTTCCAGTGTGTAAGATTGTTAATATACAAACTTGTTTGTATTGTTTTAATTTAGAGATTTTTATATGCATTTTCTTAATGACTATGCTTTTGTAAACATTTTTCCAGAGAAAATAGAATTCTGAATATGTACATTTTTATTCATAGTGTGCAAATGTAAGGATATATTTGTATTGCAAACCTCCTGTTAAAACTGCACTTCAGATTCTGAGACATAATAAGAAGGGTGAAATACAAAGTTAATAATTTAAAAGCTTCTAGGCCTTTTGGTGAAGATCAAATGTAGCATCAAGCCAACTTAAAAACAAGTCCAGAATCATCATCTAACCATGTAGCTTCCAACTATATATAAAATGGATGAAAAAGAAAGTAATATTTGGCAGGTCATCACATTTTTGTTACAAAGATCTTGACAGATTGGAATGTTTTACAGTGCTTAAGACATTTTTTGGGGCCTCATTTATTTTACTTTTAGACTCTCTTGGGTTTTTCCCATCCCCTGCTTTTTGTAACATCTCAGCTGATGATAATATCCCCAAAAAACTGACGAGCTTGCATGGTCTTTTATGCTGCATTAATTAATTAATTAATTGAATTTCTTTGCTGCCCATCTTGTAGTAAACAACTCTGGGTGGCTTCCAGGATTAAAAACCTAGCAAACAAATATCTCTAAAAGAGTAAACATAGAAATCTCAATCAAGATATATTAAAAGATGGGAAGGGGGAGAGAAATAGGGTGCTGATGTTTCCCCCATTAGGGCTCCAAGCCATCTGGCAGAACCAGATCTTCAGGTTCCTGCAAAAGGACAGAAGGGTGAGAGCCGCTCTCATGGAGGTAGCAGGGTGGTGGCGGTGTTAAATGATCCAAAGTGCAGAAGCCACAGCAGAGAAGGCCCTTCTCCTGGATCCCGCCAGCCGGAATTCCTTGACTGATGGAGCACGTACAATGCCTCCACTGCTGGCATAGGTGGGGGTGAGCCAATCCTAATGGGAGACAGTTCCTCAGGTAGCCTGGACCTATGCCATGCAGTTGATCCTAATAGCTTATAAAGTCATTATCAAACTGTGAACTTCAGGTTTTTAAAACTCATTTTAATGCAATTTTAATTAGTACTGAAATGGATTCAAGAGAAATTTACCTTAAAACATTGTTATATTAAATAACATTTGGCTAAATAAATCTAAAAACTAGACGTGAGGAAATATAACCAAATCAGAGAATGATCTGTTCAGATCATGATAAATGGAACCTTTATAAACAAAATGAGTAGATCCTACTCATTCATTGCTTCTGCTTCTGAGGGCAAAGATAGGCACACAGTGCTTTCCTATCATCTATGAGCCAGCAAAAAAATGTGCTAGTGTAAAGTGTGTTGTCCTAATTACCAAGCCTTCCCCCTCCTTCTGTTGCTGCCCGGGAATGGAGAGAAATTAGCTGCTTCCTCACTTTGTGGAGGTAAATGAAATATCTCAAAGCAGCCTTACTGGCAGCTGACCAGTGACTAGCTTCTCCCGAAGTTGCTTGTTCAAGAGGCAACTGGACTTTCTTGTTTTTCTTTGAAGATATTTTGCTTCTCATTCAAGAAACGTCTTGGATGAAGAGCTGAAGAAGCTTCTTGGATGAGAAGCAAAACACCTTCAAAGAAAAACCAGAAAGTCCATTTTCCTCTTGAACAACCACTTTTGGGACTTAGATTCACTAGTCTTCTTTCTTCTGAAATCATTTGATGTTTAATTAGTTCTGTGGAAAAGAAACTTGGGGAGAAAGTTCCATTTTAATCACATCACTCCACCATTGCCAACAATTGCAGCACTTCACTCCACTTTCTTTCCTGGAATTGTTCAATTCTTTGCAAATTCATTCTTTTGGAATCTTGGCCCAAAAGAGCTTGTGACATGGAGTAAAGGGAATGCATGGCAGGGAATCAGTCTCTTCAGAATGGTAGAAAGTTGTTTTGGCCAAGTGTAGACATATTTCTGCTGTATACTGGTCTTCTCAAAAGGTAGCCCTGGGGTTTTTTTTAAATTCTGTTTTAGAAGTGCAATAAACCTGTGTTTATATGAAGGCCATGTAAGATCTGACAATCATTGTGAAATGTGCCAGGCATGTATCCGCCATGGAAGAAGGTGGATAACAAGCAATGCAATGATTTTTAATCCACTGTAATTCTGAAAAAAAATGTTTGGTAAGAATTTCTGCCTTTTAATAGTATTTTAGGGAGGCTTAAAGAGCTGTTAACATATTTATTGACAGTTCAATACTTTAAAATTAGATAATTTGGTGTACTAAAATTGGATCAATATCAACATTTTCTAAAAAAAAAAAGCTTCAATTCCTTCTGAATTCTAGCTATGAGGGACATCTGGGACTAAAACTCATAGTCCCCCAGTTTCTAGTCTAGAAGCTGTTTCAATTGCTACATCAAAGTGGTTTCTGCCCCCTTTTACTTTATAGTATCATATGTTTTAAAAAAAACTTGCAGGAAAATTTCATAACATTTGACTTTCAATAAAAACGTTATTCGAAGAACTTTGTTCATACTAATTTGAATTATTTCTATAACCTATGCTCTTTGTGTAAAGATGACATATGTTTGCTTACATATTACTCTAGGTAATTTAGTGCTCCATTTTTAGATGGATGGGTTTTTAAAATTCTGTCATCTCCTTCAGATTCAGGGCAATCACTAAACATGACAGTAAGATAAGAAACGTAACCCGAGGATGCCCGAAGGCATTTTGATTTAAGTGAAGCTACAGTTTGAAAATTGCTCCCTGGCCTTAGCACTTCAAGCAATCATCAGACACAATTCTCTAACTATTTATTCTTCCTGAAACATATGAAAAATTCTGTTAATTTAATTTAACTGCAGCATAAACTGATTAAAAATGCAGTTTCAAAGAAAATAAGTGTATATTGCTTTCCAGTACTAAAAAAAAAACCATTTTAAACAAAATTTGAGATATTAATAGGCTCTCTTCTAAGAAAAGAATGAAAGAGAAAACAGCTTGATTTTTTTAAAAAATAGACTTTCTGAAAACAAGTGAACACCAAGGCCTTGCTATTTCTAATACTGCTATTATTTAATGGTACTTCAAAGTTCAATATATATTTTGAAAGAATCAGTATCTATTATGGTTTAACCTGGTTTATGATACTGTTGTTATACATTTTTCTGCCTAGATGCTCCAAGATGGGGAAAATCTTTAAAAACATTTTCAGTAGATTATATAAGAATTAACATAGAGATTCTTGTAAATCAGTTAATCTTTCAATCATAATGTTCTAAACATATTTATTATTTTCCATGACTATCTAGATCAATATGAATTTGAGTTAGAAAGTTATAATAAATTGAGAAATAGGGAGCCCCCATTCTCTGTGTCTCCTTGGTTTAAATGTCTGATTTTAACTTTGTTTTAACTGTATATGTAACTGTAAGCCTCCCAGTGCTACCTTATGGTAAGATGGGCGGCCAATAAATTTTATAAATAATAATAAATAATAAATATAATATTTAGGAATATACTCATAATCAGCTGCAAACATTTGATTGAAGTACTGGTATTTATTTTTACAAGAATAAAATAATTATAGCTGAGAGGCAATATATGATTAGAGAATCCATGAATTTTATTAAATAGCCTATTAATTTATTCAGATTGTTATTGTGATAATCTGCATTATTTTGAGCTATGCTTGTCACATTTCATTATCCATGCCTCAGGCTATGTTGGTTGGTTCACTTATAATTTTTTTCTTAGAACTTTAGTCGTTCAATATTTTATTATATATATATTTAATAGACCAGTGGAAAAATCCATAATAAAGTGTAAAGTAATGCTTTTCTTAATAGCAAGAAAGTAAAAAAACTGGAAAGAAAGAGTAATTTAGCTTTGCATTTTTAATGAAATGGAGAATAAGAGACAAATCAAGTTAATAAAGTAAGAATTAAGGTTAAGCAGTTATTTGTTTTTATATCCAGCATTTTGCAGTTATTAGAATTATGTGCTTCAGTTCTAATTATCTTTAATGTTCATCTTGTTAATTTGCTCTATGCATCATTTTATGTTAGCCAATGTAAAACAGACCTCTTCAATCTAAAGACTTAGATAATCTTCTATGAAATAATACCAAAGCTAACTAGTCAAGGTTACTTTACTCCTGAAGGAAAATTAGAATAAGTTTCTGACTCAGGGCTCTTAGCTGAATGTGTGAATTGCCTTTGTTCTTTTTGATTTTTAATAATTTTAGATTTTGTTTAAATAGAAAAAACTCAAATCATATGGAAAGGAAGAAATAAAAGAGGAATCAAGGTGCAAACTAGGGTTGTATAAAGACAAGAGATACCAAGGGTCTCACCAAGCACTGAGATAACAGAAGTTTCAGGATAGGATTGCTGAATTCTAGTTGAATGCTAGTTGGCTGCGTATTTTATTGTTTTTATTTTCCCCATTACATTTATTTCCCCTAAGCCAGGAACTATAGTTTCCTGTAATGAGATTTTTTATATTCTCTAAGGAAGTTGAATGGCTAAATTCTAAAATGACCTATTTTGAGTGCAAAAGCGCCTATTTTCCAATATATTCAATATTAGTATATTTAATATATTAATTCAGTTGTATGGATTTATGTATAAAATATGTTGAATAGTTGAAACTTTAAAAGGTACCGTATATACTGGAGTATAAGTCGACCCGAATATAAGCCGAGGCACCCAATTTTACCATAAAAAACTGGGAAAACTTTTTGACTCGAATATAAGCCAGGGGTAGGAAATGCAGCGGCTACTGGTAAATTACACAGTTGTTGCTACAATGGGCATAAATGATGACCAGTCATAAATGCGAAGACCGGTCAAAAGTGCGAGGACTTGTCAGAAATCACATTTTTCAGCCCTCTGGGTAGTCCTTTTGTGCATATGGACTACTCAGAGGTGTGAAAAAGTAATTTTTGACTGGTCCTCGCACTTGTGACCAGTCCTCGAACTTACGACTGTCCTCACATTTTATGTTTTTGCTCTATCTCTCTCATTCTCTTTCTCCCCCCTTTCTCTCTCTCTCCCTCACACTCTCTCATTCTCTCTCCCCCTCTTTCTCTGTCTCTCTCCCACTCCCACTCTCTCTCTCATTCTCTCTTTCTCTCTCCCCCTCTTTCTCTCTCTCCACTCTTTCTCTCTCATTCGGATTCTCTCATTCTGATTCTCTTTCTCTCTCTGATTCTCTTTCATTTTGTCTCTCTCTCTCTCATTCTCTCTCTGATTCTCTTTCATTCTCTGTCTCTTTCTCTGTCTCTCATTCTCTCTCTCTCTCTCTCTGATTCTCTCTGTCTCTTTCTCTCTTTCATTCTGTCTTTCTCTCCTTTTCATTCTTTGTCTCTTTCTCACTCTGTCTCATTCTGATTCTCTCTCTTTTCTCTGTCTCTCATTCTCTCTTTCATTCTTTGTCTCTTTCTCTGTCTCAGCCCTCGCCATCCGGAATGAATGGTGCTGTTGTGGCGGAGGGGAGGGGGCAGCAGAAGCGGGAAGAAGTGGCGTTTGCGATGGCTGGAAGCTGTGTGAGCGAAGCACTACTTTCATTTGCACGGCAACAGCATTCAGCCTTGGTATATTTGTGCCAGCCAGTGGCGCAAGGCAGCCCTCCTCTCCTGCCGCTTGCGACTCGGAGTGGTAAATGGTGACTGGATTTTGCTCTCCATTGCAGACGCCAGCTTCCGCAAAGCAAAATCCAGCTTCTTCTCTCTGCTGTATACTGCCTTGGTATATTTGTGGCGCAAGGCAGCCCTTGTTTCCTGCTGCTTGGGACTCGGAGCGATAAATGGTGACTCATCTGGGAAGCAGCCGGATTTTGCTCTCCATTGCGGATGCCAGATCAGCCCCCTGCAAACTCTCGTCTCTTGAGGAGCGCTCCCTGAAGTGGTGCGGGAAACTTTGGTTGGGCTTCTCGAGAGACGAGAGTTTGCAGGGGATCGATCTGGTCTCTGCAATGGAGAGCAAAATCCAGCTTCTTCTCTCTGCTGTAAGTGCGGCATCAGGATTCCGCCTTGGTATATTTGCAGCACAAGGCAGCCCTCATCTCCTGACACTTGGGAGTCGGAGCGATAAATGGTGACTGGTCTGGGGAGCAGCCGGATTTTGCTCTCCATTGCAAATGCCAGATTGGCCCCCTGCAAGCTCTCATCTCTTGAGAGCCGTTCCCTGAAGTGGTGTGGGAAACTTTGGTTGGGGTCCTCGAGAGACGAGAGTTTGCAGGGGGCCGATCTGGCATCCATAATGGAGAGCAAAATCCAGCTGCTCCCTGAACCAGATGCGAGAGAGAAAGGGGGGGAGAAAGAGAATGAGAGAGATAGGGCAAAAACAGTAAAATGTGAGGACAGTCGTAAATTCGAGGACTGGTCACAAGTGCGAGGACCAGTCAAAAATTACTTTTTCAGCCCTCTGAGTAGTCCAAAAGGACTACCCAGAGGGCTGAAAAAAGTGATTTCTGACAGATCCTCACACTTTTGACCGGTCTTCGCACTTATGACTGGTCATCATTTATGCCCATTGTAGCATTCTTAACAACCATGTCACTCATTTCACAACTGCTTCTCTTCACCATGGTGACAAGATAGGGCAAAAACGTAAAATGTGAGGACAGTCGTAAGTTCGAGGACTGGTCACAAGTGCGAGGACCAGTCAAAAATTACTTTTTCACACCTCTGAGTAGTCCATATGCACAAAAGGACTACCCAGAGGGCTGAAAAAAGTGATTTCTCACAGGTCCTCGCCCTTTTGACTGGTCTTCGCACTTATGACCGGTCATCATTTATGCCCATTGTAGCATTCTTAACAACTGTGTAATTTACCACAGTTGTGGTAGCCGCTGCATTTCCCACCCCTGGCTTATATTCGAGTCAATAAGTTTTCCCAGTTTTTTGTGGTAAAATTGGGTGCCTCAGCTTATATTCGGGTCGACTTATACTCCAGTATATACGGTAATATTAGCTTAACTAAATAGATATGCAAAACCAATTTGAATCAACTTGAATTCAAAACATCCCATTTAGAATTTGAAATACTCCAAAATGTTTTATTTCAAGCTCCTGTTTTGTGTTTGGAACAGTAGTTCCTACTCAAGATCAAGTGTTTTGAATTTGAAATGTATTGTGTAATATGTACCTATTTAAATTGCAAATTTTTAGTAAGAATATGATTCCATACTGTGGTTTTGCATTGTGTACTTTGTATGTTTGTCTGTCTGTCTGTCTGTGCAGGCTATTTCTAGGGTTGTAAGAGAGGACTTGGCCCGAAGTCACCTAGCTAGCTTTGTGCCTAAGACAGGGCTAGAACTCATGGTCTCCAGGCTTCTAGCCTGTAGCTTTAACCATTACACAGAACTGACACTCATTTGTGTGATACATACGTACATACATATTCCCTTTACATTTTAAAACTGCAATATTTTAGTTGCTTGTTTTGAATATGCAAACACTGGGTACATGGGTTTGGTGTAAGTGATAAAATTTTGGTAGAATCTTCAGGAAATGTAACAGCACACACATTGTACATAGGTTGACGAGCACATTACTATACAACCAATAAATAATCAGGCTAAATTTTCACTATAACAAGGACCACTGATTTGTTTATTTTCTAGTTAAAGCTTGTAAGACAAGTTGAAAACATACTTTCCTTAAAATAAAAAAATGAAAAAAATGAACCAAATTACTGATATATACAATACCTGGTATATGGTTGAGATCAAAGACTCTGAAACAGCCAAACTGGATCATTAGGAATAGTGTAGAAATTACTGTTGCTGAACATATTATTTTTCTCCCCCTTCTTCATATTCTTTATTCTTGTTAGGAGGAAAAGTTTAACTTTGAGAACACTGTCTAGCTAGGGAATTCTGGATATTGAAGTCCATGCCCATTAAAGTTGCCAAGATTGCAAAACACTGGGCTAATAAGAGCTTTGTTTATCTACCGTATATACTCGAGTATAAGCCGACCCGAATATAAGCCGACCCCCCCAATTTTACCCCCCAAAACTGGGAAAACTTATTGACTCGAGTATAAGCCGGGGGTGGGAAATGCAGCAGCTACTGGTAAGCTTTCAATGATGTACTGGAATATATTGGTCGTATTAACATTCAAATTTATTGTTTATCTGTTCATTTTTCATTATCTGCCCCTTATTTTCTTCTTTGTGTTACTTGTTCTATATATACTTTCACAATGCATAAAACAGTTTTTTAAAAAAGTAACGTTTCTGAAAGTTCATTGTTGAAAATTTGAAAATTTATTTAAACGAACATTTTAAAATAAAAGTATGGTGTGGTGTGAAGCCGACAAAACTAAGGCGGGGTGGGTGAAGGGGCTCAGCAGCAACAAGAGCTGGTTGGGAAAGCGAGGGAGAAGCGGCTTTTCGAGTAGCGTGAACCTTAGCGTGAGGCGCACTTGGAAGAAAGGTTGGGCGTCTCGGGGGGGGGGGGTTAGAGGAATTGAAGGCATGATGGCCAAGTCAAGGCGAGGCAGGAGGATCCATCGCCAAGCTAAAACGGACTCTTAAAAGCATGTTTTTGCTATGTCCGGAACTTGCCCAGGGAGTGCTTTTGACCCTCTTTTGCCCCTCAGCGGCTCCCAGCCTGAGGGGCCGCTCCCTGGGCAGGTTCCGGGCACAGCGAAAACATGCTTTTAAGAGTCAAGGCGAGACAGGCTGGGAGCCGCTGAGAGGCAAAACGGGCAAAAGCGCTGAGGGGCCGCTCCCTGGGCAGGTTCCGGGCACAGCGAAAACAAGCTTTTAAGAGTCAAGGCGAGACAGGCTGGGAGCCACTGAGGGGCAAAACGGGGGCAAAAGCGCTGAGGGGCCGCTCCCTGGGCATGTTCCGGGCACAGCGAAAATATGCTTTTAAGAGTCCTTCTCCCTCGCTTTCCCCAACCAGC
>WNWU01000043.1:4166962-4205018 GCA_012654045.1 Ptyas mucosa | reverse complement strand
TTCTTCCAAGCATGCCTCACGCTAAGGTTCACGCTACTCGAAAAGCCTCTTCTCCCTCGCTTTCCCCAAACAGCGCTTGTTGCTGCTGAGCCCCCTCACCCTTTACGCCACTGCCGCCGCCCCTGCCCCAGCCAGACCGCCATTAATGCCCCCGCCTCGGCCGGTCCTCTCAACTGCAGACCCTAAAGCCAAAAAGGGGCGTGGGGGAGGAGCGCCGCACCCCTCCACACCCCATTTTGGCTTTAGCAAGCCTCTCTGCAACCCCAGGAGCCAAAATGGTTGCAGGGAAAAAGGCATTTTTTTTCGTGACCCGAATATAAGCCGAGGGGGGCTTTTTCAGCCTGAAAAACGGGTTGAAAAACTCGGTTTATATTCGAGTATATACGGTATCTTGCAAATTCTGGTGTACCATAGAGAAGGGAATGTTTTCGGTAGATGGACCAATGGGTGCTGATTAGAATGCCTAGTATATTTTTTTCTTTAGTGCAAGAAAAATGAATATTCTTTAAAACAAAATTTGGCATAATTGTTTCTAAAGTAATCTGTGCATAAGTTGTGCTGTTTATTTTTTTTTAGCAGGCATAATTTATCATTTAGCTGAAGGTATATATTTCTTTTTTCTTCCTAACCTTTATAGCTCTCAAAGGAATTTTTGCAGTATTTCTCTTCATTTAATTATCTTAAGTTTGGGATTTAAATATATATCTCCCAATACCCAATTATTTGTTCCCTATATTTTGAGGCATTTGTACTGGATTTGTGTCTCTTAATATCTCTATAAATGAATCTTTGGCACTCTTGCTGAAGCCATTGTACCACCAAAGACCACATTTGGAACTACTCTTGCAGAATTCATACAGCAGATGTGCCTCTTATGTCATGAAAATAAATTATATTTGGGAAAGCGGTAAAACAAGTATCAGTTCACTGCTTGTTGTTTCTATTTTTCCTTCTTTTTCCCTGCTACAAATAAAAACAGTTTGGTGTTCTGGTTAAGGGCACCAGACTAGAAACCAGGTGATTGTTTTAGTCAAGCACCTGGTTTATAAGAGCCGAGGTGGCGCAGTGGTTAGAGTGCAGTACTGCAGCTACTTCAGCTGACTGCTAGTTCAGCAGATCAGCGGATCAAATCTCACCGGCTTAAGATTGACTCAGCCTTCCATCTTTCCAAGGTGGGTAAAATGAGGACCCAGATTGTTGGAGACAATATGCTATTTAGTATACTGTCTTTGGTGTAAGCCGCCCAGAGTCCTCGGAGAGTGGGCGGCATAGAAATATGACAAACAAACAAACAAACAAGCAAACAAGCAAGCAAACAAACAAACAAATAAGCAAGCTAGCTTTAGGCACAAAGGCATAGTCTCAGTCCTAGGAAGAAGGCAAGAGCAAACTACTTTTGAAAATATTGCCAAGAAAATTATATAGACCAGTGTTTTTTCAACCTTGGTTACTTGAAAATGTATGAACCAATTCCCAGAATTCCCCATCCATCCATGCTGGTTGGGGAATTTTGGAAACAGAAGTCCACACATCAAATCACCAAGATTGAGAAACACTGACACAAATTTGTCCAAGATGGACTTGAAGGAACAACAACAAAAAGCTAAAAATTGTTGAGATATAAACATTTGGAATTCTGCTAAGCTTTCAAATGTGCTGTGTGTTTGTATTCAAAACACTGTTTTGAATGTCTGAAACTTGGAACAAAACCTGTGTACAAAGGGAAATGTGCTGATATTTAGTGGCACTGTTTCAAGTCTTCTGTGCTGTGTTGGGCACAATGATTGGAGTGCTATTTTTCCTGTTGCAGTTAAAGTTTGGATTTTCCTTCTCGGGAAATACCAGAAACCATTCATGTGGAAACTGCTCTTGGCTGAGGTTGGGAGAGATAACCTGAGGCGGTATTTCTCAGTCTTAATCATTTAAAGACTTCTGGGAGTTGAAGTCCATATATCTTAAAATGACCATGGTTGAGAAACACTCTTCTGAGGGTTGAAGTTTAGGAGCAGAGAATGAAATATTTAAGATACACATGGGAGACTGAGGAAGTCATTCTAAATCTGGCTGCTGTTGGGAAGAGGCCCAAAAAAGAAGGTCAGAAATTGTGCAATGATCCTGGGACTATATTGGATTTACTGCAGGGCTGTGCCTGTAGCTGTGGGAGTTAGAGAGTCCTGCCTCAGAGGCTAACATCATAACTCTAACCAATTTGAGTTTTAAATGCATTTGTTTTTGTTTCAGTTTTAAAATAATACAGGGAGGTGAATTCTCTCAGTTCCTTGTCTCCTTTGTTTTTCAGATCAGCTGCCTTTTGAGGGACATTTTTGGTCTTCCAAACCTTCTTTTCCCAAATAAGATCTGCTTGCTTCTTTAGATGAATTAATTTTTCTAATTAGGTGTCCTGTGTGTACTAGTGGTGCAGTGGTGGGTTGCCCCCGGTTCGCACCGGTTCTATAGAACCAGTAGTAAAACCGGCAGGAGGCTCTGCCCATTGATCCTGATGTCATGAAAACACTTCTGCACTTGCGCAGAAGAGTGCGCACATGCGAACCAAGTGCATGCGTGGCCCCGTTGCAAACCGGTAGTAAAGGTAAGTCGAACCCACCCCTGTAGTGGTGGCATAGCTGCTGCTTGTATAAGGCTCTGCTGTAATGCAGAAGCCAGGCTAATTTTGATGCTGATTCCTGAGGAAATTCCCAAAGTGGATCTGTCTCAGGTTTTGTTTTAGACAATCTTCTGACAAATCTCCTGCCAGCATTGGACTTCTAAGGAGCAATTTCCTTTTGATCTGGATCATTCAGAAGGGAAGAAATAAACTTTCCATCATTGTGAGCTTGTTATGGACCAAAACAATATGCATATTAACCAGTGGTGGGATTCAAGTAATTTAACAACCGGTTCTCTGCCCTAATGATTTGTTCCAACAACCAGTTTGCCAAACTGCTCAGAAAGTTAACAACCGGTTCTCCCGAAGTGGTGCTAACTGGCTGAATCCCACCACTGATATTAACAGTGTAACACACTTTAAGTGCCATAAATTTTTGAACTAGCTAGTCAGTATCCCAATCTGTCCTTTCCCTTATATAAGACAATAACTTGTCTCCTTTCTAAAATATAGTGAGTATTCAATCCATCCAGTCCTGGTAGTTAAGCAAATCATCATGTGATGAAATCCAATTTTATGCCCATGGTCCTTAAGAAAATCACCACTGTCATTAAGCAAACCTAGCTTCCCTAGTTGACATTGCTTGTCAGAAACAAACTGTGAAGGCCACAAATCATGATTATGTGATTGCAGGACACTCCAACCAGTCGTAAATGTGAGTACCGGTACTTGCTAAGCATTCAAATTGTGATTATGTGACAGCGTGGATGGTGCATGGATCATAACTTTGAGGACAGGTGGTAAATCACTTTTTTAGAGACAGTTGTAACTTTGAACCTTTGTTAAATGAATGATTATAAGTTAGGAGATACCTGTCCTAGTTTTTCTGTTTCTTCCTGGGTTCATAATTATTTCTTCACACATTAGTATCATCCTTTCAAGATAGACCTAGTTTGAACACCAAAGTCAAGAATACTAAAACAATTTTTATTACAGGGTTACAGTAACAACATCTTACAACTCTGAATGTGCCTGAGGCAAATTCCACTCCTGCTTTGGGATTTCTCTTACTTGACTGTTGTCTTGGCTGTGGCTCTTCTCAGAGTTACTCTCTCAGCCAATTACAGTTAGATCTCCAAACTTCTTCTCTGAGCTTATCTTTTTTCAGTGTCAAACTTCTCAAAAAGGTGGACTGAGTTATAATCATTTTGGTGTTGCTGCACCCCTGTCCCTGGGCAAGCCTTCCCTTTGTCTTTCACACTTTTCTTCTTTTTCTTACCACACCCAAACTTTCGGTTTTAGTATAGTTATGAATTTTCTGACTGTTCCCCAAATCAGCTTATTTTCTCTGCATTCTGACCCCTGTTCTATTATCTGACTTCTGCCAGAAGCCCAGCAGGAAAGACCTTAGTTGTTATTGCCTACATCCTGCAATTTAACCTTCTCCTTCTTTACACCAACTTTACCAAAGGAAAATGGGTTTTACTCACTAAACACACACAAACACTATGACACACACGGTACACTAAATCCAAGTCCAGGGTAATCCCTTTTAAGATTTCTCCTGTTTTGCCACAACCTTCTTCCCCTCCCTGCCCCTAATCTAGGGCTAGCTAGTCACATGCAATCTGCTTCTTCCTATAAAAAGGCTTACTCAAACAATCTATAACTGGGAAAGATATACTACTGACAGGAAGGGGCTAATCATAAGGAGAGACAGCTTAAACTCTGGTAGTCAAAACAGGAGAAAGTTAATTTTGGAAGTATGTCTGATCTTGTGCCAGTGGCAGTGCTATTATATGGAATCAGTTGCTCTGGAAAGCAAGATGGATGGCATATAAATTTAATTAATAATACAGAAATACATAAAAAACCATGCTGGGTGAAGTTGAAAAAGGTCGAGAGCTGCAGAAAGGTCTTTTAAGGCAGAAGTAGAAGACATAATGGAACAGACTGACAAGACAACCAACTCTGTTATCAAACAAGGGATTAAGTGAGAGAGTCAGTTGAATTCAAGTCAAACTCCTGGTAGTGTTACCTACGGCTCCCAGAAAATCACCCACTACATCTGACAATGGCATTGGATGACCCAGTCCTTTAGCATGGTCAAGCTTGTCCTCCCGCTTGCTGGCTTTGATTACTAGATGTTTTTGTAAACTTTCGGTAGGCAAATGGTGGCCTCTGTATCACCAATGAAATGTTAGGACTATTGTGATTAGCAAAGAATATGTACATCACTCATGATTCCTCTCTTTCATTTTGTGCTGCTGAGTGTTTTGTGACATAAATAAGGCAGCCAGACACGAGGACTTTTTTGCTTCCCTTATGGGACTTGTTTTCTTTTCCTAATAATTTTATTTCTCCAAGAAGAAAAATGCAGATTTTGTTTTGCTTTTTTAGTAGTTAGCCAATCATATATCAGTACAGATTTCTTATTCTAAACCAGTTGCCCTGATGGCCAGATGGGCAGCACCTTGGTGTCAACAGTTGCAAGTAAATGAAAGTCTACCATACATTTCAAGCAGGAGCTGCAAGTCTAGGAAAATCCCCAAATTGTGTACGGGTCTATCTGGAGTAGTGTCACCCCATCCAGAACTAAAGGTAACAAACCTTCAGATCCTGAGGCTCTGCATATCCATAGCCACTCTGTCTTACCAGTTGAAACCTGTTGTCCTCCATCCAGGCCTCTGCAACCTCCAGAGATTATGAAAGGGCAGCCACAGCATCACTTGGATCACCAGGCTACAAAGGCAAGCTAGGGCTGTGGCTGGATACTGATCACTTGTTACCAAGGGCTGGTGTTGAAAATTAGCCTCCATGTTTACTGATTCCAGAATTTATTCCAGAGTGGTTTGTGAATTCATAGCCTCCATAGATTTATCACAAATATTTGCAATGACTACAAGTTTGATCTATTTTTTATTTCAAAGTAAACGAGACATGAATTGGTTATATTATCATTTTCTGATTTAACTCTGGGTCACTGCCACCATGTGGGGATAGAGAACCTATTATAAGGTGCCTGATGTGCCGGATGGAATTAAAGTGTTTTCAAATTTATGCTTGGGGATTTTCCTGTCACTTTGGAAGACAATTCTGTTTCTCACTTGGTCAGTCTGTGGAATACAGAGGTCACTAACACATTTGACAAGATTGTCCCATGTGCTCTCTTTCCAATCGCCAGTCATCTTCCTGGTTTTCTGAGGCATTGCAGAAGATAATGTTACTCCTTTGAGTGATGAAAGTGTTAAACCAAAAGTATGACCAAGCACTTGTATGAGCTCAGGTTTGAACCTATACAGTGGCAATAGAAGCAGCAAAGCATCAATATAGGTGGTACACTAATTACACACCTTGATCTAGAATGCTCTGACTACAATAACTCACATTCTGATGACTGACAACTGGACTATTGCAATATACTGCATTGGTCAGTTTGAATTAAGAAATTATAGTTAATTTAAAATCTGGGGACCGGGCTGCTGATTGGGCAACACGTTATGCCCAATTGCTAGTAGGATAACGTAACAGAAACTTGAAAGCCTACCAAAGTAACTGTTCCACACAAGTTTCACCTAATATTGTTAAAGTAGAGTTACTTTAATCTCTTTTTCTTCCTCCCCTGGATTTAACAATTCCTTCTATCTCAGCCCAGTTTCCCTCGTTAACCATCTTCTTTCTTTCGCTTTCATCCCATCCTCTGTTAATCATTCTATCACATATTCCTAGGAGCAGTGTAGAGCATAAGATGGTTATTTTGACTAGAGGTTCCACTGAATATTTCTGTAGACGCTTGGCATACTGTATGTCTTATTCATTGTCAACGTTATCATCATCCAGAAGGATATATATGTTTATAATTATACGTAGAGAATAATATTATTCCTCATTATTTCTCAAAACAAGGTTAGTTTTTTTAGAATTTCCTGAATCTATAATATATTTTTAAAGTTTGGAACCTATTTCAGAGGTTTTAATATTCTAAATTCTAAATAATCTAACAATTGCTTAGTAACAACACTTTTGAAGCAGTACTTTCCAATCACTTTATTTCTGTTGAATTCTAAAGGGGGAGTTAACTTACTGTGAGTAGCAGAGTTCCCATTAGTTTCTCTGTTCTAGCAAATTGTTCTAAGATGTGAATGCAAATATATGTGCTCTAGAAATGAAGGCATATTAGGCAGACAGTATCATTTTAAGAGAGTTACAAAAGCTATTTGCACAACAGTGGGAGAACACTTAGATTAACCAAACTACATTTTCAGTTTATTGTAGCTCCAGGATATTGATTTCTTGCAAAGGCTTTGAAATTCCATAAGGATTTGGTTGCCAGACTTTATTATTTTAAAAGCATTTTAGCCAACCACAGTAGCTGTACGTGTAAATGTTTCAGGAGACACCAGATAGAAATCTAGTTAGTGCTGAGAGTATTGGGCTGTCATAAAATAAACAAAAGATGATTTAATGGAGAATACCTTTGCTAATGTGGAGGAATTGAGGACAAAATATACACATAAACATACTCGGATGGGAAGTACAGAAAACATAATAGTGGAGTACGTACTCAGAATTAGCTACTAGGGACTTTGTAATTATTGTTTAAGTTGAACAGTATTTTTGAAAACATGATATGTAAGATTTCAGATGAGACTGAAAGGGTATCTGTATCAAATATTGAACAAGAAGTTTGGTTACACAGTTAAAGTGCTTGTATTGTGAGACAACAAACTGAGTTGGAAGCTAATAAAGTGTGTGATGCAGAAAACACAAACTAAATTTACATTTGGGGCAGAATGAACTCATGTGAAGGTTTTAAGTGGGAAAGCTATTGATAGGTTAGAGATGGCCATTAGGTAAACATTCAACAACCACCAGGTATTGTGCCAAGTATCCATTAATCCCACTAAGGTAAAAAAAAATAATTTGTAGCATCTCATTGGCAGTCAGCTGGTTAGCTTTATTCTGATCTGCAGTAAAGATTTTAATCTAGCCAAGCTATAACTGAGCTTTCTGATAAATCAAGCCAAGGAATTGAACTAAGACCTGAAGTGTTGAGAAATATGTTATTTATTCAGCTGAGTCTTGATCAGGAAACTTGACATATTGATTGCTTAATCAGTATTCCTTCTGCAATGGGAAGAGAGACACTGCCTAGAGATCAAGAGTAAGTACCCTTTGGCATCTCGATTAACCGTAATCAAGTTGCTATTGCCCTGTTCAATATCAAAACTGAATAAAAACCCAAGTAGACCATTTATCTCAGAAAATGAACTAAGCAGCCCTGCAGATGGGACTGAATTAACGGGGCAGGTAAAATATTGATAAGCTAATTGATCGGAGGCATCCAAGATATGATAATAGTATTAATCTAGGTTGGTTTAGGTATCAGTGGAATACTCAAGGAATTGCAGCAGAAAACACAACACTATTATTTCCGTTCCCCCCCTTTTATTTTTTGATTTATATGCCGCCCTTCTCCGGAGACTCAGGGCGGCTTACAAGGCGTTAAGCAATAGCCTTCATACTTTTGTATGTATTTATACAAAGTCAGCTTATTGCCCCCGCAATCTGGGTCCTCATTTTACCTACCTTAGAAAGGATGGAAGGCTGAGTCAACCTTGAGCCTGGTGAGATTAGAACTTGCAGTAATTGCAGGCAGCTGAATGTTAATCACACTGCTTTAGTCTGCTGTGCCACCTTCCCCCTTCCCTACCCTGCCCTCATAGATCATATATTCAGGTTTGTACAAACTGATTCTAAGCAATGATGTAGTTGTCAAAATGATTAATTGGAACATCTGTAAAAATTATCATCTACCAGTAATGAAAAATTGATAGGAGCATATAGTTGAAATAATAATTGAAAATGAATAGGTTAAAATATACTGTGCAATTTCTGAACATAAATTGATAAAAGTCTTGACTCAGAACACACTGGATTTAACCTGGATATTTAGATTTTGTAATTAATATGAGTCATGAATATAATGTTACTGTATCTTCAGTAATTATAACAGTCACTTTGAAGAGCAATTGTAAGTTTTTCTTTTTATTACACATTCCTGCCTCTGTTAAAACTTTTTATGTAGATATATACTTTTATACAGGAAACGCCTATGCAAAAAATCAGTTGATATTATTACATTTTCTTTTTTCTCTTTTCACTAAACCTAGGCAAAGGCAACAAAATGGTTTTCTATTGTCATTATTGTATAATTATTATTTTGGAGTAAAACCAGAAGATTTGTCTTCTTGAAGTGGGTTCCTGTTTTATGGAAGTATCTGTCTGCAGTAGTTTGTTCCTTTCTGAGTGAGCAGTTTACTCCAAGGGTGTGGTGAGACTTCCATCCATTGGTTGCTGACAAAGCATTTCTCTTTCCTTACTTCTTATTTACTTTTAGACAAAACTAGTAGAAAAAGTCAAGTTACCCATTGCTCTAGTAGAAAGTAACATCAATATTAGCCAATGATGTAGAAGAAGTCTTCTCCCTGGAAACCCATATGATATACTCCCTCCTGGTAATTAGGTAAGCTGTTTAATAGAGCTGTTCAAAAGAGTTTTAATATATGATTTACTTATTTATTTAACATATTTCAATCCTGGCTCAATAAAAGAATTCACAGCAATTTATACAGAATAAACAACAGTTTAAAACAGCCACGATACCATCATCGATAAATAGGAACAAGAGAAACAGCATTGAAAGTCAAATGTTAATGATGCCATAAAGATAAAGGTGGAAGATGGCAAAACCTGAGATACGATACGTTAAGATATGCTGTAGTTGTATATCTATAGGTTAAGAAATTATTGTTTTATTATGAGTTGTATTTGAGTTGAACTATATTTAAATACAGCAATCTCAACAAATACGTTACTTGTCCTTTGACATTCTGCAGGATTTGCATATGGTATTTCCACGACCACCGTTTTTCTCCTCTCCATTTAGATTTCTGAATGTATTTCCTTTTTGTGGAATATATAACAAGGGAGGTGTCTAGCATCAATTAAGAGCTAAAGGGAGGCACTTTCTCTGGGGTTTTTTTTTTTCATGCTTGCTGTGATTAAGAATATTGAGAGAAGGAACTCTAGTTGACAAAAGGGATGAGGCATAGAATGGGTGCATGCAAGAGATAAAAAAGCATCTGAGAGCCAACAGGATTTGGCAAACTTTTTTAAATATGGATTTTAGTTTGGATTTTGGCCTCCCAACAATTGTTCATGCAGTTTTCATTGTTAAATTGAATTTGTGCTTAAAATGTGCTGTTCCTAAGCACATATTGAGTTATACTGAGCCAGGGAATTTGACAGATAACTTGAAGAAATGGAAATCATAGTCAGCTAATAAACAATAACTAAAATAACTTTTTCTTTTTGTATTTTACTCTACGACTGTAAATTAAATAAATGAAAATTGTATATGAATATTTATATTTCAGCTAAAAAAATGTAAAGCTATACACTTAAGGAATGGAGTGAATTAGAACTGATTCAAAGTGTGTATGATTTTATAATTTGAAGTATGATTTTATAATTGGAATACTGTCTAGCTCTATATTATTTCTCTATTGTTTACCCTGCCACAGCTGTTTCCATTGCCACATGTCATTTCAGTAGAGTTTCCAGGTGTTGAATTTCATGGATACACTTGATTGCAGCTTCCACTCAATCATTTCCAGTCACGAGAGATCTATAAATCTGAACTTTAGAACTGAGAATATTTGTGAAGACAAATTCATTTTTCAGAAACAAATAGAAATAATATATTTAACTTGAATGGTTCAAAGGTTGGGACTGTTGTCAAATTAAGCAAATGATTTTTTTTTTTAACCTGGGTTTTGTATTTTTCCTTCTCCTTCTTCTCCCTTATTTGTATATCTAGACTCTTTCCTTCAAAAAGGAACCAAAAGTACATGTCATCATCACCATGTTCAAATATGTATAGAAAATAGAATATGATGTCAATAATGATTTTTTAAAAATCACCAAAAATTAATTGTAGAATAATTTTATTATACAAACAAAATAAGATTTAATCACCGATTATTGATATACTTCCTTTTTCACCACAAAAGAATGGAGAGTACCTGCATTAATTTACAACATCACTAGCTATGATGTTCTAGGTAGATATATTTAAGAATTGCAAATACGTACCATGATTCCCCGAAAATAAGACCCTGTCTTACATTTTTTTGAACCATGAAATAAGGGGTTGGCCTTATTATTGGGGGGGAGGGGTATTATTTTGGGGGTGCAGGAGACAGTGAGCGTGGCCACCTCATGGCTTCTGCTGTGTTGCGCTGCTGTGGCAGCGCAACACAGCTGCTTGTCAGCTGTTCGCTGGGCACTTGCCCGCTTCCCATCCATCCATCCATCCCCCTTGCCTGCAAACTCCAGCCCTGCTCCCACCTCTCTGCCTGGCAACCTCCGGCAGCCCCAGATGCCCAAAGCCTGCGCCCACCCGGCTCCCTTTTCCACAGCACCTGGATCTTTATTGAGGGGGGTGGCATGTGGGGTGGGGGAGAAGCAAGATGCATCTTGCTGTCTCTTCTCCTCCCCTCGCCAGGGGTTGGGGAGATGCGAAACGTGCATCTTACCTGCCTTGCAGCTCTGTCGCGTGTCTCGCTGTTGTCTGCAGACAAGCACGTAGGGTAAAACCAAACTTCTTGTGAGTTCAAGAAGTTTGATTGAACTTGCAAGGTTTTTTTTTATCCTATGTGTTTGCCTGCAGACAATGGCGAGACACGTGACAGAGCATGAAGGCAGGTAAGACGGCTCCATGCACCCCAATGGTAAGAGCAGCCTGGCTTCTGCCCTTTCCCACCGTCTCTTTGTCGAGGGGGATGGCAGATAGGGCAGGGGAGAAACGAGAGGCATGGAGCAAGACAGGGCTTGCTCTTCTTGCCATCTCTTCTCTCCCTCTCACCGGGCATGGCAGGGCTTCCTGTCCCTTCCCAAATTGGATGCAATTTGGGGATGGCAGGTGGGGAGGGGTGGGGCCGGGGAGACACGAGACGCGCAGAAGTACATTTCACGTCTCCCCAGTTCCACCTCTCCCCACTTGCCATCCCCAAATTGCATCCAATTGGGGCAGGGACAGGAAGCCCTGCCATGCCTGGCGAGAGGGGGAGAAGAGACGGCAAGAAGAGTGAGCCCTGTCTCGCTCCATGCCTCTTGTTTCTCTCCTACCCCCCTCAATAAAGAGCTGGCCACTGTGAAAAAGAGAGCCAGGCGGGCACAGGCTTTGGGCGTCTGGGGCTGGTGGGAGTCGCCCGGTGGAGAGGCGGGAGCAGGGCGGGAGTTTTCAAGCTTCCCCTTTGCCTTCTCTCCCAAAAGGGCTCCTCAGGTGCAGCCACTTCCGCAGCAGGAGACTCACGCCTCGCGCCGGCCTTCCAAAGGGTACCAGAGAAGCAGCTATCCACAATTTGTTAACCCTTATTTCATCCTGACCCTCGTGGCCCAGTATAGTCGGGACAAAATAAGGATAAAAAAATTGTGGATAGCTGCTGCTACAGTACACTTTGGAAGGCTGCCGCAAGGCACATGGGGCGCATTGCTTGGCCTCCTGCTGCAGAAGTGGCCGCAATCCATGGCAAAAACGGCCGTGCTTGCTGGAGGGCTTATTTTCGGGGGAAGGCATATATTTACACCCATCACAGGCTTGGCCTTATTTTCGGGACATGTCCTATTTTCAGGGAAACACAGTAGTTCTCAATTTACCACCATTCATTTAGCAACTATTCAGAATTACAGCAGCATTGAAAAAAGTGACTTCTGACTGGTCTTCACACTTAACAACTGTTACAGAGTTCCAGTGGCCACATGATCAGAGTCAGGTGCTTGGCAACCAGCATGTATTTACAAAGGTTGGAGCGTCCCAGTGTCAAATGATCACCATTTGGGTCTTCAGTCAGCTCATGATAAGCAAAGTCAACGGAGGAAGCTGCATTTGCCATGTGATTCATTTAACAACTGCAGTGATTCACTTAATGACCGTGGCAAAAAAGTTCATAAAATTGAGTGCAACTCACTTAATGATTGCCTTGTTTAACAACAGAATTGCGATAAGACGAGGACTAACTGTAACTGGTTTCTTACAAGTAAGCTTAAAAGCAGGGTGGCAGGTGGGATTTTATTAGGGCAATTTCCTGGTCTTCTTTTATAGAGGGGGATCCATCCAAATTACCGTTCAGTGTTTATTATTTTAAACACAGTAAATCACTACAGTTGTTAAGTGAATCATGCAGTTGTTAAACAAATCTGACTTCTATTTCCTTTGCTTGTCGGAAGCCAGTTGGGAAGATTGCAAATGACAGTCACAAGACCTCGGGACCCAGCAACCTTTGTAAATACATACTAGTTGCAAAGTGCCGGAACTTTGGACACGTGATCGTGGGAATGCTATGACCGTTGTAAGTCTGAAGACCAATTATAAGTCACTTTTTTCAATGCTGTTGTCATTTTGGACAATCACTAGATGAATGGTTTTAAGTTGAGAACTACCTATATATAAATTAAGTTCTAGTGTCTGGAACTTGTCCCAGTTTCTTTATTTGTCCTTGCCTCTTTCAACTTCCGTTTCTAACTTTCTAGAAGTTATGGAAACCTATCTTGGAAAGATGATATACTGAAGTTTTTAACATTTGATAGTGCTAACCTTGTAGCCTTTACTTTGCATGTTAATTATTCATCGCAGAGATATCAATTATGTACTTGAGTCTAAAGGTTGTTGGGCACTGGCCACATTTTAAAAACAACTATCAAGCAGCCAATGTGCGGGGGAAATGATCTACATAATAATTTATCTTTGAAATGCTAGCTATGTCTATGTACTATATGGAGAATTTCATCCTTTTTTAAAATCTACCAATCTGAAGACCCTGAACATGATTTTTATGGCAATCAATACCCTGTTTCCCCGAAAATAAGACATCCCCTAATAATAAGCCCAATCGGGCTTTTGAGCACATGCACTAAAATAAGCCCCCCCCCCGAAGATAAGCCCTCCCTGAAAATATTTAAACGCATGTGCAGCCGGTCCCCGCCATTTCCTCTAGTTAGGGTTAGAGAGACAGAGCTGGAAATCAGGAGCCCCGTCTTGTTCCACGTGCCCCAAAATAATAAGACCTCCTTGAAAATAAGGCCAAGCGCTTATTTCGGGGTTCAAAAAAATATAAGGCAGGATCTTATTTTCCAGAAGTAAAGCTGTTTTAATTGCATAGCAAGTCATTGAGTAGAAGCTGATTTCTTGATGTTTTTTCCACTGACAATAAAAAGCTCTAAGGTAAAACACAATTGTGCAAAAAATACATCTCTCTTACATGAAATCATCCTACCTTTGAAATAATCCACTGCAAAAAAAAATGAAAAAACTTGTGACTGAAAAATTATTTGCAACAATGTAGGTTGTCATATTTACTACCCATTAAAACTTTCAATCCACATCACTGGGAGAGCACATCTAATATTCATTCTGAGATTTCTTCCTGATTTTAATGCTTTTGCCTAACACGACTCCTTGCTCCTCTCTCTTTATTTATCCCTTATGTTTGCTGCTGACCATAAATATCAACAAAAGTGTGATGAGCTATATCATCTTTGAATGTTTAGATGCTTGGGCTTTTGATCTATTCAGATTTACACATCATATTGCTTTGCTTTAGTTATTACTTTTTAATACCAGCAATAATGTTGACTGTGATTTTCAGTAGCAGTATTCCTAGCCTTTCTGGAAGCTGCTGTATTGAAACAGCTGATTTAATTTAGTAAATACCGTTTCAGTCTAGTGGAACATTCCAACTTTCAAATGAATTATGTATGCCACGTTGGCAAATATGATACTTAATAGGAAACTTAATTTAACGTTTTAAATCTTTTTTCCCTACACTGAGGCATGCATTGTATGTGTTCTCAATCTATTTCCATGACTTGAATTATTTAGTACTTTATGAAGTTTTGAAAAGTTTATTGACTGGGGTGCAAGTCATTTTGAGTGTTCTCTGTGCCTGTTACCGTACAATTTATTATATTACCTTGTGCTTAGCTGGTAGCAACACCTTTGCCAGCTGTAGTTCATCATGAAAACCTAAGCAGGGTTGAACATAATATGGGAGACAGCCAGAAATCCCAAACATTTCCTTATGTTGCTGAGAAAATTACATGGATGTGTTCATGAATTTACCAGAAGTTGAGCTGGACTCAAAGAAGACTTAATTATATTATAGAGCTTCTGTAACTAGGACTGTATAAAGTAGGGGAGTTCCATGACAATACTTCTCATTATTTTTTGGCAAGCTCATTATTTTCTAAGTTCTGGCAAACTTTCCTAGGCTATTTAATTTTGATTTTTATCCCTCTGATATATCTTTGTTTTTCCTTCCTTTCTTAGGAAATTATGGAAGAAAATATGTCATTTTTTGGATGATATAGCTTCTAATGTTGAATACTATAAATGTATAGTATACTATAGTTGTATACTCTATTGTGTGCTAGAGTAATGTAAACTAGAATAATCATATCATTTTGCCAATTGTAATAAAGTATTTATGACAATTTATAAAAAATAGAGTTTGTTTTCTATTAAGATTTTATCAATGCTCTTTGTAGAATACTTATTTTGGTATTTCAAAATGCATAGCACAATTAATGGGAATATTAATAGGTGGATGAAAATATGGATTTGTAAGAGGCTGTAATCTCATGATCGTTACACATGCTTAGAAGGTTAGCTGTGTTAATTACAATCAATAAATTTAGCCAATTATATAAACTTATAAATACATTCCTCTGGAATGGTCAAATGTCAGAGCTCTCTCTCTTTCAAAGTTATGTGAAATTAATATTGTAATATCTCCACTTTAAATTATAACATTTGGTGTATTTATAACTGTTTGAAATGAAAATGATACAGAATAGCTACAAGTGTTAAACATTATTATTGGCATCTTTGAAATCTTGGCAAATACAATTCTAGATATAATAGAAATTCTTTGGTATTTCCCAATACTTATAGTCAATACGAATTATGATGTTGATGAATAAAAAATTAAAATCTGATTGTAATTATTATGAAAAATTGGTTGATGTTTAAAATAATTTTATTTAAAAATGGCAGAAGATTTCTTTTGGAGGAAATATGGGCAGAAATTGGGTAAGTATGCTGAATTACTTATCTATGATAGTTTAAAAACTTCTGAAAGAGTACAGAAAGGGTATAATTTACCAAAAACAGCTGAATAGAAATATATTTTGTTAAATCAGTTTGATATAAATGACATGATTGCCCCCAAAACTCCTATGGTTTTGAATGCATTAGACATTTTTTTTAAAAGAAAGAGATCATTGGTTTCAGGTTTTAAGGTCTATTACGCACTTCTCATGTTCATAAAGCAAGATTAGACATTTTTTCTTCAGGTTTTATGTTATTTGGCTTATATGTTGCACCAATGCTACCAATTCTAAACAGCTTACATACCAAGTTGAATAACAGTGTATAAATTAAATACATTATAATAAACAGTAATTAGAACAACATATTGCTATGTCCATTTCAAGTCCTTCAGAACAATTACCATCAAATAAACAGACAATTTTACTGCAGGAAGAAACAGATTTGTACCATCTCCATATCTGTAGTTTGCTGGAACCTCCAAGTTTGAATGGCTTTTGTAAATCTCAGCAGGTTGGGCCACTCAAATTTCAGGGAGGATGCTGTTCTATAGAAATGAGGCAGCAGCTGAGAAGGCCTGACTCAGTGGTTCCTCTTGATGGCACTTGCTAAGAGAGAAATATCTTCCTTACGTTGATTCATGTACTTTTCTTGCTGAAGAAGCAAAACCATGTTTGCATCTTCTGCCTGGCATAAAGCCACACTTCATTTCTCAAATGTTACTTGTTTGCATCTCTTGTAGCCTTTGAGTCAGAACTCTGCCAAACACCTCTCAGGCACATTTAACAAACTAATCTGCTTGCAGTAATAGCTTTCATTCTTGCTTTCCATTGGCATAGTGGAACAATGTGACATTCACAAGCACAGAAGCCGTCTTCATACATACTAAACAAATCACAAAGCCACTTTATAAGGAAACCATGCAGTATTTTAAAATATCTTAAACTTTATCATCCACGTCTACCACTATCATTTTTCAGAATTTGTGAGTTCTGTTTCATTAAAAAGTTGGCATAAAACCAATGTTTTTCAATTCTACTTGCTGACTGGATGTAATTTTCCTTCCTTCCTTCCTTCCTTTCCCCCACTTTTCTATTTATTCTGTTCAATCTAGGTAAATCTACACTCGTATTTTTCATGCAAAAATTATTTTTTTAATCTTCCTGCAGTTTTGATTTTACTCTAGATTCTTTGTTCCATATGTTTCCTTTTCTCCCATGTCCATTCTTTCCAAGATTTACACTCAGCAATACCAAGTCTGTTCTACATATAGAACGTCTTATTACATTATATCTTTTGTAATAGTCTCAGTCTTTTATTGCATATACTATAGGCAACTGAATTACATTCTCCATATTTTCATTTTTCTTCCATGATGTATGTACACCCGAAAACCATCTCTTACATGTTATAATATAAAGTGCTTCCTAGCTTTATAATGAATAATAGTATGCAAAATGAAGGCACTGTGGTCATTCGTTAGTGTTGAATCTGGGAAGAAAAGACACATTTCAAAATTTTAATGACATACCTTAAATGGCCTATCTAAAACTATTTTATCTCTAATATTGCTGCTCACTCAGAGTTCTTGTTATATCTTATTCACAAAAGATGGAGAATCTGATACTTGGTTTTGAATGTTATTAATATTTAATCAAATTTAAGATACAGAAGTATCGTCAAATTTAAAAAAATCTTTCAGTATGATGCATTGATTTATTTATACCTAATATTGTTTTATTGTTAAAAATGTGAATTAATTTTTAAGTTTTAATCTGTATAGAATGTCCTTGATGAGCCAAAATTGAAATCAGTTAGAATCTAAAAATTTTCTGCATTTACATTTTTCTTCAGTACTTCTAGGTTTTGTCTGGCACTCATAGACAAAATCATTTAGACAGAAGCAGCTGACCCTATTAAATGGAAAATGAGCATAGAAATCAATGTGTGTTTTCAGTTACTGAGGCCTAAAAAACTCCTTTCATCTGCTTTTGTAAGAAAAATATAAAACAGTTTTATTTTAATTTAAAGAGATTTGACATCTGATGAGACATCTGGCATTATAGCTGGGTTTTTACCTTCACTGAAAGAATTCTAATCATTTGTGGCTAGGTAGTTAGCATAACAGGATCAATCTCAATTCTTCTTCCCTCCCTCCCTCCCTCCCTCCGTAGACTATGTGATTTCTATAAAGAAGGGAACAAGTCAGGATGATAGGGATTTCAATTATTTCATAAGTGTAATATATTTCAGTTAAATATCTAACACCATATTCAAATATAGTTACCCGTGTTTCCCTGAAATTAAGACCAGGGTCTTATTTTCTTTTGGGCTCCAAAATAAGCACTAGGGCTTATTTTCGGGAGGATCTTCCCACCTGTGAACAGGAGGTCCACTTCTTCTGCTTGCTCACGGTGGGGCAGGAGGCCATATGGCGCACCAGTGCTGCCGCCATGACATGGGGGAGCTGCCCCATGGGGGGGCCTGCACTGGCATACCTCAGGGCCCCAGCCAGGCCATCCACCCACCAACATCTGCCTCGCCTCGCAGCCGCGGCACTAGCACACCACTCAGCTTCCTGCTCTTTTGTGGTTGTGAGCAAGCAGAAGAAGTGGGTCGGTGGCCACGTAGGCTTCTGCTGCACATGGCTGGCAGTGCTGTCGCTGTGAGGCAGGTACCGAGGCGTGGATGACCTGGCTGCGGGGGCCTTGAGGTAAGACAGCACAGGACATGTGGGGCAGCTTCACCACCATCCTACTTTGCCTTGTGGCCACGGCACTGCGAGCAACCAGATGGAATGGACAGCTGGCCGGCTACGCAAGCTCTTGAGGAGGGCTTATTTGGGGGGAGGGGTTGGGTTTATATTAGGCACATGCGTAAAAAACATGCTAGGGCTTATTTCCGGGATTGGTCTTATTTTTGGGGAAACAGGATATTACTCCAGTAATCCAAAATTCTACCAGTACTTTCTATTATTTTCCAGTCTACCCTACAATTTCTATACTTCGGTGAACAACCATATGTTCTTTTTCATGAATTGGTCATTATGTATCTTATATTTTTATTAGTTACCACTTTTTTTAACTTGAAAAATCTAAGCAAGATTCTGTTTGATGTTAGAGCAATAAAAGAGGCAAATTGTCTAATTGAAAAAAATAAAAGATTTTTTTATTTACATAGAGCACAATGAAGCTTTTCTTTGCCTCAAAATAATTGCGGATACCTTGAGAATGTATCTAAAGTTAGAAGGCAGCAAGTCCTTTCATATAACTAGCTTAAATTTAATATGATTTACAGAATCCTTTGTACAGCTTTTTCAGAGCAGGAGTTGAACTTGATGGTGTAAATGCCCCCCTCCAATTCTATAGTGATATGATTCTCCATATTTTTTTTGCAATGATAGAACTGTATATTTTGGGATCCCAGCACTGAGTCATCGTACTAGCTGTCTGCAACCCTGGAACTGACTTCAGTTTTTTCCTAAAGGTGGCAGCTCTTCTAAATTGTGTCCAAAAGAGTAAAAAGCAGCATTCCAATTGACTTCTCCTTAGCTGTTTGTTTTGTTATGTATTACTTTGTGTCTGTGCATGTGTGAATGTGTGAGAGGAAGAGAGTAGTATAGTTAGAGAGGATTATGTATGTTTGTGCATAAAGGAAATGGTACAGACAGGGGAAATGTGTGCATGTTAATGGTACGAGGAAGAGAAAGGATACAGATGGTCCTCACTTAATGACCATGATTGAGATCTGCAACTCAGTTATTAAGCAAAGTAATCACTAAGTGGAACATCGCGATTTGACATCTTCAGCTCTTCTTGGTTTTAAAAATCTTCAAAGATTGCAAATATGAGGATTGGTTGCAAGGTTAGTTTTTCATCACTGCGATAAGTGCGAATGATTGTTAAATAAGGCAGTCACTAAATGAAGATTACTTGCATGTGCATTTGGAAGGGGAGAGATGTGTCGCAAGGGAAGAAATCTTGCTAGAGTACATGGTTTATGTTTTGTACCCAAAAGACTGCCAAGCCTTACCTTAAGAAATGTAAATTGCTAAAATGGTTCCATCAACAGCAGTTCCTGCCAGCTGGACAGGTTATTTTATGTCTATTGTCCAGCAAGAAAAGACAAATGCCAATTCAGTATATACATCTGCTTATGGCCTTGTTGGAGTTGTTTCCTGTGCATTTCCCTATCCAAATTCCTCTTTTTTTCTCAAGCGCAACGTCTGAAATCCAAGAACTGTCTCAAACCTCCAACCAAATTACGTGGGCTGTGTTAGAGGACATATAATAGGCAGTAAGACCATGTCCTAGTAGTTCAGTTTGTGCCCATTTTCTCAATAGATTTTCTAACTCCTTAGCCTATCATTCCATTAAAAGAGATAAAGTTTTCATTTTCATTCTTGGAAATGCAAATAATCAGAATTTAATGACAAGAATATGCTGATGTATATGTTTTTCTATCTGGTGACATAGATAATGAAACTGTTCACAAGCGTCCAAGATTTTATTCCATCAAAATAAATGGAGGGAAGGAAGAAAAGGAAAAAGGAAATTCTAGTGTATCGTATGTAAAGGAGAAAGGCAAAACATGGATTACTGCAGTATTTAAATAAAATTAATTGCTCCTCAGAATTGCTAAATCAGTGTGAGACACAAGTTGTATTGTCACTCATGACTTTGAAAAAAGAGGAAGTGATGATGGAGGAAGAGAAAGTCTTAGTGGACGATCATTTACAGAACCTGATAGGAGAGAATATTTATAGCTCAGGATTGAACTATGGGGTCCTTGATACTCTCTGAGCTTGATTATCTTCTGGTAGACATTTCATTACCAAACTAGGTGACATCATCAGCACAGAGGATGCTACCTAGTCTGGTAGTCAAACATCTGCAAGAAAACAACCAAGCTCAGAGAGCACAGACTCCACATTTACTGATAATTTACAAAAATTAATACACTACACATCCTATGGAAGGAGGTTTAGGAAATTAAATACTATGTTGAACCAACACAATGTCATGGCTGTTAACACAGTGGAGAGAACCTGTAATAAACATCTCAGTGGGGAGTTAATGCTATTTATTTTCATGAACAACTGTTCCCACAATTGATGTGTTCTAAAAAAAAGCATTTATTAAGCATGTTACTCAGCTGCAGGTGTTAAATTTCTATTCTAAGTTTCATTATGAACTAAAGCATCATATATTATTTTCATGTTGTTGATTAAATAGGAACAGGTTAAAGACATAATTGTTTACAAATGATTTTATTTGCTGCTTAAGAGGAAATGTAAATGGAGCAGAGAAGTCTGTGATTAGTGTTTAACAGAACTGTCACTTACTGTAATTACATGTTTTAATGAGTAAAATTGCTACTGTGTTCTGCTAACCAAAAAAAAGTATCTTTCTTTTAATTCCTTTTCAGAATTCTGAGTAATAACAAGATCTTATGGCTAAAGAGCAACTCTTTCATTGGACTGAGATCCCTAGAGAGACTGTAAGTACTGTAGCTTTTCAGTGTTGTTCTTATTTTTTTCATGTAGTGATTTGAATTTTCTAAATAATTATGCAAGATATAAGCTCTGTAATGAGTATTGGAATTCCCTGCTCAGCCTTTTTCGATGATAAATAAGCCTAAATAAAATTAAATTGCACAAAAGTAAGCAGTGTTAATTTGGATCCAAAATAAATGGAAAGGAAATGGGACATGTGTATCTGCAGAACCTTTTAAAAGGAAGCATGGAAAATGAATGGTAATTTATGTTAGATTAAACAGTGTGGCCTAATTAAATCCTTAGTTACCGTATATGTATATGTGGTTCAGGGATGGCTTCTACTTACCTTTACTACCGGTTCGCAATGGGATCGCACGTGCACGCTCGCTCGCTCCGCTGATGATGACATCTGGGGGGGGGGGGGCTCCCGCTGGTTTTACTACCGGTTCTTGTGAACCGGTCCGAACCGGGGCAACCCACCACTGATTTGGTTGTATTAGTCTTCACTGTTAATAGTTGTGCCATATTTATCTTCATTATATCTGCTTAACTTGTCCTGATTTTCTTATGAAAGATCTTGAATAAAATTAGTAGAGAATTATAGCAGTGGCCTCTAAATAGACTGACTAGTAGTGGGTTCAATATTTTAGTACTTTAACCTTAATTTGATGAAAAACAAACATTAGCAAGATGTAGTAGATGTCACTGCTTATCTTCAAAAATCTTCTGTAGGTGTTCATTTTCTAGTAGTATATTTTGACAATCTCTTATTTGAATATTGGGAGTTGCTCAATTAGAAAGACTCAGTAACAATGGCACCAAAAGTTGCTGAAGAGTCAGGAGAATTAGCAGAATAGTAGTAGCTTCTCCTTCATATAAGTAACTAGAAAATAAACAAATTGGAATCAGTTCAGAAAAGTATTTGGACAACTGGCATTAGTCTTTGGAATATAGCAAAAGGGTTGGACTGCTTGTAAACACAGAAAAGAGGAACCCAAAGCTCCTTATGGCGATCCAGGAAGGATCACTGGGGTTGGTCGGTCGGTCGGTCTGTCTGTCTGTCTGTCTGTCTGTCTACCTACCTACCTACCTACCTACCTATCTATCATATGGCCGCCCACCTCATAGGAAGTGACTCTGCACAGCATGTAATAATCAGATTAAAAACGCTAGTAACACGGTTGTTAAGTAAATCCGGCTCCCCCATTGACTTTGCTTGTCAGAAGGTCACAGAAAGTGATCACATGACCCCAGGACACTGCAACAGTCATAAATATGAACCAGTTGTCAAATTTTGATCACGTGACCATGAGGATGCTGCAATGGTCGTAAGTGTGAAAAATGGTCATAAGTCATCTTTTCCAGTGCTGTTATAACTTTGAATGGTCACTAAATGAACTGTTGTTGAGGTCTACCTGTATTGTTCTTTGAATTTTCATTATCTATTCTGACTTGTTAAAAATGTCTGAATACTCCTTGTTGATTCCTGCTCATTTAATATTTTGTGGTTAGTTTTATTGGATGTAATCTTTAGACTTATCTCAGATATTTTAAAAATCAGTTTATTTTGTTAATAGTAAATCCTACTGTCTTAAAAATATATTAGCATATTGGTTTGTAAATAAATGGAAATAACATTTCATTTCCCCACCCTCCACAGGAGTCCTGAGTCTCTATATTCCATTTCATATTGAAGAATACATTGCATATTGATAAATAATTACTGCTGGAGCCTTTAGAAAATACATGGACATCAGTGTTAACGATAAGCTGCTATAAATGGAAGGTTCTGTGGATTTTTGGCAAGAAATGAACTGGCTTTTTTTGGGGGGGGGGGGTGTTTTGTGAACAAAAGAGACAAGCCAAGACTTCTTTAGTACAATAATGGATTCTTCCAGCATCTGATGCAATTCTTTACTTGGAAACTTACCATTATTACTTTGCCAATAATCAGAAGTACTAGCCTTATACTTGAAAAGAAAAATAAATAATCCATAGCTAGCAAAATGTCAGCACCTGTTCATTGTCTCATATACACTACTCAGAAATAAGTTACCAGTGAATAGCAGCCATGAAGACCTACCCCTGAAGATGAATAACCCTGCTTTGTTATCTTTTTTATGGCAGATGGCCAATAAATTGAAATCGATTTTGCCTTGTTAACTGTTCCTGTTGTGCCATTTTGTGAGCATTCTGACTTTTCCTGTTCTCAGACCTGTCTTCCCAGCTTTCCTTTCAATCTGTCACTGTTACTTTGAGACAGATCTTCTCTGCTTGGAAGTAAATCAGTCTCATCTGCTTCACATCTGCTCCTGCCAATCTTGTCTCTCTGATTATCCTGCCAGCTTCCTCAAAGAGAACTTGCATTTTTGCTAGAGACATTTTCTCTTGTGATTAGTTTGTGGTAAAATTATGTGCCGAAATGTTAGCATGTTTTGTGGAATGGTTAAGGCACCAGGCTGGAAATTGGGAGACTTAGTTCTAGTCTTGCCCTAAGCAGGATGCCAGCTGAGTGACCTCAGGCCAGTTACTCTCTTCCAGCCCAAGAAAGTAGGCAATGGCAAACCACTTCCAAAAACGTTGGTAAGAAAACTACAAGGTCTAGTCGAGCAGTCATCAGAGTCAACACTGATTCACAGGTACAGACACACACTTTCAAGGCATTTGTGATGTGCAATATAATAAATGGATCCCAATCTGTTCACTCAGAGTTGACTTTTTTTCCCTAACTTTACAGATGAAAATCTGTGAACACATTAAAGGGCTCTGTTGTTTGAGTGTTGGTCTTTCACAAGTAGGTAGGAGTAGACAACGGGACTTGGGATGGCAGACTGATTTTGTGTATTTAGTTTAAATATATAAAATTTATCTTCCTTTTAGTTTTTAATGTACTATCAGCAGGTATTGTTGCTATTTATTGTATCCTCAACATAAAATTATGTTCAATATTATAACAGAGAAAATGAATGTTACATTGTTCATAAAGTCATAGAACGTAAGTGTTGAAAGAATTTCTTATTCAGACCCTTGGGTAGTGTTGGATCCACTACTACAGTATCCTCAACAGTTGGCTATCCAGCCTCTGTAAATATTCCAGTGAAGGAGAGTCCATCACCTGCTACCTCATTGCAATTTAAGACCATAGTTGTTTTGTCCCATATTGTGGAGCACCTTTTGTTTATCTTCTTCCCAGTCTGTTCTTCTCTGCATTAAACATGTCCATTGCCCCCAACTGTTCCTCATAAATTACCTTTACAGGTTCTTATCATCTTGGTTTCTCACCCCTGAATACTTGCTGATTTATTAATTTCCTTCCAAAGATATGGTGTCCAGAATTAGCTGCAATGTTTTTAGGTGTGATTTGGCCAACGCAGAATATATAGGAAAAATTGTAGAGAGAAACAGTAGATAATAGAGATAACCCTGGAAGAAGTATAGAATGCCTCTAAGCAAAATAGGATTTAAATCTGAGACAGGAAGAAAACATTAGAAAGAAGCTCGAACTAGCTTTGGTTTAAATCCAATATAAGAGAGAAAAGGAAAAATGCTATCAGGCTTCCAAACCTATATCTATAAAGTAGAGTTCCAATGTTACTTATGAGTCTGTTTCGTGATCTGTCCAACCTCTAAGAAATAATGATGGCAAAGATACGAAAGCAACCTTAGGAGATAAAATAAATAGGGAATATATCGGAGCCTTGGTATAGTAGTGAGCATAAGAGAGAGAGATAAAATAATCATAATTTGGTTTTGTACGGCATAAGAGGGGCCAGAGGAAAACACTGGTAGGCACTCATTTTTCATCCCTAGGTTGGATAATTCTTTTAGAACTGTACATGATTGTAGATTTCCGAACAGTGTAACTATTAGAGATCATTGCCCACTGCCTCTTATTTCAGACTTATTGGGAGCATCTTCAAACGGCATTCATTTTCATGAAATTGGACTTCAAAAGCACATAATTTGATCAGAATGAAAGAGGGCTATGTATATTTAACTGCTTGATACCAGGTATGGTAAATTTGAGCACATAATGTTGCTATTTAGATGGGTGACGAGGCTCAAATTATCCTACTTCAGGCATGTTATGGAAAGACTCGGCTTTCCTGGAAAAGCCTCTTAATGCTGGAATTGGTAGAAGGAAAGAGAAAGGAGAATGACCAGAAGTGGATGCACTCAATTACAGTGACAATGAATGCACCATTTGTGAAAGAACAAGTTACGGATAAATTGCCATGGAGAAAGGATGTTGTTGAGAATATTTTTGGCAACCACAGAGGACCAAACCATATTCAGCTGGTTCACACTTCTTACAGAATACAAGACCATGAGTGCAACCTGTCACTGAAGATTCGTTTTCCTCATTCACACTTGGACTTCTTTCCTAAAAATCTAGGTGCATTAAGTGACAAACACTGTGAAAGGTTTCATAGGATCATTGCCATAATGGAAAAATGGTATTGGCAACTGGAATCCATCAGTGCTGGCTGACACTAAGTACAAATAAAAACCAGCAGCAAAATGTTTTAGCCCTATTGAATTCACGGAGCATGTCAAAAACACAATGCAATTAAATATCTTATAGTCATTAAAAAGTTAATTTTATATTTCTCAAGATTCCTATTTGATACTGTCATTCTGAAACTATATATGTGTTGAAGTTGAAAGGTCTATCATAATGACCAGAAGTTTTTCAGGAAGCAACAAACTTTTTAAAAATTGTTGTCCAGTGGTATTTGAGATGATTACGCTAAGTGGGAGCACGAACTTCTAAAAATAAACCATGTATGCTGTTCTAATGGAAAGAATTTCTTAAAGGGAGAAAAATACATTTTTCCCAAAGCAGTATAATGCAAATGTAGTCAAGATGCAATTGTACGACCAAATATGTCTTACTATAAAAATGTGTGAATAATTGAAAGATGGCTCCCCCCCATCTAAAATGTATAAATAGAAAAAATATAAGAGTATATTTGTATCATTCATTTTAAAACTTCATTATATTGTCATAGCTGTGATATTCTTAAACTGGGGAAATATTTTTCAAAGCAGATGCCAGAATTATTCATCCTGCCTATTTTGTTTTATACAGCTGAATAATCATTTCTCTGTGCTAAATAAATTAATCTATATTTTTAAAAGTATCTTGTTAGATAACTAAGGGTTACCATAATCAGTTCTACAACCAATGCTAACTGTGCTATATAGGAAAATAGATTTTCCTTGATAAATTTTGATTAAGATTTTTTCTGTTATTTCTTCCAGTGGTAGTCATATCAGCTTACTAGAACAAAAGCAAGAAAGTTCTTTAACATTCTGTAAAAAAAAAACCACATTTATTATGACACGAGCTTTCATAAATTAATTGCATGAGAGTTCAATCAAATCCAACCTGTATTATCTCAAATCATCACTTTAATGATGATATCCAATCCCAAAGATATTTATAAGTCCATTAAATTTTTCAGAAGTCAGATCTTCACTTGTTTGCCAACAACTGTTCTGAACAGACAACGTATTGTAAATCATCAGACACCAAGTGTGGTATTTTTTTCCTTAAATCTACTTATTTTGGAGCACTGTTACAGTTCCAAGCCATATATGATGTACTCAGTATACTCAGTGATGTCCTGCATTCTAGACAAAAAAGGCTACTTTCTATATAAAATAAGTATATCCAGATTTGATATTAGAAATGCAGTATTAAAAATGTATGGAGAAAGTCTACAGCTACCAAGGCAACACAGCTACTGATTGTAATTTAGTGCAGGAATTAATCAGGAACAAATAAAATTCAAAAGAAAATTAGAACAAGTGACAGCTGTGTTTAGATTCATTAGATTTAATTATATGGCCCACAGTTTTAACTGGAGTAAATTCTTCTTTTCATAGTAAATTGTACTAATAGGTTTGTCTAATCCTAGGTTTATTTATTACTTGGACTTGTAGGATGCTTCTAATGAAGTGAACCTTAAGTGGCAACATTTAGATTGTTTGTCTTGAAAATGGCCCCTCTAAAGAAGGTAATAACCTTCTGATTCAAAAACTTTATCTGCTAAAGACCAACACGTCTTTGTTAAAGTGTTTTCAAAATTCTAAAATATTGAATTCTTTAGATACATAAAATTTTCATGTTTATCTATGTTCTGATATCTTGCTGGTTGCATTGAAACATAGAAAGCTGTTGTACATCAAATCAAAGCTATGAATTTACCTAGTCCATTATGGGTAATACTACTGCTAGTATATTATTATGGGCAATACATTATTATTAGTACATTGCTATTGTCCAGGTCTCCAGCAGATCTTTTTCCCAGTTAATTCCAGTGGAGTAGGAACCTCTTGTAAATTTTTTTCTTGTTGGTTTTTACAGAACAGAAGTCATATTAAGTTCACTGACTATATAAAGGATTTGTAACACAATTGATCTTGTTTGAAGGACAGTTCAATATTATAATAATAGATGAATTCTGTAGTTTCGCAGAAGTTAAGTGATTTTTAAAAATATGCTGTAGATACATTGATCTCTGTTTAATGAGGAATTTGAACAGATAATGCTTTTCTTTACAATGTAAACATTCAGATTACCATAGATTTTGCTCTGTCAGTTGTTTGATGAGTTTATCTTTGCACTTGTAAAACTACCTATGATTTCTCTTGTCCTTCACTATAAGCATTTTCTTCTCCTTTTCAGGCATTTTTAGGCATTTGGGCTCTGGCAGTCTCTTAATGCTTCAATAGAAACAAATAAATTTTAGCACGATTAATGGGAAAGTCCTTCAGCTTATTTGTGCCTTTTGACCACTTACAGTAGTTCACCACACACTGGCTGCTTCAGATTCATTCTATTTTTTAGCATATTAATATTAAATGAATATATTTGTAGTAGGAGAGGAGAAACTCTCTTAAAATATTTGTAGGATCTGTGTTTCTAACAAGGCACTGTGTAATGTCTTCATTGAAATGGGAATACTGGACAGGATGCAAGTTCAGGTAAAGTTTATTAACAATTTTTATTGCAAAGAGAGAAATAGCAAACAAATGCTTTAGAACTGTTCAAAAATATGATTAGCAAAATATCTGTCTAGAGCAAATGAAATATTGGCATGCTGCAACAGTGTATTAAATGTTTCTTGCCTGCAAATATGAGAATAAGCAGGTGAATGAAATGTTAGACATTTTAGATGAATTCCAGATTGCAGCAGGCAAGGCTAGTTTGGAATGAAAAGTAGATATATGTATTTTTGTTAGAAATCTTTCAAATGAAGTAACTTTTGTCCTATGTAGGATTAAAGGTGGTAATGGAAGAAAAATATTAATTGTTGGAGCATAAATTGAAAAGTATTTCAAGGAGAGCTAATTTTAATCTTGTGTAAAAAAAGTAGGTTCATGGCATCATAAAGCAGATGCCTATAGGTTAAGTAATTTATTAGTAAATGTACAATATGCCGGTATAACTTTGTAACAGCAGTTTTATGTGTCTTTTTCACATTTCACAGTTGCATGTAATTGTGTAAACATCTATTTGAACTGCCTGAATACATTTGTGCCAGTCGTGACTCCTGGTGAATACAATGCCAAATCCTTAGAATTTTCTGAGCAGCATTTTTGGAAGTGGTTTGCCGTTGCCTGCTTCCTAAGGCACTCTCAGCGAGTGACTGGCCTAAGGTCACCCAGCTAGCTTTCTTATAAAGGTAGGATAAGAACGCATGGTCTCCCAGTTTCTAGCCTGGTAACTTAAACAGTACACCAAACTCACTTTCCACACAGTGGAATTACATTGGAATTCAATTACATTGAATTATTTTATTTACTTCCATATTGATTTAAAAACATGTATGCTTTTAAGATACCTAAAGGACAGGACAGCACCTTTGAGAGAGAAGTAGCTGGTGGGGATGGTTTTGGCGTGTGAATGAGAAGGAAGGAGGTTTGTATCATTAAAACAGCCTGAAGCAGCCTAAAGCAGGTAGAGAGACATGCTGGTCTCCATCAGTAGGACTCATAAGAAATAGTAGTAGTAGTGGAAGTAGTAGTTGGAGGAGCAGTAAGTGGAGGTGTAGTAGGTGGAGGTGTAGCAGAAGTGTGAAATAGTGAAGTAATGAGCAGAGTATAGTTTTTGAAAGCTTCTGTGTGTGTTGCCTTGTGTGGTTGTGTTGGCTGTCTGGTGTTTTGTTGTTTGCTGACTTGGTTATACTTAAAAAGAACCCCAGATAGTATCTTTAATTAAATGTCATGTAATAATTGTGCAAAATGCTAGTCAATAGCTGTAATAAAGTTTTAATAACTACTATAGTTATGCTTTTTATAGTACATTCCATAGGTCTCGGATGCACAATATTGTAGCCTATTTCAACACAGCAGGACAAGAAGTAATGGATGGACGTTTATAAAGAGAGACTCAATTTAGAATTAAGGAAAAATTTCCTATCAGAACAATTAATTAGTAGAGCAGTTGGCTTCAAGAAGTTGTGGGTGCTACATTACTGGAGGTTTGCAAGGCGGAGACTGGACAGCCATTTGTCCAGAATGGTATATGGCAGTGATGGCTAACCTTTTTCGGACTGAGTGGCCAAAACGTGTGCGAGAATGTACACGTGCCTGAACTCCCAAAATGCAATGCACACGTGGCCCCTGTACATGCATACCTCACCTCCGGGCATGCATTCCCCGCCCCCGCAAATGTGAATGTGGTCCCCCGCATGCTCCCCGCCGCTGCACATGCACGCAGAGACCCAATGACTAGCTGGCTGGCTAGTCGGCAGGAGCCACATGCGCATGCGCGGCAGAACTGAACTGGGGTGACTGCTCATTTGTCCACAGAGAGGGTGCTATGTGCCACCTGTGGCATGCGTGCCATAGGTTCGCCATCACCGGTATATGGTCTCCTGCTTGATTATGGAGTAGACTAGGCTTGTCAAACTGGCCGCCCGGATATGTCACACATAGGCCATGCCCACTCATAAAGGCAAAAAAGTTACATCACAATCCAGCCCGTGATGCGATTGAGTTTGACACCTGTGGACTAGACCTTCAAGCACAGTGGCCTTAGACCTTGGTAACACAGTGGTCTAAAGCACCCTGTTATTAACACCAGCTGCCTGCAATTATTGCAGGTTCGAATCTCATCAAGCTCAAGGTTGACTCAGCCTTCCATCCTTTCTAAGGTAGGTAAATTGAGGACCCAATTTGTGGGGGCAATAAGCTGACTTTGTATAAATATACAAAAGTATGAAAGCTATTGCTTAGCGCATTGTAAGCCGCCCTGAGTCTCCGGAGAAGGGCAGCATATAAATCAAATTAAAAAAAAAAGTGCCTTCCAACTCTATTATTCTGTTAAGTCATGATCCATGAGACACTTAAGAAATTTTATAAAATGGTCCATTAAAGTAAAACAATAATTTGAAATTATAATTCAATGTCATCAAATAAAAGTGAAAGGCAAGAGATCCTGGATTGTCACAAGCCACAGAATCATCTGGCTTTAAATTTAATAAAATGAAATTGTGGTGTTGGTTAGTTTATGGCTAATGATAAATAGCATTATAGATAAAGAAAAAAAAAACACAGTCAAAAGAACTATGTGTCGAGCCTGACAGCAGCTCGACATATTTGTCAGAAGGAGAGGCATCCAAGGCCGACTAAAGAATCCATGGCCGACTAGATTTCAGTAGAAGAACAATGATAAGCCTTTCTTGTAACCACCAGAGATTTCTGAAAATCTTTCTTGAAATTAATTGTAATAGAACACAATAGGGGGAAAAAACCTTCTGTAAATGGAGTGTTAATGGAGATTTAATCAAATCTTCAGATAAAATGACTTTCCGAAGTGACTTGCATATTTGACCTTATTATAAAACTGAATTGTGCATGGTTCTAAACATTTTTTTAAAAATCCAACCAGCTTTATGAATTATATTGACTCTGATAATTTTTGACTCTGATAATTTTCTTTTAAGTTTTATATTGGATTGTTTTGGGGGTTTGAATTAGATTTGACATCCTTCAATTCTAATAAATATACAATAATATGGGGAAATAATTGCATGATTAGCTTATATTAAATTGATTTTATTTGTTTATGTGCCATTAAATTAGGGTTGACTCGCAGATGAATTTCTCCAGGATTATCTGTCCTTAATCTAATCCTCATATCTTCCAGTGATGCATCAATTAATCTTATTTTTAAACAGAGATACATTGCTAAGTGAGTTTTGCTCCATTTTATGACTTCCCTTGCCACCTTTGTTAAGTGAATCACTGCAGTTAAGTTAGTAACATGGTTATTAAATGAATCTGACTTCTCCATTGACTTTGTTTGTCAGAAGGTCACAAAAGGTGATCACGTGATTCTGCCACATTGCAACAGTCATAAATATGAATCAGTTGCCACGTATCTGAACTTTAATCATGTGACCATGGGGATGCGGCAATGGTTGTAGGTGTGAAAGCCAGTCAATATACATCCTCCCCTTACTAGAGAGATCGCCAGGGAGAACAGACGACTTTTAGTAGGCTTTCACCTCCAAGACTCAAATCCGGCTACCATGCGTGCAGTGGCAAAATTCTGTGTTGCTGCAATGTCCACAAGAAAAAAATTGGTTACCAAATTGTAATGTCAACTGGTGCCAATTTTTTTGAGATATCTATAACAATACATTTACTCACATACTTATTGGCTCTACATGCATGTAAATTAGGTTTGAGATCATGTATTTTCATAATAGAGATATTATTATTCACGATTAATGTCAGTATTATTTTTAATTTATTGTATGTCTATTGCTGGTCAATGACCGTAATAAAGTTTTATTCTATTCTGTTCTATTCCAGTCATGAGTTACTTTTTTCAATGCTATTGTAACTTTGAACAGTCGCTAAATGAACTTGTAAATCAAGGACTACCTTTTACCCATTACTGGGTAGGCTACTGTTTTATGTCTTACAAAATAACTGTCTGGCTTTTCACAAACAGGATCATGTACTAATTGCTCACATATGTTTTTAGAAGAAAGTTGTATTTGCCTTTTCCTATATCTGATATATTTATTATTATAACATTGAGCATCTAAATACTCCCTTAACTTTGCCTGCTTGGTGAATGATGGTGAAAATGTAACACAACATTTAAACTTCTTTGTTTTCCCAAATGAAGTATTCTGCTGGAATCTTTCTTTTTTCTTTTCTTTTGGTGTATATGTTTTCTATCTATATTTACAATTAAGGTTGATGAGCTCAAGATAGTCTTCTAACTCATTTGAAAACTCATCTTTCTGGCATTATCTAAAAATTGTTATTCCCATGCCATATAACTTTTGAAAAACCTTTTTCCTTGCTGCGCAAAAGCTGCCAGATTAATATACCCACTCCAATATGTTCTAAGCATTTATTTTGAAAGATTATGTTATTTATGGCTTGAAAAATATGGCTTGAAGCTTAACACCTCAAAAACAAAAATCATGGTCATCAGCAAACAACCCATTAATTTACCACTGATAAATTAGGAAGGAATACCATTAGAAAAAGTTGAAAGGATCACGTACCTCGGTTTTAATGAAAGCTGGGACATGATCAGTGAAGTAAAGACAAGGATGGAGAAAGCTCAAACAGCATTCCTCACAATGAAAAAGGTCTTCTGCAGTCACGACATAAGCCTAAGACTGAAAATCAGGCTTGTCAGATGTTACATCTTTTTTATCCTGCTCTACAGAGTAGAGAGTTGGTCTCTGACAGAAAACCACTTGAAGAAACTAGAAGCATTTGAAATGTGGCTTTACAGACGACTGTTACGTATAAGCTGCGTTAATAAAATTACAAATGAGGAGGTGATAAACCACCTGGTCAAGCAAAGGGAAATAATCAAAGCCATTAAAAAATGAATGTTAGAATATTTTGGACATGTGATGCGACACCGAGAAAAATATGGCATCCTTCACTTAATCCTCCAGGGAAAGATTGAAGGCAAACGAGGTCCAGGCAGAAGAAGAAATCATGGCTTCAAAACCTAAGGGACTGGTTTGGACAAAACTCAGCAGCACTTTTTTATACGGCTGTTGACAAAAATAGGATTGCCAACATGATCGCCAACATCTGATGAAGGATATGGCACAAGAAGAAGAAGAAGAATGTTATTTATATCCCTATTAAAAAGAACTTAATATTGCTTTCTTTGATAAATGGTGATTTCTATCCTTTTGTTCAGCTTTACAATATTAATGGTTTAAGGCACAGTATTGAAAAAAGTACATTGTTTATCTTCTAACTTGGTTGATTCACATTTGTTTTATTAATTTGGCTCTGATATAGGGTATTATCAAAGTCATGGAATAGGTTCCCGTGAGAATGATATTTATTCTTTGGAACGGTTACAGCTTGTATAGATAATTAAAATTGGATGAGCAACAAATATTTTTATCAGGATTGAAAAAGTGATTAGTATCAATGTTAAGAAAGCAAACTGTAATCTTACGGAATGAGACATGACCTGCTTAAATAATATAACTAATGATGAATCCCTGTAACCTTACATCATTATATATATTCTCTTTTCCTTTGTAGCTTTTAAGTATTCTTTCCTTCAGTTATGTACGTATTCCATCTGGGAATGCAATGCAACATTTTAATGTAAAGTTGATTGGAAAATTATCAAAGGCTACAACATTTATTTATTTGAAAGCCATGCTCACTTAGCCACATCTGTTTCCAAGGTCATTAAAATAAAGGTTAATGTTGCCCTAAAGATATAATAATACTATTAAGTATGGCTTCTATTTGTAAGTACATTGTCTACAAGCTTTTATAAGATTTATGCATTAGAGCCAAACATTACAGACATGAAATATGAAACAGAAGAATGCAATATGAAAGCAAAAATATTTGAGAAACAAACAAGGGAATAGGATATACTGGATTTGTTCTCTATACAATTGCAACAAATTCACTTTGATTTTATTAGATTATGATTAGTCTTATTTATATAATGCATACTATATTAAAATAATTATTAACCACATCTTTGACAGAATATATCAACCAACAATTTACTCCATTTTTTAATCTTTAAAAGGTTCATCCATTTGATACACCACTTGGAAATTCTTGTATCTAGCATTTTTTATTAAAAGTTCTAAATCCACAAATGAAAGGTTCATATATTGTTTGGAAAAATAATGCAAATAAATACATTCCAATTTCATATTTTTATAGATCATGGAGAGGTGGTAGTAAACTTTAAAAGCCATTTAAACTGTACTATTTAAAGGCTCTTTGTTGTCTTACTAGGAAAATTGTACTATTTAGTATCATAACTGCTTAGAATGTAAGAAGAAAGAAAGAAAACAAGATGTTTGATTCTCTTGCTGGATAATGCATCACTTCCATATTTTGGAGTGTCTTATCTATCCTTTTTTAAGATTGATCAGAGGAGAAAGATGAGCATTGCATAGAATTAGTGTATGTATTTATAACTTATACTGGATTGGAGACTAAAATGTATGAAGAACTGCTGCAGGAACTGGGTATGCCTAGTTCAATGAAAAGAAGGACTAGGGTTGACATGATAGCAGTGCTCCAATATTTCAGGGGCTGCCACAAAGAAGAGGGAGTCAAGCTATTCTCCAAAGCACCTGAGGGCAGGACAAGAAGCAATGGGTGGAAACTAATCAAGGAGAGAAGCAACCAAGAACTAAGGAGAAATTTCCTGACAGAACAATTAATCAGTGGAACAACTTTCCTCCAGAAGTTGTGAATGCTCCAACACAGGAAGTTTTTAAAAAGATATTGGATTACCATTTCTCTGAAGTGGTAGGGTTTCCTGCCTAAACAGGGGTTGGATTAGAAGATTTCTAACTGTAGATGACTTCTCACTTGAAAACATCCAATCAAACACATATATCACTGCTATTTTGAAGTGCAAAATTTGAAACACATACTCCCAAACCATAATCCAGAAATGAAATGATTAGTACACTACCATGCCTGAAATATAAGAACAATATAGTCTTCTATCCAGTTATTAGTAACCAACTGCCTACATCCTTCTTGACTTGATAATTACTAGGATGCAAGTATATTGTTGATGTCCAATATAAGTGCTTCCTTGTTTTAGTTGGGCATCTAAGATATTCCTTGAGTGATCCCCCTGAGAGTGTATACCAGTGGTGGGTTACTATTGGTTTGCCGCACTTTGGGCAAACCGATAGCGGTGGTGGCGGGAGGCTCCCGCCTCCGCCCAGACTTCATCGAAAACGCTCTCTGCATGCGCTAAGTGAGCGCGCACATCCACAGGCTCCCAATAGCGAAACGGTAGCGCCGGGATTTGAAACCCATTACTGGTGTATACCAGTACATTCCTGATGTTCTACACTATTCCTGTCAGGAAAATTCTGCCGCCATTATGAACAGCCCAGCTGGACTTGATGGAGAGTATATTTATATAGGCGTGCATTTATAGCAGAAGCATTACAACATGCTCACAAAGCAAAACTCACTGCTTTCATTTATAATAAGGTACCTTTTGTTTAGCCATTGGTTATGAATAGGTTAGTTCTTACATTGTGAAAAGATATGTACCCTGTACTACGATTTATAAACTAGTGTTTCTCAGTTCAATTTATTCCTATTTCTGAAAACAAGTTTTGCATATATAATGTATTATATAATATGTGAGCTTTTCATGTTTTATATTGACATGTTATTAAAATTATACTATTGATGTTTTAATGGATTGGATGATCTTATAAGTTGCTAAGTCATTTGTAACAAATCTAAAATAATATACAGCAAAAAAAAAAAAAAATCCACAAGAAGCAAGAACTAGTCACAGTGAGAGGCCTACAATTAGCACTAGTGTGACCAGCCTAGTCATGTGGAGAATATGAAGGGAATCAATTAACACTCAAGAGAAATAACATGCAAGGAGAGGAAATAAATGTCATCATCAGCTATTTCAACTTTGCTGCTTCTAGAAAAATAATCTTGCAAAAATAAAACAACATTGCAAATATTGAAACCTCTATGGAAACCATCACTGCCAAATGAACTATAAAGCAAGTCTGAAAAAATTTCAGCCGGCCAAGAAAGTACATATTAAAATAACTTTCCAAAGTTGGTTTAAAGTTTTGGGAATAGTCCCTACAAGCTCCACATATATACTTCTGCTGTAGTTACATAATACATTTGTTTATGCATTTTGGATTTAACTGTTCCAATCTGCCCATGAGATAACATACACTGTAAACAGTGTGTGCTTCTCTATGATTAAATTGCATTGCTGTTTATTTTTCAAACATATTTTGTGATTTTTTCCTAAGAAATATATGGCTTGTAATCTGATATCATTTGGACAATGAACATACTAGAAATACATAAATATTTCAGTGTTGAAATGTCTGCTGTAATCAAAAGGAAATAAAATGAAACCTATTGGTCAAAAAAGTTTTATTAACATATTTTATTTGCTACATTTATACTCTGCCTTTTCTCCAGAGATACAAGGGAATCTTCTTTTATAGTATTTTACTCTCTAGATCTGTGACATAGATAAATTACAGAGCGGTTCAAAGCCACTCAATAACTTTTCAAAGCTGTGGGAAACCTGGCTGTCTCTAATTTTACTCCAATGCATCCTAGGGATACCAATGAGTAAAAATGGTCATGTTACTCCATGCTATAGAATAACCTAAGGTCAAAATAGAATTTTTAGAACTAGATTTAAGAGTCTCCATCAGCACTCCTGCAAGTCAGGTAAAATAAAAACCTTATAGCAGAGCGAATATGTATATGTGGTAATAAGGAGGTTGAAAACATCTCACATGTTTCATTACACTGAAAATGCTACAGGGTATTAGAACAATATATATCCTCAGAGCCAATAAAGAGAGTTCTAGAAAGACCAGGCAATTTTTAAGTTATCCATCTTCTGCATGACTTGAATCTCGCTATCAGTCATGCATTATTGCGGTAACTAAATTTTGTATTGCTGCAGTAAAAATAAGCTAAAGCCGATTAAAGAAGTAATGACATTTATTTTTGTTAATATTTGTTCAGTTGTCATTTAGTAATTTTTGAAGGATATATTTTATGATGTCTTAATATGTTGGATTTATTAGTGTTTAGCTGAGCAAAATATGATATTGCTGTAATAGGGATGGTCAAAGAACTCTCTACTTGATTTGCTTACATTAGCTAATATGCAGTTGTTTTCATTTGTTTCATTCTGATTCTGATTCTACTTGTTATCTTTTATTCCTTTTTGTCTGTTTTATGTTGCTGGTCATTGACTGAATATATATTAATTTACATTTATAATCCTACCTGTGGTGAGAGTAAAAATCCTACTTGTCAGCAAATAACAATAAATTCATTGGGACTTCTGAAAAATAGGGGAAAAAAGACAGAATTTTATTATGGATATAAATAAGGATCCCACTGAAATTTGCTGTGCTTTTATCTTTCCAAGTGTTGATAATGGTAGTGAGCGAAGAGCTTTTCAGTCTGGTCTCTAGGGAGTTTTACAGTGATTTTGATAATATGTCTGGTTTTTCCATAACACGCATATTAGCAATTAACCTGTATGATGCTGTGATCATCCTAATTGGATATGTTCAGTTAAAAACTGTTATCAGCAACCATTTGGAATGCTTTAGTTTTTAATTCTTCTGCAGAATTAAATGTGTCATAATTCTACTGTTCTACCATTCTATGAATAAATGACTATAGCTAGGTTAACAACATAATTCCTTCCTTCCTTCCTTCCTTCCTTCCTTCCTTCCTTCCTTCCTTC
>WNWU01000043.1:4139899-4164449 GCA_012654045.1 Ptyas mucosa | reverse complement strand
TTCCTTCCTTCCTTCCTTCCTTCCTTCCTTCCTTCCTTCCTTCCTTCCTTCCTTCCTTCCTGTTAGTCCACCATGATTATTATTTTCTAAGAAATCCTTTGATATATGTTTTCTGTTGAAAACTTGAAACAATACTAAATACAGTTTAAAATGCTTAACAGTACTATAAAGGCTGCAGGTGTAGGTGGTATAATGGATGCCAAAGAAAATGACTATGTCTCTATGTACATTTCCGAACTGAGTTGGTAGGATTTTTTAAAAAAATTATTCAGGGGCAACATTTTGCCTCCTTGCCTAGGTTTTTCCCAAAGATTATATATCCTGCCTTTGATATATTCACCAAAGCATGCACTTCTCACTTTCTGTTAAAAAAAAAGAAGAATTGATATATGAAATTATTCCTAAAGTCTTCACAGGTATGGAGACAGCCAGGATTGTTATCACTAATCAATACAGTCATGTGATGTCACTCTTTATTACTTCATTGCTTTTCAGTATAAATTCCAGTCCCAAATGCCATAGTAGGACAACGCGGACTACCACTGAAGCAGTCTACTTCAGTTCTATGTTAGGATTATCTAAATCCATTATGAAGATAATTTGCACCACAGCAGTGAATGAGATAAGGACATGCAGTAGTTTTGACAGCGTTTTTCAACACTTAATACTGAGATTTTACTAAGATTTTGCCAAGTTTAAGATGCCAGGACTTCAATTCCCAGATTTCCCCAGCCATCTCATGTTATTCTGAAATTGTGTGGGAGTGGGAACACTTCTTGGCTTTCTAAATTTTGAGAGTTAAATGGGGAGGAGTAAATCATATGGACTGTTGCTAAGTTCATGCAGGAGGCCAAAATAAATCTATAATATTTATTACATTTAAAATTAATGTGATTGTACCACAGTAACAGCTAAGTTCTTTTAAAGATGATAATCCTTATCATGTCATTGCTTTAAAAATTTGTAAGTACAAACTGACATTGATTTGATTAATGTTAGACCCCTGTAACAATCAAATTTGTAAGTACAAATTTGAGCATAATTTGTTTGGACCAGCAGTCTGTCCACTCCCCAATCACTGGGGTTTCCTTAAAACTTTTTGTATGGACCTTTCTCTTTAAAAAGAAATTAAGAAAATGTAGACACCTCAGAATTATGTAAATTGCCTCTCTTCTATTTTCTTTTTGTTTGTTTTATTAATGATAGACATGTTTGATTTCCCTGGGGCTTGGTTTACTCCAATGATGTACTATGTAATTATACGTGCACATTCCATTAAATTTAGCTGGCATTGGAAATGAACTGTTGGCTTGATTTTAACTGAGCTATCTATAGTTAGCGAAGTGCCAAAGAATACAAATGCGAAAAGGAGAGAAGGAACAAATGTATACTTAGTGTGATTGTGTCCAGCATGACTTATTCTTACAGTCTGCTATGAACTATTGGTCAGATGAATTGATTCTTTTATAAAACAGAACAAAACAAAAAATAATAACTTTGGATCACGTCTACAACAATAGCAATGTTAAGCCATATTTTTATAACATTGGGTTTATTGGGAAATGATTTAGTGTAAAAACAGCATATGTTGTTGTTCAGTCACTAAGTCTTGTCTGGTTCTTTGCGACTCCATGTGTTCAAATGGGCAGTCAACAATCATCCGACTTCCTTAAATAATACCTAACCAACCAACCTCTCCCAAAGTCAGAGTTGCAACTTTTCAAGACATCTAGTAAGGCAAAACTGTATTTGCAAATTTGCCCTATTGTAAAAACTACCATATAGCTATACTATTGCTATTAGGAAAAACAAAACATGATTTGGAGTACAGAAGATAGATGTTGCCTCAGTAGTGGACATTTACATGTAAAAGTTCAGAAAATGAAATTAGTTTGTGATTGAATCATCTCTGAGTTTCTGAATGGAGCTAGACCTGAAAATTCCATTATGATGTTAGTTATGACGACACTACTAAATTTAGTATTTAGTAAATTTACTATTTACTATTTACTAAATTTACTATTTACTTATTACTATTAGGTAATAAGTTTTTAGGCTGTAATACTAGCACTGTCACAAAAGGTTATTATGGTATCTGTGGTCAATCACAAACCCCCCGAAAGGAACGAAAACATTCTCCTGCGCCCACTTATTTCATTTTCTAAGAAAGCCCAATGGATTTATGTAACCTGGAATACAAGTTATGCTTAAAGCTGGTGCTTTGGAGAACTAGTTTTTCTTTTCTTTTTAAATTAAATAATCTTAAAAGGCAAGGCAGGGAGCTTGGCAAGCATTAAGGAATGTATCTCAGCAGGAATATTGTGACACTGGAGTCCCAAGCTGTACCTAATAAGAGTATTTTCAGTACCTCACATGGATTTGTTGATGCATACTTTGTGAGAAAGTAAGTTCCTGTCCCAGGGGAAGATGATGGTGTTACATAATGTGCTGCAGCACATTCTAAATTGGGCCTCTCTTGGAAGAATCTTTGGAGGCTAAACTTGGTTCTTAAAGCAGCATCAAAAGTATTGGCAGATATTGCACCTTTCCTAAAACATTTGTCTTGGCTCCCAGTTCACTTTTGGCACCATTCAAATAGCTGGTAATTAGCTTTCAATCACGCATAAAGATCTTCATCCACAATGCTGGAAGCATCATTGCTCCTGTAACAGTGTCAACCAGAGCCTTCTCCTAATATCAGATGCTGTCTTTTTCTGTCAAGTTTAAGATGAAGTGAGTTGTTAAGAGTTAGTATCTTCTTAGTGACTGCACCGATATTGCAGAATAGATAGCCTTGCTGAGTTCTGGAGACTCTTTCCCATTTCTGAGTTGGAAGGCATTTTTTTCCAAAGGTGTTCTATTTATTCAGGGAAAACATTTTGCCCTTTGCTTGGGTTTTTCTCAAGGATTACATATCCTGCCTTTGATATATTTACCAATGCATACATATCCCACTTTCTGTAAAAAAAATTGATGTATGAAATTATTATTAAAATCTTCAAAGGTATGGGGACTGTTAGGATTGCTCACTAAGCAATATAGTCATGTGATGTCACTCTTTATGACTGTATTGCTTCGCAATACAACTTCCAAGTAAATGTTACTTTCAAACTAAGAAGAGGTGCCATAGTAACCTGAGAACTATCTGCCTTAAGCAGTCGACTTAAATTCTGTGTTAGGATTATTGCAGAATATTGCAGAATAGATAGCCCTGCTGAGTGCTAAAGGCTCTTTCCTATTTCTGTTTAATCAGACTTTGCCTACCAAGAGTTAAAGGATTTTTAAAGTATGGTTTTTACTTGATTATTTATTGACTTTGACTTTTTATATTTATTATTCTAAAAGCTTTTTTAACCTGAATTTATGGTTTTATTTTGTAGTTCTTATATAGTTGTGGCTTAAGAACTAGAATGGTGAGATACTGTATATAGAAAACAGTAAATGGCACTTCAAGTTTCAGATTAGACAGAAAATGATCAGAATTAATATGAGAATATATATATATATATATATATATATATATATATATATATATATATATTTCAATACTGAAAATAAATTTCAGATTAATATAATCTGTATTTTATTTAATGGGATAGGAAGTAAGCAATTGGCTGATAAAAATTACTTCTAGAAAATATTCTAAATTTAATTTTCAAAATTTTCTGCAATCTCAGTGATAATATTAAATAATTAATTTTCAGTTCTTAGTTTTAAAGTAACATTTAGTTGGTTTCAAAGGAATGTTAAAAGATCAAGATTGACTTTGAATTAATGACATTAATTTTGGAAATTTAGTTTTTTAGTGCTTTTTTAGTGCTTTACAATACATCTGTCTTTCTCAGCCTTGTCAATTTTACAATGGGTGGAGTTCATCTCCCCAAATTCTCTAGTCGAAGTCCACCCATCTTAAAGTTGCCAAGATTGAAAAATACTGCAATATATAGTACAATTTTAAGCATTATCTATACAAAGTATCTAATTTATTCATCATAATCAAACAAGTATATGGAGCATAACAAAGGACGTAAGTCTGGTATTGTTGCTAATTTCATACCAAATGGCATATCCAAACTTGATGTTATTTATTAAATAATGAAAAAAGCATTGTGCTAACATTATGTGATCTTTCTTACATCTTTTCCCAGAATTTTTCATTAGACGTGTTGATATAGGGTAATATAGAACCACTCTTATAGTTGAATTTTCCATTCCGGAAATCTATTATAAAATTTTGGATCCTATTTTGCTTCTTTTGGATCATCTCAAAGGGAGACATTCTAGTTCAGTGTAATGAAATAGACAATGACTTCCCAGAGTGCTTCCAGTAATTCAATATGGAATGAAAGTTTCATTTTAGGTTTTTTCAGTTGTATCCCACATCCAGTTATGAGATATTTTTCTGGCAATCACTTTTTTCCCCAGCAGAACACAACACCAAATTATAATAATTTATAAATATTTGTAGTATTGGTTTTAGGGAGGATTGCTGTTTTCTATTTATTGAGATTTTAGAAGCTGAATCCATATTTGCTGTCCTGCATATTTTAATAAAAGATAAAAATATTTTCCCTCAAAAAGTATTTCTTTGACATGTATTTGGATTCATTTACATTAGATTAAAAAGAGCAAGCAAAAACATCTGTTTTCAGTTGTCTGTTGAGTGTATGGCTGAAAAATCTTTAGATTCACAAAATCATTATGTATTTTGGCTGCACTTTGGCCGTCCTGTGATAAAAACACCCCAGAACCAAATTGCTTAGATATTTATCTTCCTAAGAGCTGTTTATTATAGCTCTAGGTAGTACAGAACAACTGGTTATTTGAAATTAGAATAAGTGGACATAAATGGACACCAAAAAGTTCATTCATTTAAATTTAATGCACACTACTGTATTTTTATTGAATCTTATCTAATTAATAGTTTTCAAAGTTTTACTCATTTAGGAAGTCAAGATCTATGCATTAAATTATATGATTATGGTTTCTCTATTGAATTTAAACATATAAAATTTCTCTCCCTCAAAAAACTTCATCCTATAAACAGTGACATAAACAGTGCAGTGAACATATTTTCTTGAACTATAGACCGTATCATAATAATGAAATGTAATGTAATTCTTGTTTCTTCCCCAGCACAGTTTTGAGATCAGAAGTGTCTCCTTTGATACTCATTATTAATTTCATTTGAAAACAGACAAACTATAACCAATTGCAAGGCATTGAAAGCATGGTTTCAGGTAGATATCTTTGAACCCCCTTCTCACCACCATTTCAACAAAATACAAATGAAACAATATTGGGTATTTGGAAAGAAACTTTTTCAGAGAGAGGTGAGGGAAGCATGAATGAACCAAAGCTTTGTTCACATAATTTAATATTACAGCATGCCATCAGGCAATAGGGATGGGGTTTGCGACAACTCTCCACAACCAATTCACCATGGGACAATTTGCCATGACCAATTTACCACAGGGCAACTTGCCATGAGACAAGGGTTACAGTAATCTCAAAGAAATTAAATAGAATAGGTGGAATAGAATCATTAAAGAAAGGATGCCAACAGAGGGACAAAATGAAATGTAAATGCCAAAAATTAAAATATTTTTAAAACTACTTTAAATAATTAAATTGAATTGTTGAATTGTCCTGCAGTAAGTTATCCCATGACAAATTGTCCATGGCGAGTTGTCCCTTGGCCGAGATAGTTGATGAATTAAAAAAAAAATCCTACCTCCTCTCCCCTCCAGACATTCTGCTCCCTCTCCCCATCTGTTAACTGCAACTTCACTTGGATTGTAATTCTATTTTTATTGTGTTTAGAAATATTTTATGGTTTTATTGTTTTTAATGTTGTAAACTGCTCAGAGTCACTTTGAAGCAAGATGGGTGGCAAACAAATTTAATAAATGACTGACTGACTGACTGACTGAATGAATGAATGAATGAATGGATGGATGGATGAATGTATGATTGACTGATCCTTCATTTAGGCTGTCTTGAACTTTTGGGAAAGACATTATAAAACTATAATATAATAGTAATAGTGCAATAGTAATATTCACAGTAATAGCAGCCATTTATATTATCAAGTTCTTATGGCCTGATCTGTAAGACCCCATTAAGTTGAGAAGCCAGGCAGAGAGAGAGAGGTCAAGCAAGGAACTAACCTTGAGTCTTTGCATAGCCTGAAGAGGCTTATGTCTGACCCTCCCTAAGTTCCAGGGAATCTTATCTGGTTATTTCCAAGAGAAAAGGAGATTCTTGTATTAATAGATAGAATACAATAAACTTGCCGATTTGGATCGTTCATGAGTGGATCTTGTTGCTTGCAATTGACATATTGTTAATTTTTTCTCTTCCTCATAGATACTATGCTGGGTCATGGCTTCTGAACCTATATGACTGCTCGAGTGCTATATGCACTATATACAAGAAGTGCACCCACTCCTTGTGATGAAAGGAGTATCCTGCTCACTGTATCATATTTTTATAAGCTGAAAAAAAGAAAGCTTTCAATAAGTGTGGCTTGAGGGGAGGAAATTAGTGAGTAGTCAGTCTTGAATACCAGAAAATCAGGGAAAGAGTGAGAAATGAACTCTGGTGTATTTGTACACTTTGGTGAGGAATTGTGGCTCTGGCTGGAGTGAGGAAAAGAAGCTGGATCTGATTTAGTGTAATCTAGATAATAATCCCGTTTTCAACTTTACTGATACACATTTGTGATATTGGAGGCTATTAATTAATCCTAAAGTGCATTATTTATTCTATCCACCTACTTAATTGTTTAGAGATAAATAATGCATGCCTCCTTTTTTATGCTGCTTTGTTTTAATGTCAGATAATTAATCTTTGTGAAAGTAGATACAGTTAATTGACATAAAGCTGTTTCTTTCCAATGTAGGTGTCAATAAGTGACTGTCTGGAATAAATATCGTGTCTCATTTATGTCTATAAAACACTGCAATAAAGACACTGCTGTATTTCATGACTACAGAGACCATATCTGATGAATGTTTGAGCTTAGGAAGATTTTTTAAAATTTTTTTTATTTATATGCCGCCCTTCTCCGGAGACTCAGGGCGGCTTACAATGCGCTAAGCAATAGCCTTCATACTTTTGTATATTTATACAAAGTCAGCTTATTGCCCCCACAAACTGGGTCCTCAATTTACCTACCTTAGAAAGGATGGAAGGCTGAGTCAACCTTGAACCTGGTGAGATTCGAACCTGCAATAATTGCAGGCAGCTGGTGTTAATAACAGGGTGCTTTAGACCACTGTACTACCAAGGCTACTACCACTGTACTACCAAGATGGTCTGTTGTTTAAATTCTTCTCAAGCTATTCTCATTATCCATCACATTTATTGATGTGGCCTTGGATACCTCTTCTAAATCCAACTGTACATCTGACAGGTTTCATTTCATTGCATTGTTGAAATTAGGATAGAAAAGCGTTGAATGTTGCCTTACCAATGTGTGATTTCAATCATTTGAACTATTATATATGTACTACAAAAACCCTAGAATTTTCAATGATAATAAAAACGTCTTTTTTTTGTCTTTGCATAAGAATAGTTTTGATAGCATTTGGAAATCTGATTATCATTCCTTGTAAGCACTGATTCTTCTTGCAAAGGTTTCATGTGAAGAAATAATTTAGGCAGGCTCTTGTAGCTGGAACACATCTTGTCTAGGTCTTTTGTCATAATACACAATATAGGCCACTCTTCAAGCGTTGGGACCAATTTTTTAATCATTAAGTGCGGTGTCAATGAACATTGTTACTTTATGCAGTTATAAAAAATGTGGATTTTTATGCTCCAGATAATTTAGAGCATTGAAGGAGAAATCCTTCAGCTGAAAAAGAGTTCAAATGAGCTACTGGTAGGTTTTCCTTCCTTTTCTAAGAAAATTCCCAGAGCTAAGGTTAGACATTTGTTTGGTAACTTTACTTCCTTTGAGAGCAACAGACTTTTATAGTTTAAATAGTGCTGTGGTTTGGTAAGATTACCAGATCAAGACTGCAAAAATCCAACTTTTTTAGATGGAAACAGAAAAGTATGGAAGACTGTAACTCCTCTGTTAATGACTACAGCTTCCTTTTAGGTTCCTCCAGCTATACAAAATTGGTTGCTTTGCTTAACGTTCCTCAAATTGTAGCATCCCTTGAAGATTTCCACAGCCCTAATAGTTTTGAGAAACAGCAAATATGTCTCCTATATAATTCTATTTTTATTTATTCAGTAAATAAAATTGCTAATTATATTCTTGAAAGATAACTGACAGCTTCTGATTAGTGCCAGAATTCAAAAAAAAAAACCATAGCTCATATATGTTATGTTGTGTGCTTGGAAATAATAATGAATTATGCATTAACTCCAAATAAGGCTTCTAATAATGTACATACAGTACATTAATTAAATTTGTATTCTTGGTTACATAAGTGTTCATGACTTAATTGTTTATCAAAGCAAAATGTAACACAAACAGGAAATTGCTTCATAATGGAGTCGAGTGGGGAGACAGATCCAGCAGATTTTCTTCTGAATTCATAATAATTTTGTTCATTTGCAGATGCATTTTTTTACTCAGCTTCCCATTGCTCCCTAGACTACCAATAGCTATTTACCAAAAATACACTCTGTATTTCTTTTCCTTTTCAATGATGCATACACTCCATGTATATGAAGAATACATGCTGCAATTGATTCCCTGTTTTTTTATGCTATAGTCATAAAGAAAAAATGTTGTGAATCTATGGCATTTATTCATAGCCAAGAAACATGTTCTTGTTAAATGATTAAAGAGGATTCAGTTCAAACTCAGATGGCATCTCCAGCATTACATTTTAGAATTCTTTATGTCTTAGATCATTCTAGAAGATTAACATTATACAAATCAGCCTTAATTCAGTTCAAATTGGAGATTAAAGATTCCAAGAAGGCATGAGTCAGTTCAAGCTTTCACTTTAAGAGCCAACTTGAGATTTTTTTTTTTAAAAAGATTTGAACGTAGACTGTAATGAGCAAGTATTAAAATGCCTTGTCATTACTTAATTTTTTATTTGTGGGCAGAATAGGATAAAACAGCAGTGGGTAAACTTAATGTTTTAGCTGGATTTCAATGCAATTCATTTACAAATACTTTTAAAGCACCTTTTTGAAGCAAAAACAATAGAAATAAAAAAATGAGATTCTGCAGTGCAAAGAACCGGCTGACCGGTATACTAAGTGATTTCCTCTAGCTTAAGAATTAAAAAATGTTCAGAAACTTTTTAGAAAGTATCCTGTTCTATTTTATTTTTCACATACCTTTCTGGAATGATGTGTTTGGCATTTCTTTGAATAATATTCAAAGCCTAGCCTTTTCTGGTGCAGTCAAGGAAGATTGACTGTTGACTTGACCTTGTAAAGTCAAAAGTTTTGCTTTCTCTCATTGCTGGATTTCAGGAGTTTCTGGAGACTTGGCAGAGCTAATTGGCATGGTTGCCCATTCCTGCTCATTACTGGCATCAAGAATGATGGCAATGGAAGTACATCCATAGAGACAGGCAGGTGACAGAGAAAGAAATTGTCATAGACAAAAGTAACATTTGTAGCCTTATAAATGAATGTTATAATACAATATATGGAAGTGATTTTTATGGGATGAAAATGCCATTGTTAAATGAATGACAAATAAGAATAATAATATAAAGATATACATTAGATGGATAACATGAGAAATTAGAAAATTAGTAAATTAGTAAATTATTAATATGAGATGAAGCACAAAAGATTTGTAACCGACCGACACCCTGCTTGCAATTGTAATGGAGGATAATGTTTTATGTTTTGTTTAAATATATATATATATATATATATATATATATATATATATATATATATTTGTTTAAATATATATATATATATAAAGTAACATTTGTAGCCTTGTTCTCCATGGCTTTTTTAAAGTATATACTTATGTCACCTAACATTATCCTAAAAAGTGAGATGAGCAGTATATAAATTTAATAATAAAAGAAATAAATGCTAGATAATGTCAGACTGACATTCATTCACTCATTATCATGAGGGTGTAACCTTCCCCTGACATACAGAATGTAAAAGTAAGGTTTCACAGAAGAATGCATACCTAACTGATAAACCCATATGCAAAATAATGAGACTAGGCTAAATTCCTATTAGTGTTGAGAGGAGCAGTAGAGGAATCTAAAATCCCAATAACACAAGAGAGAAGAGAATATGAAGGCTTGTGAATGGCTACACTAAAGATTCACAATTGATTGGTAGAATTCAGTGAGGGACCAAGATGGATTGGACAGCTGCTCATGACAGTGTGAGAGACCCAATTACATAACTTGACTGTCTCAGAAATATCCATTTATGAAAGGAAAGTTGCAATATTGCATATTATCTCTAACAACCTCAGAAATGACAAGAAAAGTTAATTCTGTGATTTCACTTGATTCATAAATCTGCTTTGATGGACTGTCTTGATCACATTTTTGCCCAGCCTTATGGCATGCAACAAGATAAATTACCAAGTCAATCTGCACAATAACTATAACATGAACAAAAATCAGTGATAATAAAACAATTCCATTCTTCCATTCCAGCAGTGAGGCTTTATAACTAGATTGTCTGTTGAGCACTTTTGGAAATCAAATTTGAAGCCTTGAATAGCTCTATTCCACACTGCCTGATGATTCCAGACTCTAAAGTTGATCCTCATACTGACTTTATCTACAACAGTATTTTATCAAAATACATTATTCTAGCCTGGGGCCACTAACTCATTGATAACTTGAAGAAAAGTTTTATTTTTTCTAGCTCTTGGCCACAACTGACAGTTCACCCAGATCTTCGAGAGAGAGTAAGACACGTCAAAAGGGACGCAGTGGCTCAGTGGCTAAGACACTGAACTTGTCAATCAAAAAAGGTTGGCAGTTCAGCAGTTCAAATCCCTAGTGCTGCGTAACGGTGAGCTCCCGTTAGGTGTCCCAGCTTCTGGCAACCTAGCAGTTCAAAAGCATGTAAAAAAATGCAAGTAGAAAAAATAGGGGCTACCTTTGGTGGGAAGGTAACAGCATTCCGTGCGCCTTTGCCATTTACTCATGCTGGCCATATGACCACGGAGACGTCTTCGGATAACGCTGGCTCTTTGGCTTTGTAATGGAGATGAGCACCGCCCCTTAGAGTCAGAAATGACTAACACATATGTGCGAGGGGGAACCTTTACCTTTACCTTTCAGATCACTTCATCATGCTTGTTTTCTTTTGTCATTTTTTTTTTTACTGATTTTGTTGTAATTTCTTTTATTGTTGTGAGCCACTCAAAGTCACTGAGGATCAGGCAAATATCACTTGCCTCCGAGCAAGAACTGGCAGGATCACAACATAAGCAAAGCAATACAAAATGAAGAAAGTAAAGAGCTCCAAACAGACGAGCATCTGCCACACAACACTGCAGACTTGACAACTATTGATAAGAAAGACCAAAAAAGTCTAGATAGTGGACATTTCTATACTTAGGGGCAGTAGAATAGAAGAGAAAGAGCCAGAGAAATCATAAAATATAAAGACCTGCAAATAGAAAGAAAGCAAAGATAATACCAATAGTAATAAGCGCTTTGGAGGCAATTCCCAAACATCTGAAGCACAACTTGAACACTATTGACATTGACTAAATCACAGTCAGCCAATTGCAAATGGTATCTTTATTGGCACCGCTTCATCCTGTAACAATACCTCTAGTACTATTAAATAACAACATCTGCCTATCACAAGTCTTTGGTAAGTGGACAAAAATGCCAAATCCAATTTAAACATCTGACTGATCTTGTGACCAATCATCATCATCACCACCATCATCTAGTAACAACAATAGCGACTATTATTATGAGCTGGTATTTGGAATCCAGAAATCAACTCTGAGACGAGACACAGGGCTCTTTGATGGAAGTGCAGCTTTGATTTTATATCAATGTCATTTTGCAGTTATTAAAAATAAGGCAATGTAGAAGTTGTAGTCTCTATTGTTATGTCAGATCAGTTTAGGAGTGGTTGCTTAAATTTAAAACAATATTATTCATGAATAAAATAATGCAAATAAAATCTAGCTGCTTGCATGGAAATATTTTTATTTCCATTTTAGGGAAGGAGGGACTGATCTTGCTTCTTTTTGATCTTTAAAAAGTTGAAGCTTTTTCTGATTAAGTATGGTCTTTTTTCTGCTGCAAATACACTATAGAGTAAATTCAGTTGTGTATAGTGATCACCTAGACAAATTCTGAATACATGGATATCTGTCACTAGCCACCAATTTGTTTTATTTCGTAAGACCTTTAAAAGTTTGGCATACATTTTTAAAACTTGTACATTGATGGAGATGGTGCTGAAATGCAATACTGACTTATTTTAAAAGCAGCAAAAAGATAGACAGACCCTCCCCCCTATCATTAAAGTAAGCAGTGGAACAGTTCATGAACCAGTCATTTGGGCTTTTTGGCAGGCCATATGGAAGTTTTCTAAAATTATTTATAGAGTTCTGGTGTATTTATTTTCTCAGTAAACCTGACATGGGTGAATATGTTGCTTTCATAGTGAAATATACTCAATATTGCAACCTTAAACTTGTAATAAATGCTCTTGACGGCCTTGGAGTGCATTTAATAAACAGAATACAGTGTCTATTGATGAAAAATATATCTCAATTTCAGATAAAGATAACAGAACAGAAGATAAAGACAGCATTGATTGTGCTTGTCATTGACCTTTAATAAAACTAGAAAGATCATGGTGCATCCATCCATGTGCTACTTGAACTTTCACAGTTTTTGGTATTGTTAGTCATAATATCCCCCTGGACTGATTTAAGAATGGGGTCACTGAGTTATAATGCTTCACTTCTTCCTCTGTGGTCATTTCTAGTCAATGGAGGAAAATATAACATCACTTACTTGTACTCTCTGTAGTCTCATTAAAATATCTACATGGAAGTTTTGGGTGAGGTCATCTACTGTGTTTCCCCAAAAATAAGACCCTGTCTTATATTTTTTTGAACCCCGAAATAAGCATTTGGCCTTATTTTCGGGGAGGTCTTATTATTTTGGGGCATGTGGAGCAAGATCTCTTGCTGTCTTACCTGATTTCCAGCTCTGTCTCCCTAACTCTAACCAGAGGAAATGGCGGGGACCAGCTGCGCATGCGTCTAAATATTTTCAGGATGGGCTTATTTTCGGGGAGGGCTTATTTTCAGGGAAACATGGTATCAGTTCAGGATTCAGTATGAATATATAGATGATATTCAACTGTGCATATCAACCTGGAATGTACAGTTGAAACTGTCTGTCTACTAACTCCGCCTAAAAGCTCTTAATGTCTACATAAGTATTACATAAAATACATGCAGATTTTAGTTCATTCCTGACAAGACTGAGTGGCTACAGCTGTTTTGGCCTTCTGAATTGGGGATATTTTTATCAGTGGTCTGTGCTGGGGTTGCACTTCCCCATTTCAGACTGGTGTGCAAATTGGGAGTTCTCAGAGCTATTGCTTATTGAGCTAGTTACAGCTGTGCCCAGGGGACCTTTGCATAGGTTCCATTTGTGAGCCAGTTCTGCCTTTTCTTTGACCAGGGGCCCCTTCTGACAGTTGCTCACATCTTATATACTGTAATTCACCCTAGAGCGGTACCTGAGTACTTATTGTTAATTGGTTACAATTAACTTATTAATTGGTTACATTGTTAATTGAGTACCAAAAACACTGAGTACCAAACAGATTTTTCTGTTAAGCAATAATATAGTGAGTCACAAGGAACTGACATCAACAAGTTCTAGTTTGTGTGTTGAATACCAAACAAAAGATGAGTTTGGGGACAAACTTTTTGCATCAAAATGTGTTGAGTATCAGATTTGATGAATTTCAAAGCAGTTGAGTACCAAGGTACAGAGGACTGCCCTTGGATGTCCATCTGGGAAATATATCTGCTCCAAAATCCATTGGCATGAGCAACAATGTATACTTGTTATGCCCATGTGTCATTGCTGCTATGACAATTTTATTGTGTGCTAGTTGGCTTCTACATGTAATTCAAGGTGTTATCATCAACTGTAAAGATTTTCATGGCATAGGATCTGATTATCTGCCGGATACCTGGCATAGGATCTGATTACCTGTCTCCAGTAATTTTTGCCTGCCTGATACATTTGAGCAGAGTGAGCCCAACCGCCCCCCCCCTCAATTAAGTGTCATTTTATGAGATTGAGACAACTTTTCTTCTCTTTTGCAGCTCTTACTCAGTGGAACAGCGTCCTCCAAGAGATATGTGTGTTGCCCATTTTTCTAGGGTTCCAGATGGCCCACAATTTCTTTTCCTTTTCTTTTCCGTAAAATGTTGGTTTATTTGTAGATCTTCTAGAAGTTAAGAGGCCAGAAAACTGAAAACATAGTTATGAAGATTTTAATAATTTTATGTAATCTCATTCTATTTTTCATGGAAACTTTGGGAGAGGGAGGTTTCCTTCGAATTAAGTGGCTCCCCCCCACCGCCAAACCATGCATGTCCAATCTTTTGGCTTGCCTGAATTGCACTGAATGAATAGGAAATGTCATGGGCTGCATATAAAATATATAATATGCTTTTATAATATAAAATTATATAATGTTACAAATCCATGATCTTGTGGGACTGTATCCCTAACTATCCGGTGCTGCCATGGGTTGGATATGCCTGCTGTAAATTTACCATTTTTGATAGTATTTACAAACCTCAGAATTGTCTTGATCCTGCCAGTGAGATTTTAATTGTGTCAACAATGATAGATTTCAGTGGAAAGATGGCAATCAGTATTAAAATTTATTAGAATTTGTCTGCAGTAGAGATTATTCTGGGCACATACCAAATTTATGCTGGTTTGTTTAAAAAACAAAGCATTATTCAATATAGTACTTTAAGATGTGTATCAAATTACTTTCATAATGTTTTGTTTTTAAAAGCTGTTCCTGAAATGTGAGAAAAATCATATAGCAGCTGAACTAATTATTTTAGAATATATTAAATGCCAGAACCCTCAGGATGTACAATTTTATGATGATCAGTTTCTAACTTTAGTTGATACAGAAGGACTTGTAGTGAAGTGGGGGGAAAATAACCCTGTCAAGTTCTAATGCATTCTTTAGTAATTAGTTATTTTTATGAGCAGAAAATCTTTTAAGCCAGATTTGATTAGATCAAGTAGAACAAAAACTATCTTATAACACTAAACACACAGCACTGCATTCCACATTTTATTGAAGTCATATAGGCTGTATTGGCAAGAAATTATCCTTTGGCAGTTTCCATTATGTATTATTGAAAGTTCATGTATATTTAATACAATGTTACTTTTAAATTTAAATACACAGGATTGCCCTTGTGAAATATTTGTATTTCACTGAATAATTACCAAACTGTAAAGTGAACTATACTTAATTGATATTCTCAGAATAAGAAACTGGTTTCCTGTCACAAATAAAATAATGCTCTATTTATAGTATTTTATTTCCTCTTGTGAGTTTTATTTTAAGACCAGCATTTGAAATGAGAAAGTAAAGGAAGTTGTGACAAAAGTGTGCAATATTGAATAGAAGTCTGGTTAATTCAGTACCTTTCCCAAAAGTTGTGGTAGATCAAAGCAAGTAGAATGAGGGAGAGCAGAAAAAGTATTTTTCTCTTCCACGTTCTATTAGAAATGCAACTGCAAGAGACAAAGAGAAGCAGTCATAAATGAAATGAATTTTCAAATGAAAATAGGTATAAATTGTATGGTTGAATCCTATCATTCATTGTGTTAATGTTTAGGATGGTGTTTATAGGTGATTTAACTACATACGAGCAGTGAAGAAACTTACATTATTACAATAATAATAACTACCACACAGCAATTATCTTTTACTACTGCATTAGATATAAACTATCACTCTGAATTGTTAAGGTTTTGTGCTAAATGTTCTGTTCTTCAGAAGAAAACTTATTTGATTTTCAGTAATTATTTCAAAGTAATGAAAATTGCTGCTGCTTTGAAGAAGGGAGGTAGTCTGGGAGAATTCTCCTTACTCAAAAACACTAGCAAGAGAATGGTTTCGATTTTTTGCTGGTGGACTTCAGCTAAATACCAATGGAATATATTAAGATAAATGAAAATTATCTTATATTTTATTTTAAAGTTGGTTTTTGAGAATAAAAATAGATCTGGAGTTTTCTTTGGCTATGTACAATGTAATAATAACACTAATTAAAAAGTATTTGCCAGAATTCATAAGATAATAATGTTTAATTTCCTTTCTATCAGCTTGCACTCATTGTTTTTATTAGCTTTGTGATAAAGAGACCTTTTTTAATATCACAAAATATTGCTGTGTGTCAAAAGTGAAATTAGTTACTAAGCTAATACGCAACAGAAGCATTCCTTGTTCCCCAGTATTTGTAAATCATCAGCAAAATGGAATCAACTACTAAGAAAAAAATGCTGCTAATCTACTTTGCTTTGTAATTTATGACAAATATTGTTCTTAAGTTGAATGAGATGATAAGAAATGTGAGTGCATGTGTTATAGGTATAATATTTCTTATCTTCAAATTCAAGTAGCTTTGGCTTTTTCATATCTACATATTTTCAAGTGATACTTGAATTTATTAGGATTCTTTTCCTTGGGTATTCAAGGATCATGGGTATATTGAGGATCTCAGCATCTTCAAACAATTCAGAAAACAAAGACTATTGGACTTACGGTGCAGCAGTCAGAGCGGAAAGATTGGCACGGCATTAGCTCCGCTAGACCGATCGATTTTCCAGACCTCCGCGGCGTTTTTGGTGCCGTTCTCAGCCCTGGAGAGGTTGGGAGAACAGAGGGGCTTTCTTTGGAAGCGAGGAGGAGGAGTGCGACCCCCCCGCCGCATCAAAGCGTGAGCTCCGAGGATCCGGAGGACAGGAAGAAGGCCGCCCCGAAGCCCGTGACGCTGCGGTTTTGACCGGCTCGGGGAGGCAAGGCAAAACAGAACCAAACAGAGAAAGAAGAAGAGGATTTTGAAGAGGGAAAAGAAAAAGAAGAAAAAAAAGGGGGCTGTGCAGCGACTGGAGAAGATAGCGGCAGCCTAGTCTACAGGTGAAAGAAGTATACATTTCTAGGATTGTAAACATCTCGCTGCTGTGGAATAGAGTTGGAGTACAGTGAAGTAAAGAACAATAACTGTGGCTTTTCACGTTAAGAAGAGGGGAATGATTAGGGGGTAAAACATCTCCTGACCCCCCCTCCCAGGAACGTTAATAGTGACCTCTTTTCGATTTAATGTGATTAATTGATGAATTGTATTACTTAAGTGGATAGAGTTGATTAATACCCTCCTGAAGAAGTGAACTGATAATTTTTATATTCCTAATATTTATTAATTATTTACAAAGGCTTTGGATTAATTGATGATTAATTGATTGTTTATTATTACTCTTCTTTTTTATTTTTCTATTTTATTATTGCTATATTGATTGATTTATTATTTAATATAAACTATTGTATTAATATATATATATATATATATATATATGTCTAGATTGTATTTAATTATAGAAAGATAAGGCAAATTAGATGAGAGGAATAATAGTATAGGAGTAAGATTAAATAATAGTGAGAGCTTAATCAAAGGGGGTGTTAAACTACACAGAAGAAACAACACTTGTGTATGTTAAGGTGGGGAAAACTCTTTTGCTTAGCCAATATGTCTACTACGGTTACAGCTACAAAAGTGGTGAAAAAATACATACCTTCCACAATGGTAGCTTCCCCGATAACCACTCCCCCAGGGGCAAAAAAGTCACCTGAAAAATTACCAGTAACAGAGAAACCAATCACAATACAAGATATGCAGATGATGTTCCAAAACATCCAAGAAATTATGGAAAAGAATCAAGAATCAATTGCCAAAAATTTTGAGGATTTAAAATCTGAGATGAGTGGGTTAAGGGGAGAAATTACACAAGTGAAAGAGACTCTGGGAGAAATGAAAACAACCATGTTAGAACACGAGGAACAATTGACAGAGGTGGAAAAAACGGCTGATAGAGTTGAAACCCAGTTCGATGAGTATGAAAAGAAATGTGATCAAGCGGTGGGGAAACTCGAGGAGGAGATAGTCTTTCTGGAGATGGAGAAATCTGCCTTTTTTTTATGTCTCCAAAATGTGGTTGAGGATAAAGAGGAACAATTGGAGGAAATTGTAGGAGAAATAATTGCTGAAGTAGTGGGGAGGAAAAAAGTATGTGGAGACATAGATGAAACATATCGAGTATATACCAATTATGCGAGGCGTCACAACCTACCCAGAGAAGTACATGTAAGGCTGACGAAAAAAGCATTAAGAGACGAAATGCTTCATAAGGCCAGGGATCAGAATGTAACATACAAAGGAAGACAGATTATAATTCTTAAACAGATCCCCAGAAGAGTGAGAGAGCAGCGACAGAATTACCAATTCATAACCGCACAACTGAGAAAACATAATGCACCATACCGATGGTTATTACCGGAAGGACTCTTAGTGACGTGGCAAGAACGGAAAATTAAAAGTGAGAGTATAGACGACGCACAAGACTTCTGTGAAAATTATTTTGGACATGGCGAAAGAGAGAGAGAAAGGGAAGTAGGCAAAGAGGGTCAGAGGAGTCAGAAAGAAGAGTGGAGAAAAGAGAGAGGAGCTCAAGTAGAGCATGGAAAAGGGAAAAGAAATGGGAGGAGGGGGGAAGAAGGAGGACTGGAGGAATACGGGGTAGAGACTCGATTAGCAGCCAAAACTAAAGGGGCGAATAGATAGAAATGAACCAAGGAGTAAGATTACTTACGGTAAATGTTAACGGTCTTAATGCCTCGATGAAAAGGAGACGCATTTTATTGAAAATAATTAAAGCCAAAACAGATATAACATGTTTGCAAGAGACACACATTAAATTATCACAAACTAATCTGTTAAAATGCCCCAAGGCGGGGAAACTATTTGTAGCAGCTTCAGAAGAGAGGAAAAGAGGAGTAGCTATATTTGTTAAAGAATATCTCTCGCCAAAAAAAAACTATTTGCAGATAAAGAGGGAAGAATACTGATATTAGAAGTAGAATTATTACAAAAAAAGATACTCCTGATCGGAATTTATGCGCCTAACACCAAACAATCCTCATTTTTTCAAAGAATACGAAAAGAAATAAGAGAACGGGAATACGAGCAAGTATGTATTATGGGGGATTTTAATGCGATTGTTAATAGAACACAAGATTACAAAACAGGGAAAAATACAAAGAAAGGGAATAAAGGCCAAAACAAGAGGATTTTGCCAATTAGGATGTTAGGATTCTATATGGTATATATAATGTTAGAACCAGTTGTCCAGGCAATATATATATACTGTAACTTTAAACTGTAAATGTTACGTTCTTGCTGAGTCATGCTGTAATGGGATAATGACTAGTTAGGAGTATATTTAAACAAAGTATTGTAACCTGGTCTGTTGGGAACTGCTGCTGCTGCTATGAACTGCTACTGCTAGTGTGACTGCTGCTGCTATGAACTGCTATTGTGACTGAACTGCTATGAGCTGCTAATGTGAAGGAGTTGCTATCTGTTGATGGATCTGCTACCATCGTGGTTTGTTAACCAGAGTGAGTTGTTTGGACTGATTTACTGGACTGATTTATTGGTGAAGACTTGGGATTTGTTTATGACTACGCTACTGCTTTTTCCTACGATAAAGTACACTTTTGCTAAACCAGTTTTCTTATTCATTGCTCTCAACGTTTCCTTGTGCAGTTACTCTGCTGGTTGGTAAAACAACATCAATATCCTTAACAATCTGTGAAGAAATGAGAGAGGAATTGGGATTGAAAGATACTTGGCGAGAATATAACCAGACTAGAGAACAATTCACATACTATTCCCCCAGACATGGATCGTGGTCTAGATTGGATATGGTGTGGATGTCACAAGAAATTAATTCTCAAGTGGCAGAAATTAAAATCTTACCAAATGATTGGGCGGACCACAATCCAGTTTTGATAGTATTAAAAGAAGAGGGGAAAAATAGAAGGAGAGGATGATGAGAACAGAAATCCTACATGAAAAGGAGTTTGTACAAAAATTGAAGACAGAAATATCTTTTTTTTTTTCAGGATAATAAGACACCAGGAATGCCATTACAAATAATCTGGGACGCTGCTAAGGCTTTTTTAAGAGGTCTTATTATAAAACAGATGGCCATTAAGTATAAAAAAGAAGAACAGGAAAGGGGTGAAATAATAAATAAATTAATTAAAGCCGAGGAACAATTACAAGATAACCCACTATCTATGGAGGCAAAAGAACAGATAACATTTTTGGACTTCCGGTTGAGCCAGCGGCATCGCCAGACGCTTCTTTTGAAGCGCCAGCCCCAGATTCCGTAGAACCACAAGAACAGCGAAAATCGGCTGTCTTGCGGTTTGGAATCCTTCCCCCCAGGAAGAAGGGGGGAAGGAGAGCAGACGGGTGGGGTAGAGCTCCCTGAGAGCACCAGATTTACCTAATAATCTGGTGCTCGAAGATGAGAGCTCCCCGTGAAGCCTGTCCAAAGCTCCGGACCTGGGATGCCTCTGACTGGGAAGTTTTTCCCTGTCAGAACTAGATGCCGCGGCCACCCCATCAAACAACTTTAAACAAATACCTTTTGAATCAAGTTGGCAGAGCACAAGTTGCACGAAGGAAGTTGCAAGTATTTTTTTTTCTCTTTTTCTAACTCCAGGGACTTACTTTCTTAAAAGATTTCTCCTAAGTGGAAAGTGAAAGCAAGATGGCGTTTGAGTTTCAACAGGGCGTGAAGAAGTGAAAGTTAAAAATAATTATTGATAAGCCCCTGTTTGAAACGTAAAACTCCTTTTTGAAAAGTGGATGGAATAAGAAAGGATGTAATAATAATAACTCAAGCAGCAATATAAATTAAAAAGTCTTTTTTTTCCTTTTTCTTTTTGAAATTCTTTTTTTTCTTTTCTTTTCTTTTCCCCCGTCCTTCTGGAGGGGAAGGAAGAAGGGGGGCAGGATGGCTGGGCTTCTCGAAAACAAAGAAAGGAAAGGAGGGTTATTTAACTCTCAATGGTCTGAATTTGAGGAAGCTTTGAGTTCAATTACCTCTGCTTTATTGAAAAGAATTGATACTATATTTCAAGCTTCTCAAGCTGGAAACAATGAAATACATGGAAATACTGAGTCACAATCAAGCAGTGGGGGATTGAATCAAGAGCTGGGAAAGGAAAAAAAACAACAAAAGACCATAGCAGATTTTACAGAAGAGAGAAAGATGAAGGCTGAGCAGGAGCAAGAAGCTCTGCAAGCTGATGATTTGTTTCCAGAAGAAGCCATATTTCTGCAAAAAGTTTATAATATCCAATCCCAAAAACCGCAAATCCCTGCTGGAGTTAAAAAAGGCAGAGGGATTAAAGTTAAGAAGAAAGTTCGCAAAAAGGAAAAGAAGAAAGCCTGGAGAAATGGAAAATAACCCTGCTTGACGAGATGATGGTCCTTAAAAAGCATTGTTTAAATGTTTAAAGACTTTGAACTTTTGGGGGGGAAGGAAAAAAAAAAAAGTACACAGCAATTCAATGCCAGTTAACCAAGTGATGAACGATGAGGAGGCAATCTATAGCTGTATTGGAATATTTTGAGAAGAATAAACAGATCACAGCAATGCTGGTGTGTTGGGTTGTGAAATATGCCCTGACTTGAAGGAATTGGAACATTTTATTAAGGACTGTGATAAATCTGGATTTAACTGTAAACGTAGAAGTTTCATTGAATATACTAAATCGGAGCTTTCTGTTTGATGGTAATAAATATAAGGCAAAAGGACTATGGATCTAGAGCAATTGCAGTTGATCTGGTGGTTTCCTTAATACGCTTGATGGATCTACTAATCTAGTTTTGACTGGATTTGATGGATATTATTACAATTATAATTATAAAGTCACTCGGGGGGTTTTTTTTAATAAAGAAGCAAATTACTATTTAGGTGGGTAGACGCAAATGATGAAGATATTCTATATGCTGTCGGAAGATGTGAAGACAAGAAGATTAGTAACTGGTTTAATCTAGTATGAAGAATTAAAATGTTTGATATAGTTATTAAATGATGTTTTATCTGTATTGATAAATTTATAAGAGGTTTGATTGTTATACTCCTTTTTTGACTAAAAACTTTATTATTATTGTTTTAAGTGTTTTAACTATAAATGGACCTTGATGGTTTTAAAATGGAGGACGGAAGATTTTATATAGTATTCTATTTCAAACTTGGGGGGTTTTTTTTGTTTTGTTTTTTTTTGACTGAGGGTTTTTTATTTTTCTTTGTTGTTGGGTTTTCTTTTTCTGTTTTAAATGAAAGAAGTTACAAAATATCTTGTTAGATTGTGTAGACTTAATAATCTGCTAAGTATTAATTAGTTATACTGAGTAATGATAGTTGTGATTACGTAATATTTAATTGTTTTATTAACTGCTGTAACTATAAATGGAGACATGGAGATTAATTTTGTCGAATTAGATGGAATGAGAAGAAAAGAAGACTTGCTTTCCTTTAATTTACTTGTTTAATGATTAGGATTATGATAAGTGTGAAATGGAGTTTAACTTAGAGAATTTGAGCTGTATTTTATCATGTACTTGTATTTGCTCTGGGAAGTCCGGGGGGTGGTGGGGGAGGGGGGAGAAAATGTATGTAAAAATTTTATTAAAAAACTTTTTCAATAAAAAAAAAGAACAGATAACATTTTTAAAACATTGACTTAATCTTTTAGAGCTGGATAAACTAAAAGATAAGATAAAAATAACTAGGCAAAAACATTTCAAATCAGCTAACAAACTAGGAAGATGGCTCACATATAGACTCAAAAAAGATAAACAAAATAGATGAATTGAGCAATTAGAAGATAAGGAGAGAAATTTAATAAGAGACAAAAAAGGAAAGGAAAAAATTGTAGTGGACTTCTATAAAGAATTATACAAAAAAGAAGAGATTTTAGTAGGTGCGATAAAAAATTATATAGAAAATTCGGACTTACCTAAAATATCCAGTCTGACAAGAGAAATATTAGATGAGGAAATTGAAAGAGCGGTGAAGAAACAAGGGAATTTGGAAACACCAGGCACAGATGGATTACCAGTGGAACTTTACAAAATAACATTTGATGTAATGGGAGAACACATGAAAGATCTTTTTAATGAAGTGCTGGGAAAGGCTGAAATTCCTCATTCATGGAAGGAGGCAAACATTAGTTTAATTCCAAAAGAAGACCCCCCCTCGTCAGATATAAAAAATTACAGACCAATATCTGTCCTGAATTCTGACTATAAAATTTTTACAACAATTTTGGCAAGTAGAGTAAAAGGATTTTTGAATGATTTCATACATAGTGACCAGAAGGGGTTCTTACCAGCGCGTAAAAGATAATTTGAGGGTCATGTTAAATATATTGGAATATTATGAAGAACACCCAGGTAAACAAATAACATTAGTTTTTATAGACGCTCAGAAGGCTTTTGACAGGGTAAACTGGGAATTTATACTAACACAATTAGACCATATGGGATTTGGACAGAGATTTACCAATGCTATAAAAGCTATTTACTCTAAACAAACGGCCAGACTGTTGATAAATGGGGATCTAACAGAAGAATTTTATATTAATAAGGGCACAAGACAAGGCTGCCCTCTCTCTCCCTTACTTTTTATTTTATCATTAGAAATTCTTTTACGCAAAATAAGAAATGAAGAAAAAATAAAAGGCCTTAGAATTGGGCAACAGGTATATAAAATTCAGGCCTTTGCTGATGACATGGCTTTCATATTAGAGGATCCGATAAAATCTGGCACATACTTATTAGAGATGATCGAAGAATTCGGGACGGTAGCAGGATTATTGATTAACAAAAAGAAAACAAATTTATTAACAAAGAATATATCAGAGGAGGATAAAAAGGAATTACAGGAAGTAACTGGGTTGAATATAGTTAATAAAACTAAATATTTAGGGATTTGGCTATCGGGTAGATGCTCAAGTATACAAGAAGACAACTACAACAAATTATTAATGCAAACAAGAAAAGACTTAGATAAATGGGGCAAAATACAGCTTTCATTGTTAGGCTGAGTAACAACAATTAAATCTTATATTCTCCCAAAATTTAATTTTTTATTTCAAACTGCCCCAGCAAACCTACCCAAAATTTTTTTCATGGAATTAAACCAAACAGTAACTAAATTTATTTGGCAGGGAAAGAAACCACGCATTAAAAAAAAGATGATGCAAGAAGTAAGAGAGAGAGGAGGTCTGGGCCTACCAAATTGGGAGAATTATTATTCAGCAGCCTTGTTAGTGTGGGTAAAAGAGTGGATTACCTTAGATAATAACCGGCTTCTTAAACTAGAGGGGCATGACCTACAACAGGGTTGGTGTTATGTCCTTATAAGGACATCCGGCCGGGGATTGGTTAATCCTC
>WNWU01000043.1:3987310-4139889 GCA_012654045.1 Ptyas mucosa | reverse complement strand
TGCCAAGAAGTCCGCCCCGCCCCTCCGCAAACGCCTGTTGCGGAATGGGAAACACCGAGCAACCCGTGGGCGCGAATACACATAGACTTTGCGGGCCCGATGCAAGGAAAGTTCCTGCTGATAGTGGTGGACGCATTTTCCAAATGGCTTGAGGTCATTCTCCTGGCATCCATCACTACTGAAGTCACCATTAGAGCCCTCCGGCGACTATTTGCTACCCACGGGCTGCCGGACGTCCTTGTTTCCGACAACGGCCCGCAACTGACCTCGAAACCCATGGAGGAGTTCCTGGCCAGTTTGGGCATTCGCCATGCCCTCTCTGCCCCCTACAGACCGGCTGGCAACGGACAAGCTGAGAGGATGGTGAGGTTCACTAAAGAGGCCCTTGCCAGAATGGGACCGGGCGATTGGCAAGAGAAGATCGACAACTTCCTCTTGATACAGCACATTACGCCGCATGCCACCACAAGAAAGAGCCCAGCCGAATTGCTGATGGGCAGGAAGCTGAGGTCACCCCTGGACCGACTACACCCCCTGTACCACTCCGAGGTCACCGCAACCGCGAGCCGCCCCCTCCGAGCCTTCTCTGCAGGAGATCCGGTTTTCGCGCTTAATTTCCACGGCCTGCCGAAATGGCTGAAGGGGAGAATCGAGAGCACAACCGGCCCGAAGTCCTACACTATTGAACTGCTAGATGGAGTGGTCTGTAGACGTCACATCGACCAACTCCGGAAGCGGTGGGAAGGGGATGGCGAAAACCACCCTGACGAGGTAGGACAACAACACCCCTACAAGGCAGGACAAAACCACCCCGTCGAGGTAGGGCAACACCACCCTGGCAGGGCGGGACAACACCACCCGTTTGAGGTAGCCCTGCAACACCCAGCCGAGGTAGGACCGTACCACCCCGGCCAACCAGCAGACCCGCTACCGTACTGCAACTGCCGAGTAGACAGGGGACTCCACGGAAACAGAAACTCACGCCTCACCGGCATGGCAGCCCAACGCCACCCCGACGGCAAGGAACTCCAGGGAACGCCAGTAGACCGGGACATGCCCAACCAAGGGGGCCAACAACAACCCGGTGAGGGAGGCCTACGACACCCCTGCACGCAGGAACTGAAACGCCCGTTTGAAATCTCCCGTCCAGCTGACCCCCGTCACAAGCAACAACGACCCGACCAGGTCGACCTGCACCACCCAGACAGGGTCGACCATCACGAGAATCAACGAAACGGACAATTTTCAAAAAATAAAAATAAACCAAGGGACTTACCGGCCTACGACGATCGGCACCCAGGCCAGGGAAGAGACCAACCGGACCAGCAGATGTATTCCAACAGCGGGTCGGGAGGCGGCACACCGGAGCCGGTACCTGCAACGACCACTTCGCAGCCCAGCAGCAAGGCCGGAGGCGCACGGACAGGACCGGCACCTTCAACGACCCAGCGGCAGGCATCCCGGGGGCGAGGGTCGGAGGACACCGGAGCGGCCACCTTCCAGACGGACGACGGAGAACAGAATGAACTGCGCAGGTCGAGCAGGGCTTCCAGACGTCCCGCCTACCTGCGTGACTACGTTTGTTGATTGACACGAGCTGAACCATGTTTCATCTAGGGGGGGAGGAGTGTTATGTCCTTATAAGGACATCCGGCCGGGGATTGGTTAATCCTCCGGCGGGAAAGTTAAACCGCTGTCATTGGACGACTGGTCTGCCGGAGCGCTATAAGAAGGGCTCCGGCAGCACAGCCGTTCGTCTGTTCTGACTTAGTTAAGAGCTGAATAAAACTTGTTGAACAGACCCCGCTGGTCTTGTCTTCTTTCCTGCGCCTGATCTAACAGTTGGCATATGGCACTTTGGCGAAATGGTACCCCACAAAGTAAATGGTTTACTAAACATTATTTAAGGAATATTCTAGTTAGAAATTGGGACAAGATTAGCAAAAAATATTATAATAAAACACCGTGTTGGATATCCCCAATAGAAGCAGTAACATATCCCAGACTTTATAACCCAACAAAGAAATTAACATATAAAGAGGTACTGAATGTACAGGGAAAACTCAAATCCAAACAGGAATTAAACTCAATAGGAATACAACTAGATTGGTGGACATATTTGCAGATCCAGTCAAAATATAAAAAAGATAGAGATGGGAGAGGTATATATGTGGAACCACAAGAACTAGACAAAATTTTGATGGGACAAGAAAAAGGAATGATTTCTAAAAATTACAAATTATTAACGAGATTAGAGATAGGGGATGAAATAATTAAGGACACGATGATTGCTTGGGGGAAAAATTTTGGGTACTCAATTCATTTAGACAAATGGCAAAGGATATGGTGGGAGAACATGAAATTAGTAGTTTCTACAGCATATAGAGAAAATATATACAAAATGATATACAGATGGCACTTATCCCCCAATAGACTGGCGAAAATGGCAACAGGACAATCAGCAGTATGCTGGAAATGTGGTTTAGAAAAAGGCACGTACTACCATCAATGGTGGACGTGCCCAAAAGCAGTGAAATTTTGGAAGGTCATAAAAAAATGGCTGATTGAGATACTAAATGTAAAAATTGATTGGCCACCAGAGACATACTTGCTCGGATCCAAACCGGATAACATCAAGAAAGATCTATGGTATTTGGCGATTCATATTATCACAGTGGCGAGATTGACCTATGCGCAATTTTGGAAAAATCAGAATATCCCACCTGAGGAAACAATTATAAAAAAGATTTTGGACTGTGCGGAAGTGGACAAGCTGACTAAAAAGTTGAAAGACAAAGACCAGACGCAAACATGTTTATCCTGGGAAAAAGTATATATTTGGTTAGAAAAAAGAAAATTATAAATTAAATTAAAGTGAAAAGGTTAATAAGGAGAAATCTATATTATATGAATAAGTGAGGTTGGTTAGACCTAAGGGAAATGAATAGAGAAATGAATTGCTTTGACTCCCCCGGAATATGATATTACATTGAATGTATATCGAGTGAGGTACTATTAGTACCTATTACATGTGTGTCATTTGTAATGTCTGTGTGATTTATATGTTTTTCTTTATATTATTTTATGTTTGATTTTAATGGAAAATGTAAATAGAGACTATTTAAAAAAAGAAAAAGAAAACAAAGACTATTAACTTCATGAACTGAAACTGGTCTGTCCTAACCAAAACAACTTAATCCTCTGTTTCTGATTGTTGCTCATCATCTTCCAGAAATAGAGGCAGCCTTGTCTGTACCACTGGAATTTTTTCTTAATACACACTGTTTTGTGTTAAGTCAGTCAAGAATGCCATATGTACTCTAGCCAGAAAGAGTTACTGCACTTGGCCTTGAATCCTAGAAATGGAGTCATAATCTTCTTCCTTGTCTTGCAAAACCAGATGGCAGAAAATTACCCAGGTTCAGGCCCTACAGAAGCATGGGTTATTCAGAATACTTGTCTTACTCAAAGAGCCAGCGCTGGAATTTACAACATTTCTATAGTCACTTTTCCTTTTAATTAAGTAACATATCTATTGTGTCTAGATTTTTAAATGTAATCAGCGGTCCTAATATGGCAGTCTTTGTCAATGCACAAGCCAAAGTATAAAAATGCAAGGATTTCAGCATTAAATTTAGTTGCTAATATTTATAATTGGCAACTGTGGAGCAAGTATTATTATTGTTTTGTGATGGGAAAATATTGTAAATTGATGGATGAGCATGTAATCTCTGTGAAAAATGTTTTGTTAAACCATCAACACTAAGTTGTTTGTCTCTTGGATCAATGACCCCTTCATGGCAGCAAAGATTTCACTGTGATGGATTTTAATATCCCTGTTTTTCCCATTAGCAGCTCAAGTTTTAAAGCAGACGCTATTCCACTCCAACATGAATAGATAAATTGTCAGAGCATGCCAGCAAAATTGCTTCTGCATTAGAGGATTGTAAGCAACACTCTCTATGCTGTTTTAGCTGGTAAACACAAACTCTGCACATTTGGTGGCACATCTCAATTCTCAGACTTTACTTGAATTTAATGAGTTGGAACAGTGTGATGAGATGAGGAAGAATGCGTTTAGTGTATATTGAATAGAAGCCAGATATGGAAGGTCATTGTTTAAGAGCTGCCCTTTCCCACCACTTATCAGCCAGAGTGGAGGGATAAGAATGGAGCTTGTATAGAGTTCATATTATAAAAATGAGTAAGATTTAACCATTTAATATCAGTATTTGAGATATGGTAATGTCACTATGACGTCAAATTAATTTTTAAAAATGCTTTAACTATAGTTTTGGGAATATAATTATGGGAGTAGGTCAGTAGTGGAATACAATTCTGTAAAGAAAATAATACATTGTTTATGCTGTTTAAAGAAAGTGTAGATAGACATTTATGGGAATAGGTCTTTTCTTTTTTGCCCCAAACAGGACAAATAAGTTGCCACAAATTCTGGACATTCATTTGCTACTCAATCCTTTCTTGCTCACATTTTTAAGAAAGTTCTAATTAAGATAGAACCAAGTTATTTAACCTATAACTTGTAAATTAAAAAAGCTCAAGAAAATGTTTTAGGAGGTGTTTTCAGATTCATTAAGTGAATTTTTACTGTTTTGTATTCCTGCTTTAGACCCTTGATTCTAAACAATGTATTTTTCTCAATTTCAAGCATGAAATTTAAAAAAAAAACATTATCCTGCCATTATTATTTATTTAATAAAAGTAGAATTAAAAACACTTTAAAAAGTTTTTTATAGATAACTCTTTCCTCCTCCTGTTTTCCCCACAACAATAACCCTCTGGGGTGAGTTGGGCTGAGAGAGTCATTGGCCCAAAGTCATCCAGCTGAGTTTCAGACCTAAGGGGAGGAACTAGAATTTACAGTCTCCTGGTTCTAGCCTGGTGCCTTAATAAAAACAGCCTATCAAAAAGAAAAAGGATTTTTTACATAAAGTTTTTTTTTAAAAAAAACACAAACAAACATTTAAAACATCAATCGGCCCTCCCCTGTGACGTCTCGGTGTTAAATTCTTCAGTTCATTTTATTCTTCTTGTACCAGCAGTTTCTTCTGTCTCAGTCATCTTCAAACCACTGTACGAATTGATTACTATAGTCATATTCTTACATCAGGTTTTTTTATACATATTTATACAATTAATCATTTATATCTCTTTTGCAACAACAGTAAAAATAATTCCATGTTTTAAAACATTCTGATTCTTCTCTATTTTAATCAAATTTTTTGATTAAAAAAATGTTTTGAGGACATCATTATATGAATAATCGAGATCTCTAGAAATATATATATTTTGTATTGAGTTGTTTGTGGGATTTCTGGGGAACAAATGGGAACTGAAGACAGCTCTGCTAACAGGAGATAATTGCAGCAGAATGAAGAGTTGGCCAGTAAATCTGCTGTTTGTAATTCCTCTCCTGATAAGCAGAGGACTTGAGATGGTTCATAAGTGCTCCAGTCAGTTGCTTCTCACTAGGAGACTGCAGGACAGCTGTGGGAGCTCTTAGGAGCTGTGGAAATGCCATCTTTGCTTAAACCAGAGGTGGGCAAATGTGGCCCTTTTACAACCTGTGGACTTCAACTCCCAGAATTCCTGAGACAGCCAAGTTAGCTCAGGAATTCTGGGAGTTGAAGTCCACAGATCATAAAGGGGCCATATTTATCCACCCCTGACTTAAACCACGGTCAGCGCCTTTATTGTACAGGGTGCACACATTTCCTTTTCTAATTGAATGTGGTTATTACCTGCTTTTTGGCTTTGGATCATCAAGTTTGAAAACACTGACTGAGTTTTCTTAAACCTTTAGCCCAAAGTTTTAAATACAATTTAAGATACTCAAAAAATTCTTTATAAAAAATAATAAATTGATTTTGGAATGTTACAAATGTCCCCCCCCCCCCACCCCCAGGTCCTTTATTAAGCCAATTTAACTTTAAGTACAGTTTTGGATTAACCAGAAATCTCAGTTTAGCTTTTTTCTTTGTGAATTTTTATTTTGTTCAAAAAAAGGTTAAAATACAAATTAAAAAAAAAAGTTTTTACAGAAACAAACAACAAAAAAACCAAAACAAATGAGATATAAAAAAATGTACAAACACATATAATCATATTATTCGTGTTAGTTGAATACTGGTAAATACATTGACAAGCAAAGTCAATGGGGAATCCAGATTCACTTAACAACTGTGTTACTAACTTAACAATTGCAATGATTCTCTTAACAAATGTGGCAAACAATATCATAAAATGGGGCAAAACTCACTTAACAACTGTCTCACTTAGCAACATAAATTTTGGGCTCAATTGTCGTAAATTGAAGATTACCTGTATAAGAATCTTTCTAATGGAAAAATGCTGTTGTTTCGAATGCTTACAAAAAACTCCTATAATAGAATAAGAGTATGAAAATTGGATACAAGAAGCAGCCAGAAGAATTTAAATATTATAATTAAAGGACAAGAGCACTAAAATTTGACTTACAGGTACTAAAATAAGCATATTTGTGAACAATGGACCCAGAAGTTAATTTCAGGAATGTGTTATTATAGATAGATTGTCTTTAAAGATGTTATGGAAGAAGAACAAGTTTTACTGGACAAGATTGAGACTGATCTGAAAGTTTTTATATTTTTAGAAAAAGATTGGACAACCATTTTCTGAAATTGTATAGGGCCGTGATGGCAAACCTATGATACGCGTGCCACAGGTGGCACATGGAGCCATATCTGTGGGCACGCGAGCGTTGCCCTAGCTCAGTTGCAGCACACATGTGTGTGCTGGCCAGCTGATTTTTGGGCCTTCTGGGCCCACCGGAGGGGCCTCCGGAGGGCCTCTGGGGGGATGGGGAAGGCTGTTTTCACCCTCCTCAGGTTCCAAGAAAGTCTCTGGAGCCTGGGGAGGGTGAAAAACAGGCCTAACGGGCCCACTGGTAACTTTTTTGCTGTCACGTGCCAAAAGCGAGGGGAGTGCGGGGGAGTCGCGCTTGCATGCGTGGAGGGGCGGGGCATGGGGGGCATTGAATTATGGGTGTGGGCACACGCACACGTGACCTCCCCTCACGCTCCCCACACTTTTGGCACACAACAGCAAAAAGGTTAGCCATCACTGGTATAGGGTTTCCTGCTTGAGCAGTGGGGTTGGACTAGAAGTCCTCCAAGGTCTCTTCTAACACTGTTATTCTGTTAAGACTGAGACTGGTCTGAAACTGGATTTTAAAATGATACACTACAAGAATGATATGAAAAAAGAATGTTACAGTGGGTATACAAATAAAACCATCTTATGTCTGAATAATTAGAAGATGTACAATTGACAGGCTAAGAGCATGACTTGGATAATTTTTGAATATTGGATTTGCAAAAATATTTGTCAAAGTTTTGAAGGATTTTGTGAGAAGGAACAAAGTAAAAATAAAACAATAAAAACAAATAAAGCTCTAGAACATCAACTTTTGTTGACTAGAACTGAATGACTTTCAGGAGTTTTTATAGATGAGAGATGGAATATGGGAAGAAGAGATTATTTGTTATATCTGATAAGTTACTAAAATTGTTTCTAGTTGTAATGAATGGGGAAGTCACTTCTTTATATATTCTTTTCTTCGCTATATTTTTGTCTTTATTGCCTAATATTTTTTAATTTTTTTCTGTATTTTCTATTTTTTATTTTTTGATTGCATTATTGTTTATGTTTTTAATTGTAGTGTTTAATAAAATTACTATAAAAAGTTATTTGTGTGGCATTGTTTTGAGAGAAACAATAACTTCAGAATCTGGAAATCAACTTTAAAAAACATTTTTGTCTTAAATCAGGTTCACAGTAGACAGTGAGTGCCAATATACCAATATCTGAATCAAACTAAATCAGATTCCTCAACTTTTTTGAACTAACAAATCATTGTAATTATTTAAAGTCTGTTATTTTAGGCAACATCATTCTTATTTTGGTTCCCTCCTAATTACCTTAAAAAAAACAGGAATGCCTTGAGAATATTCCTTCCAATAGTGAATCTGTCTTCCCATATTAACTGGACATTCATTTTAACAATGAATAAAGAGAAACTATGAACAGACTATTGAGATCTGCTCCTCTATTTCATTAATTGCAGTTGAGTTGGAAGATGGAAGCCTCGTGAAGATTGACTGAATTGTGGTGTTTTAAATATTAAGAGGTTCTCTTATTATTCTCTGGAAAGGTTTTAGTTAATAAAACTATTAATTTCCCCTAAAATATAAAAGGAATACAATTATAAATATAAAACTATAAAAATAAAGAAAAAGAAATAATAAAGGAAATTATAAATTAAGACAATATGATTATGCTGACTTGAGGTTATTTAGGAATAAAATGACAAACCTGAATTAAAGAGTACCTCATGCCAGGCATTTATTCTTTCAAGTAGAATGGATAAGTTTTCATACTGTTCCTCTGAGCTGGAGAAAATACAAGTAGTCCTTGACTTATGACCCACAATTGAGGCCAGAATTTACGTTGCTAAGTGAGTTTTGCCCCATTTTATGACTTTTCTTGCCACATTTGTTAATTGAATCACTGCAATTAAGTCAGATTTCACTTTAGTGTGATTGTTTCTGTTGCTTAGAGTGAAGTTTTATCGTTGTGTCCCCCCCTGCCCCCCAAGTTCATCTACGGAATGGGGCTCAGATGCTGAGAAACGTTATAAATTCATATAAGATTTTTTGTCAGTTTTTGCGCAATTTTGTGCATAGAGCACAAAGGAAAGATACTTTAATTCCCAAATTGGATGACTGGCTGGAAAAATGGATGGAATTAGCAGAGATGGCTGAATTGACTGCCTTAATAATAATAATAAAAAAAGAATACAACTAAGTTTGTTTCCACTTGGAACCTCTTTTGGCCTTTGTGCTTGAGATGGAAAAAAAAATTGAAACTTTGACTTTGGGTTTTGCTGATTAGATAATGGCTAGTACATACTATTCTGTAAAAGTAAAAAGTTGAGGCTATATATTGTATCATAGTCTACTGTGCTAAAAAGTCAGAAGTCAATGTTTTTCTTTCTTTTCCCCTCTTTTCCCCTACACATTTTCTCTTCTCATTTTCCTCCCTTACTTTCCCACTATTTTCATTTTTCTTTATATTTCACATTTTGATTAATAAAAATTTGGAACTAGTTTCTTGTCAGTTTTTTTGGGGGGAGGGCACAATTCAAATTATTTTTTTTTTAATCATCCAGATCCCTAAATAGTTAGAATCTGACTATCAGCAGGACCCACTCTATGATGTGAACCTTCTGAGGCATTAAAACAACACAAGTCCTTTTTTTAAAAAAAAGATGTCAGGTTTTCAGAGGCTTGTGCAGGTGAGGGCTGTCTTTTGCATTGCTGTTTCCTGTGTTGTACTTGTTTCCTACTTTTACAGACCTTTTAAGTTAAACTTCTAAGCATGCATCAGTTTTTAATTCTTATTTTCATTTACACTATCAGCCACCTTCAATACTTTGCAAACAGAACAATAGATTTAAATTGTGCTAATGTTCATGCTATCCAGTTCAGCACATTGCCAGTTTTAGGGGATCAAATCTTGAATGGGGTATTCAATTTAACCTAGTTATAAATGCAGTTTTAATTATGATGCAGAAATCTCAAATCCTATAATACAACGTTTTCAAATATAGTATAATATAACATTCAAACCACAAAAGTTTTTCTGTTCTTTATCTAAGAATAGGAACTACTATACCTACTTGATATGGCCCAAGGGCTAATCAATAAATAAATTCATTCATACTATACCATGATACCCAACAGCCTGATTTCTTAATATATGCCAAATGATCAAATTAAAAAAGTAGCTGGATAAATAATGAGAGGATTATATATCAAAAGTGCACAATTATTTCATTTCCGAAATTAAGTGAACAATTATTTCATTTTAGGAAAGGGCTAAAAACACATGTCTGAACCCCTGAGAAAACCCCTGTCAAAATATGATTTAGAAACTCAAGAAAACAAATTGAATTTTTGTATTTTAAAAACTGTATTGCACTAAAAACAATTGATTCAGTTTATGATTATGTGCCATTATATTGATACTAGCTTAAATGTGCACAGATAGATGGTTTTTTGGTTGGTAATCTAGTCCTTCAGATCTTCCAACAGTGCATCCATTGCTGCTGTAACTGAGTCCATCACCTGGCTGCTGATCATCCTATTTTTTTTCCTTCCACGTTTCCCAGCATTGTAGACCTTTCAAGGAAACTAGATGTTGAAATAATGTATTCAGAATGTGATTTGAGCCTGGTCATTTGTGTCACAAAAGAGAGTTCTGTGATTCCATGTGTTAGTTTTCCTGGCTATCCAAGATATTCCAAAGAGTTTTCTAAAATGCCAAGATTGAAATGAGCAATGCTCTTTCTATCCTATTTCCCTAAAGTCTAACATTTTCTTCCATGGAGTGTCATAAGAAAAATTATTACCTGCATTATTAGATCTTTGCAGGCATGGACACATCCTAGCATCTGTGTCTCTTTTCCAAAACCTTCTTTGCTATTCCACCAAATGTCACTAGAGCAGTGATGGCTAACCTTTTTGCCATTGCGTGCCAAAAGCGCAGGGAGCGTGGTGAGGTCACACGCATGCGTGCCCACATCCATAATTCTATGCCCCATGCTCCCCCTGCTTTTGGCACGTGATGGCCCGGTGGGCCCGGTAGGCCCATTTTTTTGCTTTCCCCAGGCTCCAGAGCCTTTCTAGGAACCTGGGGAGGGCAAAAACGGCCTTCCCCACCCTCCCAGAGGCCTTCCGGAGGCCGGAAACAGTGTGTTTCCTGACTTCTGGTGGGTCCAGAAGGCCCGAAAATCAGCTGGCTAACGCACGTATACGTGCCGGAGCTGAGCTCGTGTGCCCACCGATATGGTTCCGCGTGCCACCTGTGGCACCCGTGCCATAGGTTCGCCATCACGGCACTAGAGGATTTTCCTATAACGTTTTTATTTATGTTGTTCCTTTTTGTGTCTGTGGCATAGTTTTGTCTGTTGGTTCTTTACCGATGATAACCTCCATTGTGGGTGGAGACAGCAGCCAGGCATGGGTTGTATTCGTCTGTTCAGTTTGAAGGACAGAGTCTGTCAGAGTTGTTAAGTCCCGCCCTTGTTCTAGGGGCTTCCAGTTTATGACTCAGTTCTTCAGACTGGACGGTCATGTCGGGCTGTTTCTCCTGCTACGTCTGTTTGCTATTCCTATTTGCCTTTTCTCACTCAAGGATTCTACTGCTTACCTTCTTGATCGTGAGTGACAGGGCTAATCTTGGTCTTGGCTTTTTTCCATAGACTCCTTGAGTTGTATTATTAGACCTTCCAGAATACTTACTTTTTAGCTATCAGAGTAGCTATCAGCTATGTTATTAGCATAGCATACACTATTTTTATTTGTTTGCTTGTTTGTTTATTACCTTTATTCAGCCTCTGTCAACCGTGGAGCTACTCTAGGTGACTTACAATAATAAAAAGAAAAAAAATGAAAGAAGTGTAAACAGAACAGAAAGTAAATAATAGACTCATAACATAAACAATGAAAGAAGAACACAACAAGAATACATCAATATGATGTATATCAATCTATCCACCAAAAAGATGGATAGGTGGAAAGCAGAGAGGAAGGCAAGAGAGAGGTGGTGTTTGCCATCAATCCAGCAGCCTTTGCCAGTCTGGAACTACCCCTTTTGGTCCCAGGCCGATTGGCAGAGCCAGGTTTTCAGGCTTATATGGAAGAATAGAAGGGTGGGGGCAGATCTTACCTTAGAGGGTAAGATGCTCCAAAGGGCAGTAACTCAAATTTTTGTTTCTTCCTCCAATTTTAATTCCACTTCCCAATCCAATTCCCTGAATATATTTATTCAGTGCATAGATTGAATAAATGAGGAGAGAACATGCAATCATCTCTCTCTTCTTTCAGCTTCAACCAAAGATTATAGATTATAGATACTCATCTATAATTACTTTATACATTTTACTTGGATGGATTAATGCTGAATGAAAATATTAAGGCCAGAGATTTACATTGGTTTTTTTTTAAATGTAGGAGGCTGGAGGTTTGAAAATGCCTTTAATATAAGATTTATTGAATATAACAGAGCTGGAAGGGACCTTGGAGGTCTTCTAGTCCAGCCCCCTGCTCATCTTCCTTTTGAAATATGAATCTAAAAGAGACTTACTGCTGAATGAGCAATAGGATTGCATATGATAAAACTAAGCATATGTAGACCAAATAGCATAAATTGCCCCCATCACTTTTAAGGCTCATAAATTTCTTAGCTAATTTATATACCTGGAACTTCCTATATATACTACCCAATTTTACTCTTGAAATCAGAACAATTTATTCTCTATTATATGTTTATTTAATATATACACGAATACGTGTATTGGTTACCACCCCAATAGACTTGTTTGTAGTGATGATAATTTGCTGGGAAAAAAACACCCTGACTGGATATTATCTGTCTATTTAAGTGCTGAAGTGTAACATGTCAGCAGTCTTGAAGCAAAGAGCTATTGCTTTTTTAACCCTCATTCAGCAGCCAGATGTTTAATGTATTGTTTAATTGTTCCACTTTGCAGTTCAAAGTATTGCACTGTAGTGTGAAAGACTTACTGCTTTCTATAAAGCAGTGGCTTTTTAATATCCAAGCTATTAAAAGTATTGGCAATATTTGAATACAAAGGTAGGCATGTGGAAGCAGAGAAAATGTGAATCAGTCACCATTCCAGAGATATTTCTTTCATACATTTGTAGAGAAAACCCCTTTTCTTATACTGATCAATAAATTTAGTGACAGATCAATAAATGTAAAGGAAGACCTCTTCAACAGGGTGGTGTCCCCTGTAGATTTTAAATGCATGGCATGTTACTAATGACATAGGCAAATAGTACCCAGCCACTAAACAGATTAGAGCTTTAAAGGTTAAAAAACAATGCCTTGAATTCATCGTGGAAAACAATCGGCACAGATTTTTCATGGGTAGGCACAATATGGTCATTGTATCGTATTCAACATTTTGCAGCTGTTGTATTTTTGGAACATACTTCAAGTGTGATTTAATGTATTGTAGTAGTCTAATCATGATTTAACAAATTATAGATAAACACACAGGGAACATATTTTCTAAGGAGTATTTGCTGTTAGTGCAGTAAATTGATTGGCATGAATACAGAACTAGCTACTGGTAAAGCTGTCCTTCTGAAATTCAGCTTTATTGCTGAAAAACACAATGACAGGATTTAAAAAGTAAGGCTCTGTGGTGGTGCCAGATGCTACAGTAAAAAGGTTCTTTGGAGTACACGGAGGGAGAAAACTATTCAGAGGCACCAGAGAACAAGTGAAGTTACTTACTTTCCAGCGTTTATCAAAATAGAATATCCAGCAGAAGCAAGATGTTCCATATTTATATTCTGGTCTATGTGAAACAGGTACAGATAATCACTATTTCCTGTTGCTTTGGGAGTTGCAAAGTGCATCATTTTGAGTGTTTAATTACAGTTGTGGTGCTATTACTGTTCTAAAAACAGCAATAAAACTGCCAAAAAGTTTTATGCTTCCAATAAATATTCCAGCCGTATTTCTGCAGCTGTACAACTGAGCAATTGTTACAGCATGCATTGACTTAATGTAGCGTCCTATGGTTGGATTATAACAGAAGTTTGGTTTTGATTTATTTTCAGATGAATGCACGCATACCACAAATGACATATTATTGGGATTTAACTCAGAATTCTCTGCCAAAAAAATACTAACCCTTAAGTTTTAGTAATTTGGGGATTTTAAAAAGAATGGATTACATTGTATAAAATAGTTCTGCAAAATGACCCGAAATAGGTTTTTTTTGGGGGGGGGCTACATTTGGTCATGACTGGTGCTCTGTGTGTGGCCCCATCCGTGCTGCTGCTTGGTGTAATTAATACCAAACAGTTTTTGCCCATCTCAGCAGTAACTTTGGAGGGATGTGGAATGGGGCATATAAATATGCAACCAAAATTGCTCTGGTTTTCTTATTTAGTTCTGTAGAAAATTGATACAAACAAGTTTAAAGCTTTTAATGAACATTCAAAATATTGCAAATAGTCTAAGCTAAAATGCATAATGTCAGTTACCTTGGGGGGAAATCATAGTGGTGGGGATCTCTTCCTATATATTTTAAGCTCCTGGCCCCACATATTTATCTCTTTGGGAATACTGCTCTTATAATCGCAGCAGATCAAAACCATGGGCATAAGCAGCATTTTTTGGGGGGCGGGGGGACTTAAATCTAAGATCCTACTTTGCTTTAGTATCAATCTAGCTTGATCTAACTGTAAGGTTAAATTGGTGATGGCATCACTGGATAAATCACAGTGGCTTAGTTTCTTTTGGATCCTATTTCCCAGGAAGATTTATAGTTGTCTTCCAATATTAGATCGGGCAGTCCATTAGAGTCATAGTGTAGTTTCAATCAGTAAGCAAAAATATTTATCCAGAGATTAAATTCAAGTTTACTGACTCCTGCTTCCTGTCGAAGCACTACCTTTGAAACACAGTAGGTTACCTGAAAGATCCTTTTTAGAAATGTTGTTTGAATCCTTTCTAAATTGATCATGCTGTTATATGGTCCTATTTGAGCCCTGTATAGCAATTGTGCTCCGCCTTTAGCTGCAAACAACTTAATTGCAGCAGGGATAAACTCTGGAAAATAATAAGTTTGCATAGCTGATGCAGATGTCTCTGTGTTGCAGAATATATAATCCAGGTGGGCATTTCTGCTTCTGGACTATTCCTAGAGAACAAAAAAATTAATCTGCTCAATGGACTCCAGTCACTTAAATATGAGCCAGCAGTGAGCTACAGCTGCCAAAAACGCCAACACAGTTCTAGGCTGCATTAACAGAGGGATAGAATCAAGATCACATGAAGTGTTAATACCACTTTAGAATGTCTTGGTAAGGCCACAGATGGAATACTGCATCCAGTTCTCCATGGTGCTGGATAGAGAAAATGCAGGAGTATGTGTTACTCTCTCTTCTGCTTGGAGGCTGAGCATTTTGAGTGATGACTCCCTTGCCTGGTGACTCCCCAGTTTGGCTCAGTCTTCAGCCAGAAGAGATGCTTTATCAGATTCTGCATTCCACATCAACTCCTGGATTCCTCTTAACTGGGAGATATTTTGAAGTCATGAATCGTGATCTGGGCGGCTGAGTGGTCCGCTGGTCCGCCGTCTTTCCGGCTGGTAAAGCCGAGATCCCTGCCAGCCTCCTGGGCAGCGGAGGCACGTCAGTCACCACAATGTTTAGACTCTAGAAAGAGTGCAGAGAAGAGCAACAAAGATGATTACGGGACTGGAGGCCAAAACATTTAAAGAACTTTTGCTGGAATTGGATATGTCTAGTTCCATGATGGTGAACCTATGGCTGTGTATCTCTGTGAACATGCAAGCCGTTGCCCCAGTTCAGCTCTGCTGTGCATGCGTGCGCACCTCCCGCCAGCCAACTGGTCGTCGGTTCTCTGTCATACATGTGCAGAGAACGGGGTGTGCACTGGGGTCATATGTGCATGTGGGGGGTGGGGTGCATGTCTGGAGGGGCAGAGCACATGCGGGGGTAATGCGCACATGCACAGGGGGCCGGAGTGCATGCGAGGGGATTTATGCTCACGGAGAGGCACTGCATGCGGGATGTGTGTGCGCATGCGCAATGGGTGGGGTAGGGGAGGGGGTCACACACATGCACAGGGGGTGGAGCGCATGCAGGGGGTTTGCATGCACATGTGGGGGTGGGGGATATGCAAGGGTGCATGCTTATGCACAAGGGGGTGGTGTGAGTTCAAAGGTCACAGGCGCATGCACAGTAGACCCCCCACATGCACCCCAGTAGGATGCATGTGGGGGGGGTCATGCCTACTGCATGTGGGGGTCGGACATGTGGGAGGGTCACACATGCATGTGCAGGGCTGGGGCGTGGGGGATCATGTGCACATCTGCAGGGGGTGGGGCACGTGCAGGAGGTGTGTGCACATGCTCAGGGTACATGGGCGTGTGGGGAGGTCATAACCCAGAACTGCCAAGAGAAAATAAACATGCTGGCGAAGATTAAGGCATAGATTCTTAAATGGATAAGATGGAGATCACAATACCCACAAACAAGATATCATATTCTTCCCTGGAGTTCAACAAGCATGAATAATTTTGCTTTACACAAGGAATTATTTGTCAGCAGAAATATGAAGCATAGATATTTCTGTATGTAGAATTTGATTATTATTTTTTGCTTCAAGCTATAGCAAACCTGCCCTGATTACCTTCTTAGAAAACATAAGAAGTGTTACATACAGCGTTTATTACATACATACATACATACAGTACATATCCCTACAAGGACCCTCCTTTTAAATTTGTTTGGTTGGGTTTATAAGGCAATAATTCTTCTTTGTCCTTTCCAGATAACTGAAACAGAAAAGAGGAGACAAATCTGTACACATATTGATATTTCCTTTTCCTAAATACTACATTTTAACAAATGCAGTTTGTTGTTGTTGCTGTTTTTTAAAAAAATTGGAACTAAATCCAAAATCTATTTAAGAAGTTGTGTATTCAGACTTGCAACTCTAAACTGATTTTACGAATGAATGACTGAAGGCTGAAAGTTTGAATGAGTTGACTGAGAACCTTTGCTGAAAACTAGTTGAGAGACATTCTCTTTATTCATAGATTTTAAGTATCATCAACCATAGTACCTATATGAATTATAATATAATTGGTTTATTATAGCTTTCACTTTTGCACCTTTGCTATTAGGTCAAAAAATAGTTGGACAACATTGGCCACATAATTGGCCACATAATTTGTCTTATCATAGTATGAATGAATGAATGAATGAATGAGAGAATGTGAATGACATTGTGAGTTTGCCTTCCTCTTATTCATATCAGGAGACAAAGATCAAAGCATTACTTATGATAAGTAAATAAATCTCCTTAAATTCAGTGAGACTGACTCCCAGAAGAATACAGAATTGCTTAGTTAAAGTCATATTGCAGTAAGAGGCTTTTGGAGATAAAAAATATGCAGGTTAAGGGCAGCCAGTATTAGTTTTCTGTTCCTAGTACACCCTATTTATCCCTTAAAACCCATTAATCTGTCTCCCAAAAAGAGCCCTGGGCCCATCCACTCTTGTCCCTTGAGTCAAGTGAAGTTGAATGCCCTTATACAGTTATAACATCTGTTTTTGCAAATGAAAAATAAAAAGATATCATCCTAATTATCTTTTATCCCAAAATACACATTTTAAATGCACATTCCACTAAAGACACATTTGCAAATATGTGTAATTTTATCGGATAACTGAATTTCAAATTTCAGAGGCGTGTATAGTGGAAAAATTATAGTTTTCTGATTTATGTATGAGCCTGGGAATGAATTAGCTCAGTATGCTCATAGCAACCCAGCTAATACAGCAATCTTAATGTAGCAGCCCCACAGCAATTACTTAAAACCCTAAATTGCATGGTCTTGTTAGAACTTTGTTTACGTTTGTGTAGCAAAGCATGTGTTGTCATCGGGGGATTATTGCTGGAAAATAGAAGCACAAGCATAGGGTCATTTTTTTGAAGAACAGAAGGAAAGAGACCAAAAGTAAATGTGTATTTCCCCAGTGATAAGGCACGATTGGGCCATGCAGCTCATTGGATATAATGAGAAAGCAAAGCTACATTACTAGTGATTTACCTACCTAAAACTAATTTGAATATGGAAAAACAAGGATATCAACCTGGCAACCAAATGTAGGTTCGTTTGCTCTATTGTGTAGCTACCTGTGATTATGAAGGTTGGATCTTAAAAAAGTAAAACAGAAGGAAAATCGACTCATTTCAGTCCATTTGTGGTGCTGGAGAAGGCTACTGCGTATTCTTTGGACAGCAAAAGTGACTGAATACTACGCAAATACTAAGGCAAAATCAGGAAACTGCATCTCACTTACTTTGGTCATGTCATGAGAGGGAATTCACTGGAGACAGGAATTAGGTTTGGAAGAGTTTGCGGTAAAAGGAAACCAGCCATCAGAGAACACCGTGGCTGGACCCTATCAAAACTGACACCAGACAGAGCATAGAAAAACGCAAAGAAATAGTGCAAGATCGGAAGATGTTAGCTGGCCTTTAGAATCGCCAAGAGTCAGACTCGACTGAATGGATAACATCATCATCAAAATTTAATTTGTAAATAGTCATAGTTATACAGCTAATATTGTCCATTATTCTTCCTTCCCTTTTAAGCATAAGTTGTTTAAAGATAATAATTACCCACCTAATAATGGCAACATATTTATATTCTGGAAGGTCCAGGTGCTATTTGTGGGAGTCTCCCCTGATTTTTCCTACAGCAGCCCGGTGAGGTAAACTAGGCAGAGAGGGTGTGACAGATTAGAATCACTCAGTTATGTGTCAGCCAGCCTCAACATAACATCTGAACTACTAGACTGTGCGTCACTGGCTCCACAAACATTTATTTCAGCCTTCAAATCATGATGTATAAAGAATTGATCATTGCTTTTGATTCCATTTAGGACAAGGGTAGGAAATCTTTTGTTGACCAGTGACTTCACTTATGCTTTGGAGATTTCTTTTGGTTTTGAGTTATAATATCCATTTTGGGGCCTTCTGCTGTATTTTCATGATTCTTTTCGCAAAATAGTACAGCATGGGGGACTTTAAATCATAGCAGCTACGGTTAGAGGAGCCCTTTAAGGCAGCAAATGGGGATCGTGTAGTCTTTGGAGCAATTTTTCTCAACCTTGGCAACTTTAAGATGTGTGAACTTAAGATGACTTTTATAAAACATCTTAAAGTCCATATATCTTAAAGTTGTCAAGATTGAGAAAGACTGCTCCAGAGTGATAACAGCAATCATTCTGATTTATTTTTAAAAATGTTGTTACTCATCACCAAAACAGATCTGAGGTCTGTTTTGGTGAGTGAATAACAGAGTATTTATAAAAATCTCAGAATTTCATCTTGTTCTCATATGTATACTGATGCCTTATAAAAATAGGGCTTAAGCATGCATTTTGTAAACTGGATAAGCTCTTGTAACTTTCGACACAGATCGAAAAACAAAATTTGCAGAGTGCAACGCAAATATATATTTAAATCTAAGAAAAATCCCTCTCATTGAATTTGAAGGACAGATTTTTCCATTATCTTTCATTTCTTTATAATATATTGTGAGTCGTCTTAATTATTTCTCTTGGGTGGAATGGATTAATTTGCACTCACAGAAGTAGTTTTAGTTTTTTTTTTTGTAGTTTTTCTTTCTAATATTAAATTTGAAAAACCTTTTCTGCATTTTTGAAGATTTTTCTCCTGTAGATGTGTGCATTAATTGTCATACCTACACACATGATAAAAATCTGGTAAAAACTAAATTACTCCAAAATAATAATTTTAGGCATCAGAAAACTCAGGGGTCAGAATTTCTGGGGAGATCCTTTTTACACTGGACAGCGTCTTTTCCAGCCTTGCAGTTGCAATTTATCTGTTATAAATTGGGCCACATCTTATTTCTCCCTTCAAAACATCTGCTGAGTTTTGGATTTCATAAGGTCCATGATCTTTGTTAATTTTATAAAAAATTCAATTTGAAATAGGTCAGAATCCATTCAGAGAAGTAAGAATGGGATAAGAAGAAAGTATGGGGGAGGGGTGTTTTTCTTTCTTTTTTTAAAAAACCCAGTTCATTACAATATCAAATGAAAAATGAAAAATCATTTAAAATGATTAACAATATATTGATTCCAATTATCAATCATCAGTGACATCTGAGTTTGCAGTATAATCTGTAAGCATGTGGGTATGTGTAGGGTCAGTTTAGTGTAGTAGTTAAGGCACCAGGCCTGAAACTGAAGCATTGCACGTTAGGAAACATATGCATCTGTCATTTGAGGGAAGTTGCATAGGTGTTCTATATATATTTCAGCAAATGTAATGTTCTGGCTAGTGGGCATTCAAACAGCACAAAACAGGAATTCAGATCAACCAACCAGCATGTAGAACACATGCCTTTGTACAACATGCAGTTGGAATTTGGGACATGTGTGCATCGGCTCAACTGCAGCCATCTGCAACCTATACTCACCCATCAACCTCTTTGCAGTGTAGATATGCAGCAATGCCTACATGCAGTAACAGGCTACTCTAAATCAAACTTAAGAAATTGTTCTGCCTTGGACATTCTTATTTCACAAGAAGAGTCCTCCACTCCTCTGCTCGTAACAAAATACCCTATGCCACCAGACTTGAAATTCTGGGTTTAGAAAATTTAGAACTATGCTGCCTTCGGTATAACCTAAGCATAGCTCATAAAATCATCTGCTACAATGTCCTACCTGTCAGTGACTACTTCAGCTTCAGCCACAACAATACATGAGCACACAATAGATACAAACTTAAAGTGAACCGCTCCAAACTTGATTGCAGAAAATATGACTTCAGCAACAGAATTGTTAATGCCTGGAATGCACTACCAGACTCTGTGGTCTCATTCCAAAACCCCCAAAACTTTAACCTAAAACTGTCTACTGTTGACCTCACCCTGTTCCTAAGAGGTCTGTAAGGGGTGTGCATTAAGAGCACCAGGGTGCCTAACGTCCCTGTCCTAATGTTCCCTTTAATTGTATTCATTTTATGTATTCAATTCATGCTTATACTTATATATATTATCTAATATGTACTCAACAAAATAAAAGAAATAAATAAAATAAAATGAATTAACTGGCTAATTTTGGACCAGCTCCTCTCTCAAAATTCTAGGGGAAAAGGAAGTGGCACGCCATTTCTAAAAACTGCATAGGACAGTTGTTAGGAGTAAAAAATGATTTGAGGGAGTGACTTATAAGCATATATGTGACCTACAGTATTATACTTTATACTTTTTGTACTTTAACTAAGAAATATGTGAACGCTTTAACCTGTCTCTATTACATGTCTTTACAATTAAGTAGTATTTTTGTATTGTGGCTCACAAATTTATACTGGTTTGGAAAAAGCTGCACAAAACTATCTGGCATTTCAGAAATTAGAGGGAACATTGCCTGTATATACTTATTCCTCATAAATCTATACAGTACAAGTGCTAGTGATTGGAACACAGATTGTACAGGTAGTACTCAACTTACGTCGACAATTGAACCCAAAATTTATGTAGCTAAGTGAGAACTTTGTTATGTTTGCCCTATTTTGCAACTTTTCTTGTCACATTGGTTAAGTAAATCATTGCAGCTGTTAAATTAGTAACACGGTTGTTAAGTAACTCTGGTTTCCCCATTCACTTTGCTTGTCAGAAGGTTGCAGAAAGTGTTCACATGCAGTGCAACCATCATAAATGTGAGTCATTTGTCAAGCATCTGAATGTAAATCACATGACCATGGGAATGCTGCCCTGGTCATAAGTGTGAAAAGTCATGTCACTTTTTCCAGGGCCATCATAACTTTGAATGATCAGTAATAAACTGTTGTAAGTTGAGGACTACTTGTAGCAGTGTATTGATGTACTGCAATGCAACTCTCCATACTCCTTATTCCCTGTGTTCTGCCCCAGCTATGGACCCTAAAGAACACAGCACACACAAACTCTATACAAAGCCCCAAGCCTTACTCTCGAGGAGACCTCCTCCTGAGGAGCCACTCCTGCCTTTTGGCAGCTCTGCGCGCCCGTGCATTGAGAAGAAGCTCCTCCTCTTCATCCTCTTCACTTAAAGGAGCTTCTGGAGGTTCTGAAGGCCCTGGCTGAATCTCTGCCTCTGGCACCACATCTTCTCCAGCCTCCTCACTGTCTGACTCGAGCGCCAGCTGCACAGGCTGCTGGCGCAGCACCACACCAGCCTCCTCATTGTTGGAATCAGCTACAATCTGCACAAGCCACTGGCGGGCCACAACACCCTGCTAGTTTAATTGTATATTTCCCCTAAAGATGGTGAACTGCAGATGGGAAGTTTTAATTAGGGTTTCTAATGTAAGAGGGGAAAGGGGACAATTTTTAAAAATAATCTTTTGCTTGATTTTAATATATGCAGAGGTGGTTTCAAAGCTTTGTTCTCTGTCCGCCTCCTTCTATGAGTATAAAGCTTCATGTATACTAGACATTAATTGGGTTTTCTCTTCTGTTATCTCCAGAGATTTGAAGAATAACTTAATTAGTAGCATTGAACCAGGAGCCTTCTATGGACTTTCAGAACTGAAACGTCTGTAAGTATCAATTGCAACTGAAATTACCTTAAAAATTATACCCGTATTGATATTGATATTTGGTTTCCAGAGAATTGGGAATATATCACCATGCAATTATAAAATAAAGGATACCGTATGATAGTAGTTTGATTTTTTTTTTCACTGTGCATGATTTATTTTTATGTATTAAGTCAAAACAAATAAATCTTTGCTACAATCATACAAGAAATTGAACATGTGAGAAATTGTGTTCTGACTTAGGTTTACCTGCAGAATATGCTGGATGGTATCATAAACATATATTGACAAAACAATGTAGTCCAGATGAAAGAATAAAGGGATGAAGAATGGATAGGCTTTATGGGGGTCATTGACAGTACAAGCTACAGTTTTATATCTAAAATTGATGATGATTATATACCATTAAGACTGTGCTAGCCCCTGGTGGCCATGTAGATAGATTTTCTCCAGGATGATTTATCCACAACTTGGTCCTGCCAGTTTTCCAATAGTGCACCCATCACCACTCATAATTATACATGCTGATTGTTCTTTTTTCTTCTTCTACCCTTTCTAACAGTATGTAGTTTTGAATCGAGCGAAGTGTTTTCCTGCATTACAAATAAAACTAGCAAGTGCAGAAAAATAAGAGTAAAGTTGCATGCTAATAGTATAACAATAATCTACATGAAAGGAATTGTAAACAAAAATATTTATGTGGTATTAATATCTCCAAAAATTGATCATCTAATTTGATAAAGTCCCGTACCTATAAAATCAGTTAATTAATTCAACAAACCCTGGAATAGTTTAACGTAACAGTAAAATTTTAAAATTTGAAACACTGTTATTAACATCAGTTTTAAGATTCAGTGACAAGATTTGGTCCAGCAATATAACATAATAAACATCCTAAAATATTTATCTAACTAAATGTGATGCTCTTTAAGGGATCTCTATAACTGTATGCTGTTAAACCAAATTTGTGGATTCTTATCTTTAAATAGTCTACAAAAATACTATTTGGAACATTCAGAATATTCCCCCCCCCCCCAAATAAAAAAAATACTGTGTTCAGCATTTTTGTATCTCCAAAATTTTTGCAGATGTAGGTGATGGTACAAAACAACTAAAATCTATACACTACTAAATCTTTTATTGTCATTATCTTTAACCGGGCGAAGTATACATGATAGGACAAAAATTTTTGAACCAAGGTAACTCAAATGAGCTAACACAGGGGTCAGCAACCTTAAACATTCAAAGAGCCACTTGGGCCCGTTTCCCACAGAAAACAAACACTGGGAGCCACAAAACCTGGGTGGGTGTGGGCAATTCGATCAGTAGTGGGTTCTAACCGGTTTTACTACCAGTTCTGTTTTTGCGCACACTTTGCATGCGATCGCCTCTTCGGTCGTGCGCTTTGCGCGTGATCACTACGTGCATGTGAGTGAAACGAGCATGCACGCCAAACTTGTGCTTTGCGCAAGCGTGTTGCAAATCTGCCCACCTCCGCTCTGCCGCACCTCTCAGCTGGGTGAATAAAGAAGAAATATAAGGTCAGAATAACGCGGGGGCGGACGGGAGGGCCCAGATCCCGAAGTAAGAGAACCGGTTCGATGATGTAATAGCGTCACCGCTACTGGCTTGGCCGAACTGGGCCGAATCAGGAGGAACCCACCACTGAACTCAATGTCACTCACTCCCACCCTATCACATGACACACCCCCCCAGACACGCCTACCCAGGTTTTGTGGCTCTGTGTTTTCTATGGCAAATAGGTAACTTCTTGCTTAATGCATTGTAAGCCGCCCTGAGTCTCCGGAGAAGGGCGGCATATCAATAAGAATTAAAAAAACCCTCTCTCTCTATCTCCCTCTCTCTCTGTATATTTCTCTTTCTCATCTCTTTCTTTTTCTCTATCTCCCTCTCCCTCCCTCCCTCTTATCTTTCTCTTTCTCCCATCTGTCTTTCTTTTTCTCTTTTTCTCCCTCTCTATCACCGTCTCATCCCTCTCTCATTTCTCTGTCTGTCTGTCTCTTTCCCTCTCTTTCTTTCTCTCCACCCCCCGTGTGTCTCTCTGTCTATGTCTGTGAGTGTGTGTGTGTGTGTGTGTGTGTGTCTCTCTCTCTCTCTTCCTGCCTCTATCTCTTCTCACTCTTGGAAAGCCCTGCAGCCCTGCGTGCTCTCTTTGGGGCTTTTCATCAGCTTTTTTTCCCCCTTCCTTTTGGAAAGCCGGGCTGGCGGAACAATGAGCGCAACCTGCAGCGGAAGCTTCCCTCTTCCTTCCCCTCCTTCTCCTCTTGTGCGCACCCTCCTGGCCCCGCCACAGCCGGTCAGGAGGGCACGAGAAGAGGAGGGGGAGGAAGAGGGAAGCCTCCGCTGCAGGTTGCACTCATTGCCGGAGTCCTTTTCCAATTTTGAACCAATCAGTGGTTCCGTGTCCAGTTCTCACTGTTGCTTCTTGACCCGCATATATGTTGAGTTTTCCAAATTTGCTGGCAAATTGAGTGTAGCACTTTTGCTGCATCATCTTTTAAGATTTTGAATAGCTCAGCTGGAATACTGTCTCCTCCACTAGCTTTGCTGTTGCTCAGATTTCCTAAGGCCCATTTGACTTCACATTCTAGGATGTCTGGCTTGAGGTCAGTGACCACCCCATCGTGGTTATCAGGAATGTTAAGCTCGTTTTTGTATAGTTCTTCTGTGTAATTTTGCCACCTCTTCTTAATCTGTTCTGCTAGGTCCCTGCCATTTTGGTCCTTTATCATGCCCCTCTTTGCATGAAATGTTCCTTTCATATCTCCAATTTTCTTGAAGAGATCTCTGGTCCTCCCTATTCTATTGTTTTCTTCTATTTCTTTGCACTGGTCATTTATGAATGCATTCTTATCTCTTCTAGCTTCATTTTGTACTCCAAGGCCAAACTTGCCTGTTATTCCGGTTATCTTTTGGCTTCCTACTTAGCATTCCAAACCCCCATAATGATAAGGACATCATTTTTTGGTTTTAATTCTATAAGGTGCTGTAGGGCTTCATAGAACCAGTCAATTTCATCCTCTTCAGCACCAGTGGTTGGGGCATAGACTTTATTACTGTGATATTGAATAGTTTGCCTTGGATTCGAACTGAGATCATTCTAACATTTTGGGGATTGTATCCCAGTATTGCTTTTCCTACTCTTTTATTGATTATGAAGGCTACTCCATTTCTTCTGAAGGATTCTTGCTTGCAGTAGTATACCTGATGGTCATTTGAATTAAATTCACCCATTCCTGTCCATTTTAGTTCGCTGATTCCTAAGATGTCGATGTTCAGTTTTTTCATCTCTTGTTTGACCACGTCCAGCTTGCCTTGATTCATGGATCTTACATTCCAGGTTCCTATGGAGAAAAAATCTTTACAGCATCGGACTTTCCTTTCACCACCAGATGAGCGTCCTTTCGGCTTTGGCCCAGTCGCTTCACTCTTTCTGGTGCTACTAGTACTAGCCCTCTGCTCTTCCCCAGTAACATATTGGACACCTTCCAACCTGAGCTTATCTTCCGGCATCATATCTTTTTTCCTTTTGGTACTGTCCATGGGATTTTCATGGCAAAAATACTGGAGTGGGTTGCCATTTCCTTCTCCAGTGGATCACATTTTGTCAGAACTCTGCTATGACCTGTCTGTCTTGGGTGTCCCTGCACGGCATAGCTCATAGCTTCATTGAGCTACGCAAATCCCTTCGCCATGACAAGGCAGTAATCCATGAAGGGGTATTAGATAATAAAGTAGATCAAAATGTATGGATATACTATCTACCACATTTTACCTCTCAATTACATGTACAATTATAGTTCACACCAAAAGATAGGCACATATGCTTAAAATAAACGTGTTTATATCTCAGCATGGCTATATCCTATTAAAAGATTGCACAAAAGTTTTACTTCAAAAATAGAAAGTTAACAGACATCATATTTGTTTGAATAACAAATGTGAGAAAAATATGAGAAAATAATAGCAAGATATCAGCAGCAATTAAAGATATGTACAGACAGATCTACTCTGTGAATCTGGATGACTTTTAAGTCACCAAAATATGTGAAAATATGAAAATTGTAATAAGGCAATTGAAACTTACTGCCGTGGGGATGATGTATTATAATAACACAACCCTGACCTCTTGTGGGAAAAATAGAGAAGCTATAAAGCTATGAAATGGTAGTGCTGACTCTCAAGCATGAGAATGAGGAAAATCAGAGATCAGTGAAATAGAATCTCTTGAATTTGAAGATAATAGGAGAAAATATTCTGAAATACGTGTACTTAAACTATAATGTTTAAGTACAAAAATCTTTCTTGTTATCACAGGACTATAGATTTCACTCCTGTGGGGAACATTATAGAGGCAGGGAATTGGTTGATTATAATGATAAAACAAAGTTGTTACTAAGTTAGTACAATTTTTCTATAAAACATTGAGAATACTTATTGTCTCATAAAGTATGATTAGAAAATAGATTATTTTATGATCCTTCCTTCCTTCCCTCCCTCCCTCCCTTCCAATACCGTTTCTTATTCTTTCCTATCTTTCCCACAGAGGATAAAATAAACAGCTAATGTAATGCAGACATATGTAAGTGACAGGAGGCTTTGTGAATCAGTTGGGAAAAGCGCAGGCTGCCAAATTCATAAAATTAACAATTTCATTTGGAACACTTCTCATGGGCTGACAACATTTGCAGTAATTTAGTACTCTAGTTGCAGTGGCAGAACTTGTGAATCAATGCAAAACAGTGTCTACCAGAAAAAAAAAGATACCGGGATGCGGGCCACGTGTCTGGTTGTTTCACAAGATTAATTTCATAGTCAGCATTTCGAACATAAGCATTTACAAGAGGAAAACATGATTTATGTGATGTAAGATAGATTTGATATGAAAAAATAGGAAGGAATTGAGAGATGTGTAGAAATAATCTGATACATACTGATATTTCCCTTTTTCTTAGTTATATTTCTGCAAATGATTCATTAGGAAAATTTAAAGGATATTTGGTATGTGGGGGGAATAGCACTTGGTTTTGAATCTTTGCTGTTCAATTGGTGTAATCATGACACATGAAATAGCATAAATCTGGATGGATAAATGAATATCCATCCACAGTGAGAAGGTAGTTAATATACATATTTGAACATCTGGGCCAGGTGCTAGATAGATACTATTGAACTCAACACATCTTATTTAGCGGATTTTTTTTAAAATTTGATTTATATGCCGCCCTTCTCCGGAGACTCAGGGCGGCTTACAATGCATTAAGCAATAGCCTTCATACTTCTACTGATAAACTTTTTTGTATTATTTAATTTAGAGATGCTAATTGCAGAATACCATTGGTGCTGACACTCACTGATTGAATTCACATAGCAAAAGTCTGCTTGTTTGTGACATACATATTGTCTGATTGTAGATTTGTAACTGATAAACAATGAAAAATTAGTGAAACTAATACTTTAAAAAAATCAGTGCTATAGAAATTGACTAAACACACACACTTAAGCAATCATTGCCAATCATGATGTGAGGTTATTGATTGCCCAATAGGCTCCCAATGTCATGATAATATATTTGTCCTTAAATATCTTCATTACAGAGCAATACCCACTTTTCAGTGTGAACATTTTAATTCATATTATGGTAGTGCAGTTCAAAAGAATGAATTACACTGTAATTGATTCTAGAACTAATTCAGTTAGTTCTGTCAAAGTTTCCACCATGTTCATTTTTTCTTTTTCTGAATTATCCCTGGTTTGTAGAAATACAGACAGCTGTCTCATTTGAGTCTAGACCAGAAGTATTTGTCCAGTTGATTGATTACCCATCTTTTTTCTAAATGCTCAAAGCAGCATAGATAGCATTCTCTTGTACAATTTTATATGCAAGAATCCCTGTGAACTGGGGTAGCCTGAGAAGTAGTGGCTGGCCCAAAAACATGGAGTGGGTTTCTCTGACTAAGGTGAATTTGAAGCTGGATCTCTCCACTTCTAGAAACTTAAATAGTTCACCATAATCAATCTCATTTCATATTATCTACTCTGAATGGTAGCATTGTTCAGGATTTTGAACTTTGCTGTAGAGAGTAAGGAAGGTGACCTTCATGGAGATAGGAAACCTAAGCAAAAGGGACTGAAGCATTTTTAAAGTCCAGAGTAATAGAGATAACATTTGGAAACAATTCAGACAGACACTTCCCTAATTCACTGGTGTATAAAAAGAGAGAGAAGGGAACAGCAGAATCAGACTTGCAAGATTTTCCTTTTATAGACATTCTCAATCAAAATACGTTTAACTTTGATGTGGAATTGATGTCCTGGTCTGAGGACTACCTACTGAGTTGTCTACCTATTGAGTTGACAACTACCAACAGAAATGTGTTTCAGCAATTGCAAGTACCAATTGTGGCAAGCAAAATGATCTGAAGTCCCTTGTAACACAAATCATGTTGGCTGTTGTCCTGATGATGCAAATCAAATTGCATTTCCAGCATGTTTTCATTGAGAGAAATCCAAGCTACCCTGAGTCTAAATGCTAAATCCTTCCTCATCTTATGGCAGGCAGAGCTATAGATCCACCCATCCACCCCCATACTCATGATACTTTTAATTCTATTAACTAATTTGGGAGGGAGGGAAGAAGTCTATTCTTAAATTATTTTTGAGATTTTTCAAAAGGTCAGCCAAACCACAAGTCATATTTAAAACACTAATAAAACAAACTGAAATCTAAGCTTAGCAAGACTTTTAAAGCATTTCTTATAAGTTATAAAGAATTTTCATTTAGTAAAATTAATTCATTTAGGGAAATTAAGTGATGAACACACCTCAATATGCCCATGTTGCACCTTCGCTCTGTGAGTTGCACTGATTCTCTGTGTGTTTCTGGTGGAATTCAAGCTGCTTTAGATTGTCATCTATAAAGCTTTCATGGCATGGAATATTTGTGGGACCAATTCTGCCCAATTCTTTCACCCTGCCAATTCTAGTTCCCTTCAATTAAAGAATAATAAAGAATGCCATCTTATGAAATCTTGGAAGCCCGCTTTTTCTGATTCAGTGGCTGTCCACTGAAACACCATCTGCCTGATATCAGAGGGGCCCTGACCCTCTCTGCCTTGTGTATGGATGGAGATCAGATTTCTCTTTGAGAAGTTTGTGCTACTGCCTTGTTGGGTTCATTCTTGGTAACCATTCTTGTTTTTTTAATTCTGTGACATTTGTGTTATGTTGTTTTAATGTGCTTTTAGTTCCCCAGAGTTGCATTCACGAGATGGGCAGGCATATTATTTGAGCTAATAAAATGTATAAATACATTTGTTTTATAGTGTGGATTATTTAAAGGCTGTATTTGGGACAATTAAAATGAGTTCATGTTGTAATTATAATTAAACTTAATGCTATTTCATTTTTTGCCTTCTAGGGATCTTTCCAATAACAGAATTGGTTGTTTAACACCTGAAATATTTGTGGGTCTTAAAAACCTTCATAAATTGTGAGTATGGTACTTAAAAAAAAATATCACAATAACTTTCACACATTAAGTTAAAATAGCATAATGATACACAAATAACAGGGCAAGATAGTTTGGTTGAATCTATACCTTGATTGGTACTATTCCAGTATTACAGTGTAACACACTGAGTCTCGGGTCCCCCTGAACTACTGAGAATGTTCTACTGTGCCCCACACCCTTTGAACCAGGAGACTTAATGCAATGTTAGTTGGTAAGTGGAAAACTAGCACAATGGGGAGGGTTTTTTTTTCTTTGAGTGTTATATTCCTTGAAAAATAATATTTAGGAGGTGAATGTTAGCACTAGATGAAATCATTGCCTTCCATCGTTCCTATCTTGTCTTTCTCCATTAATGAAAAAAAAATGTTTCTCCCCCTCCACCAGACAATTAAGGCCAAAGGACACGGGTTCTTCTTTTGAGGAAATAGGCAAATTGGCAAGAAGTGCCTTGATCTTCTCTGTACATGGAATCCTCTGTTGACAATAAGCTTGTTCTGGGATTCTTTTCATGAACAGAAGGGGACTTTGGGATTGATGTTAGATGTCTATGGAGATTCTCAGTCATCCAGGTCATGGTTGTCCCAAAAGTGCTCTGGGACAATTTGATATTAGGTTTACAAAACAACAACAACAACAACAACAACAATAGTTGACATTGCCATACCTGGTGACAGCAGAATCGACGAGAAACAACTTGAAAAAGTCACCAGATATCAGGACTTGAGAATCAAACTGAAGAGACTCTGGCATAAACCAGTGCAGGTGGTTCCAGTGGTACTCGGCATTGTGGGTGCTGTGCCTAAAGACCTAGGCATGCACTTAAAAACAATTGGTGCTGACAAGATCACCATTGGTCAGCTGCAGAAGGCCACCTTACTGGGATCTGCTTGCATAATCTGCCAATACATCACAAAATCCTAAACATTTGGGAAATATTCGACTAGTGATTTGGGATATGAAATTCAGCATGGTCATCCCATTTGCTATGTATACTGTCATAAAATAATAATAATAATAATAATAATAATAATAATAATAATAATAATAATGCTGCAAAATGAGTACTGAATTAAAGTTTTCATGCTTAAAAATTTTCATAATTTATACTTTTATAAAAATACATATTTTACTGTTGTTAGGTTATTGCTGTGGTTTGAGTCATCTCTTGCCTTCTTGCTGAATGCCTCTTCGTGTTGTACTGGGCCAAACTGATTTCATATTTTTGTTGTCACATTATCTGTAGATTTCTTCTTATCTCTTTTTCTTTCTTCCCCCATCTGTTTTTAAACTGCTGCTACAGCAAACATTGGCAATGGTCCTAAACTTCATTTGAGGCCAATCACCCCTAGAATGGCTCTTTTTTTCAAAGGGAGCAGTTACAGGGCAGAATCTGCTTTAGTAAACTTGCAGGAAGTAGACACTTTTTCCAGTGTAGCTGCAGAATAGTCCAGGAATGGGTTGCTACAGTCGGATCTGCCCAGAGACTGAGTCATAATCTTTTTAGCTATGCCCTCCTGCCTCTCTCTTGAGCCCAGTTTTCGAATCAATTGGCCCGAGAGAGACATTTATTTGGAGAAGGCTGTTTCTACACTCATTCCTGGACTATACTTGGCAATACACATAAGGTTTTTTCCTTTCCTTTCGGTTTAGCTAGAGACGGTGTGATGCCTCGCTGCTGTTTTTCAGGCCCCATGGTCATCGGTGGCCCTAATTTCGTGGCATTCTCTCAGAGCGGATTGGCAGGCTGCCTGTCATTCTAGGCATCTGACAGTGCAACTGCCACCACATTTAAACGCTGCTGTGGCACGCCTGTCAGAGTTGCCTGCACTTGTTGGAGAGCGCCGTTAGTAGGCAAGTCTGCCGCCAGTCCCTGGTTCTAGTAGAACGGCACGACATCGCTCCTCGAGCTTGAGCCGTCACTCCCTGGGTCTCCCAGGACAGAGAAGGGGCGCAGGTGCTTACTAGCCCTAGGTTTGTTCTAGGAATGCCGCCCGTTGGAGCAGTGGTTAGGAACTGCTCACGTATCTGCTGGCTACTCCGGATTACCTTTGCCGTCACTGCATTACTCCCTTCTGTCTTACAGATTGCCATTGGAGGCACTGCCTCGATTTCCTGGTAATTTCCTCGATTCTCAGTTCTGCTCTTTGAAGGAAGCCATATTTTGATTTGGGGGGGGGGGTCTTCCCATGGAGAATTTACACCTACCAGCTTTGCTGATGCATTTTCATCAGCATTCAACACTTTATGGGAACAGTCAAATTATTTTCCTTCGAGTGCAAATGCAGTTATTTTAAATAACCAATTTTGCAACTTACAATGCTGCAGCATTGTGCTGCTTCTGTTGGTTCCAATTGGACTTCAGGGATACACATACACACTTTCTACTCATATAGTTCTTTGTGTGTCCTGTGCTAGGATTTGTCCATTAACTCAGTACCAGGAAACAGTATATCTCTAGGTCTCTCCTACAGTTAGCAGGCTGATCTCTATGTAAACTCCATCTTTCAGGTACATCGGTATTAAAATTGACCCAAAGAAGCCAGAGGATGTGTATATAAAATTTTGTGCCCAATGAAACATGAGCATGTCATCAGGCAGGCTGATTCCTAAACCCCTGTACTTGTTTGGCTATCTCTGCTAAATTTATTTCTAGGATATTTGCAGTTTGGCCCAATATATCATGCACAGGTCATTCAATCAACCATTCTTCTCACCATGGCTGAGTCACAAAATTCAAGCCACAAACCTCTTTAGTTTCTTGAGTAAGTTATAGCATGAGTTTACCAATCAGGCTAGATTTTAGGGCGGGTTTTTTTTTTATCTTAAAAGCCTCAAAAAAATAATCATAAAATTGAGCATTTCAACTTTGAAGCATTCTTCCTAATCTAAAGGAAGAGGAAAGAGAGGTGGACATGGGGAATATCTTTAAAATTGATTGTAAAAAGGAGTGTCTTGCTTTCTATATTTGGTGTTCTCATTACTCATTGTATTTCATTGATTTTTCTGGGATAGGATAAGTCTCATGAAACTAATTGAGTTCATTTATCGCTGAAGGTTGATTGTCTTCTTCTGAATATGTTACTCCTTCAGACCTTTAGGATTGGACATCCTTCTTATTTCAACCCATACTTCCTATTGCTTTTTAAAAATACATTGTTATGTATAACAATTTGCATTTTACATTCTTTTTCAACTACATTCATCTGCATGTGCACATGACAGTAGCTGACTCTCTGGGCAGACATTTTGGTTCTGTTTCTTGCCCCTCATGACAGTCTATAGCTGTGATGGCGAACCTACGGCACGCGTGCCAGAGGTGGCACGCAGAGCCCTCTCTGGGGGCACCCGCGTTGTGGCCAGCTGGTCTTTGTGGGCGCCGGAGCCCCCAAAACAGCCTGGAAAACGGCCTGAAAATGGCCCCAAAACAGCCCGAAAACGGCCCCAAAAACAGCCAAAAACAACCAAAAAACAGATAAGTGCATGCTGGCCACCTGGTCTTCAGGTTTCCAGTGCTCTGGTGCACATGAAGACCAGCTGGCCAGAATGCATGCATGTGCCGGAAACCCGAAGACCAGCTGGCCGGCCTAGGCATGAGCGTTGACCAGCTGGTCTTTGGGTTTCCGGCATGCACATGTGCATGCATGCACATGCACGCACGTTCCGATTTGGGCACTTGGTGCCAAAAAGGTTTGCCATCACTGGTCTATAGTCAACTTGCTTTAGGTATTTTAACCTGTTGTTATATATCAAGTTCTCAGGGTTTTTTCTTTTTCTGACAACTCGGAAACTTGTTTTCCTGTAAAATCTAAACTGGTCAGGGAGAAAGAAAAGCAAGTAAAATAGATAAAGAGGTTATGTCCTTTTGGAGAACTATACCAAAACAATAAAAAAAAATCAGTACTTGTGACATGGTTTCATACACAATAGTTATCCCTTGAGGGCAGATCATTTACTAATTTACAGGAACTCTTGTTTACCCTGCCTCTCGCCGCCCGCCTTCAATCTCTATGGTAGATTTCCCAGACAATTTATGAGAGTGCCTGAAATTAATCTTCTAGTCAGTTGCTAATCAGGTTCACAATTCCTGTAAAAAGCACTTACCTTGATTTTCTTCATTTATATAAACAACATGCACTGAAATCTTGCCTCATTCCACCTATTGATCACTGGGCTCCAATATGCTATTATTTCCCCCCCCCCTTTCAGAAAGAGGCTGTACACTGTCACAGAGAACCGTGTCACTCAGTTGCAAAACTAAAATGTTATATATAACCATTTTAAATGAGAATTTCTGTAGAGGAAAAATAATGCCTTAATGGCGAAGAAGCTATCCACTTATACCAAGAATTCGGAAGTTCATTTTGGGGTTGGGTTTTTTTTGGTTTTTGGTAAAAGTGAGACAAATGCACCCAGCATTAATGAAAATATTGTGGATAGCAAGGAGGGCTACAATATATATTTGGGATGGGAGCAAAATTATTTTTATTATTTTTGGTCAGTGGGAGGCAGCATTGATTGCATCATTGTGTTGCCTGGCTCTTTTTAGTGTTCTGAGGCTAACAGGAATGAAAAAAAAAATTCTAGCCATCTTCAAAACTCTTCAGATGAATCTGGGAGTGGAAACAGTGTGATGTAAAAGTGCACAGGGTGCCTTTAGAGAGAGACTTTATGGTGTGGAAGTGACCTAATGAATATTTCTAATGCTTTTAATACTTAGCAAAAAAAAAGAAAAACAATGTAAAGGAAGAGAGAGAAATTAAAAAAGGAAAAGGAAAGGAAAAAGTGAACAAAGTAAGAGAAATATAAAGGAAAGAAAGAAAAAGAAGTAAAGATAAACAAAGGAAACTACTCCAGACTCAAAAATGTTAAGAATTCTCCAGTCCACTAAAAATGGGGGCATGTAACCCCTCCCCATTTGAATGTTTTAAAACACAATACAAAATTCATCAACTGTCATGGCATCTCATGAAACAGAAGGAATATTTTATCATTTATGGTAGGTGTGTAAAAAAATTGCAATGACCTAGAATGGCATACACAGTATAATGTAGAAAATCTTGCAATTTTAATCTGAAATGAAACTACAACTTTTCATAGTAAGTATAATCGCATAAAAATTACAAGAAACATCATAATTTAGTGAGATGTATATGTATAGCAGTGAAAAAAGTTTTGGTCAACACCTGAAGAAAGATGCAATTCTGACAGTACTGTATGTATTTAGGAACTTAACCATGGAGAATATGCGCTCTCTCTCTCCCCCCCCCTCTCTCTCTCTTTCTCTTTCTCTCTCTCCCTCCCTCCCTCCCTCCCTCCCTCCCCCTCCCTCCCCTTCCCCATCTCTCTTTCTCTCTGTGTATATCTATCCTACCTGCCTATCGTACACACACACTCACACACAGAGGATAGAGAGAGAGAGGGAGAGGGAGAGGGAGGGAGAGAGAGATATGATGGATGAATCGTAAATAGAAGTTTGCAAAAAGGAAGCAAGGGAGATAGCAACATCCAAGTACCACCATAGGATCAGGCAGATCCTGAAGAGCCAGCTCAATGAGAAGAACAAGATCGATGCCATCAATATGTATATAGTGAGCTAGCCAAAGAAGGATATAGAAGCTGCCAATTTCCACCCCAAGTCCAACACCCAGAGACTGTACACTAGTTGGAAAGGGTTGGCAGAAAAAAATGTTGCCAGGTCATGTTTGTTTCATGGAAACCTACTTTTAAATTTGCTTTGTAGTGCACATTTTCCACATACTTATATTGCAAATATATGCCGGTTTATAGTCAGATATGTTATCTGAATTTCTTTGATTCTTTTTTTAAAGCGTATGAGTTTCAAAATGATCATAGAACCTGTGTACACATCAAATTAATTAATCAAACTTGGACATAAATTAATTGACCAGAAAAAAAAATCTTTTCAGCTAAGTTGTTTCAGAGAAGTGTGTTTCTATAATGTTACTATCTTCCATCATGGCCAAATTTCCATTTTTATTTTATGACTTGATTCCTAATTTAATGCCATAAGCTTGAAATTTGGTTGCTCTTATCCATTTGGGAAATCCCACGCAAATCCTGCTTCCTTGGATGACCATTTCCCCCTGCCTTTTCTACTACTAGATTTAAAGAATTAGCCAGTGAATTCATGTTCATTATGATAGTGATCATTTCTGCCACCTCCTCTCCATCTTACCCATTTTTGTAACTTAAACCTCTTAGACATACAGCATTTGGAAATTCAAAATATTACAAAAATTACAAAATATTATAAAAAACATAATGTAAGGTGTGGCAGGAAGAATGAACACACTAATATAATCTCCTTAGTTGACCTCTCAAAAGGAATTCTGTTTTTAAACTGTATGCATACCTTCCACAGAGAGAAGTGTTTTTCTTTGGGTGTGTGTGTGTGAATGGCAGATTGGGCACTCAGATTCATATGTGATAAAACCTACTTGGGTCTGTTAACCCTTAGCTGGTGTTATGCGGGATGCCCTTAAGGACTTGATTTGAACTTGACATTCTCCCAGTCCCTCTCATACAGAATAGAATAGAATAACAGAGTTGGAAGGGACTTAGGAGGTCTTCTAATCCAACCCCCTGCTTAGGCAGGAAACCCTACACCACTTCAAACAAATGGTTATCCAATCTCTTCTTAAAAACTTCCAGTGTTGGAGCAACTTCTTTTTTTTTTAAATTATTATTAAACAAACATTAAAAACATTGGACATAGTGTGACCATCCCGGTCTTGTCATATCCATACATATTTTTAACATAACAACAAGTATAATTACTATTTAACATTACTATTTTGTTCTTATATACATATCCCTTGTCCTCATTTACATATTTGTCTAAATATTTTCCAGTATCCATTTTATAAACCCTAATTCTTTTTTGTTCCAACTCCTTTTCTCCTTTCCAGGAGAAAGCCAGGGATTTTTGGCGCCAGATTAAGATATGGTTGGAGGAGATATTAGACCAAAACATAGATCTGAAGCCAGACTTATTCCTATTAGGAATAACAAAAGAGAAATATACTATATCAAAGAATTGATATACTAAATGCTACATGTTATAACAGCAGCAAGGCTGGTTTATGCACAATACTGGAAAAAGGAAGAAACTTCCCCCGGAAGAAGAAATAATAAAGAAAATCTTGACATGTGCAGAAATGGACAAGCTGACACTAGAACTCAAAAATAAGGACGAGACAGAATACTATAAAATTTGGAACAAAGTGTATCAATGGTTGGAAAGGAGCATTTACAACTTCTGGAGGCAAGTTGTTCCACTGATTAATTGTTTAACGGTCAGGAAATTTCTTCTTAGTTCCAGGTTGCTTCTCTCCTTGATTAGTTTCCACCCATTGCTTCCTGTCCTGCCTTCAGGTGCTTTGGAGAATAGCTTGATTCCCTCTTCTTTGTGGCAGCCCCTGAGATACTGGAACACTGCTATCATGTCACCCCTAGTCTTTCTTTTCATCAAACTAGACATACCCAATTCCAGTATGTTTTACTCTCCAGTCCCTTAATTATCTTTGTGCTCTACTCTGTACTCTCTCTAGAGTCTTAACATCTTTTTTATATCGTGGCAATCAAAACTGGATGCAGTATTCCAAGTGTGGCCTTACCAAGGCATTATAAAGTGGTATTAATACTTCACGTGATCTTGATTCTATCCCTCTGTTTAGGCAGCCTAGAACTGTGTTGGCTTTTTTGGCAGCTGCAGCTCACTGCTGGCTCATATATAAATGATTGTCCACTAGGACTCCAAGATTCCTCTCACAGTTACTACTATTGAGTGAAGTACCACATATACTGTACCTGTGCATTTTGTTTTTCTTTCCTAAATGTAGAACCTTACTTTTTTCACTGTTGAATTTCATTTTGTTAGATAGAGCCCAATGTTCAAGTCTGTCAAGATCCTTCTGTATCCTAAGCCTATCTTCTGGAGTGTTAGTTATTCTGCTAGCTTGGTGTCGTCTGCAAATTTGATGAGTTCCCCATCTATCCCTTCGTCCAAATCATTTATGAACCTGTTGAAGAGTACTGGGCCTAAAACAGAGCCTTGGGGTACCCTACTGCATACTTCTCTCCAAGTGGATGCAGTTCCATGGAGGACTACATGTTGAGTGTGGTTGGTCAGCCAGTTACGAATCCATCTGGTGGTGATGCTGTCTAACCCACGTTTTTCTGTTTTATCAAGTAGTAAGTTATGGTCAGAGGTGGGTTCTACTTACCTTTACTACCGGTTCGCAACGAGGTTGCGCGCTTCCTGATGATGTTGGAGTTGGTGGGCGGAGCTTCCTGCCAGTTTTACTGCCAGTTCTATAGAACCGGTCCGAACCAGGGGCAATCCACCACTGGTTATGGTCTACTTTATCAAATACCTTGCAAGTTCAGTTTAGGAAGATCAGTTATTTGTGTTTTTGTGCTATATGTCTGCCTGATTTCTCATGGATTTAGTTGAATGTTTTATATATTTATGATTATTGACATTACAGACGTTTTCTGAAATGATTCACATGATATGACAGATATGGAGATAGTATCTGATAGCAAAAAATGTGTCTGAATAATATACCAGTCTGACGTTTCTTGACTAGCTTATTTATCTCTTGGCCCATATTTATCTTTTGCAAGCTGCTCAGATTCTGCTGTGACGCATCTTAAGACAACAAGATTTTGTTTTATATATATTTTTAAAAAGTTGGTGGCCATGTTGCCTGTTCTAACAACTTAGATTTGTAAAAAAACAAGATAACAGAAACTAATATTGAAGATAAAGAGAAGAAAAAAGAAAGAACAAAGCCAAAAGTGCAGAAAAGAAAGAAATACATATATAAATGACTTCTAATTTCCTTTTATAATAATTATAGGTATAAATCTAAATTAATTCTTATTACGGTTACATAACTTTAGCTTTCTTCTATCATCTACTGTTTTCATTTTTTTCTGTTTCAAACTCCACAAGTAGTTTCCAATCAGCATTAAACTGGCTTGTTCTGCAAATGATCTATACAGAGTAATTTTGAAAGTGTAATGGGACTCTCTATAATTTATTTGTCTTTTGGGATTTTTTTGCACTGAATATCAGGTGATGTAACAGATTGGCTGTTTTCCTTCAGTAATGCATGTCAGCCAAATTTAATGGATCTACTGAATCCATAATACAGACATGCTTTGTGATGCAAATTAAGCTTCTTTAAACTTTATTCACTTACTTGACTCAAGTATATCTGATTACTATTTAATCCTGAACATAAATAACCACAAACAGTTAGCAGTATAATTCCATAACATACGAGTGTAATAATGTCACTGGAAAAGGCATCTAATTATGCTCATTGGTGCAAAAAATAATAATAATAATACAGAAGAACCCAGTCATGTAGAAAACCAATGTAGGTCTATTGAACTATATTCTTTGTAGATCCTTATTGTCCTACTGATTCTGATCTATGCCTTACAGAATTGAGAATTAAATATGGTAATGACATTTCAGAACCTATTTCTGCCCTGGGTACATTAGAATTAATCAGAATTTATTTATGCCTTGAGATTCTGTACGAGTTGAGATTAATACCCATTTTACATATCAATTAGGCCTCCTGAGGCAAAAATGCTGCCATAAGTACGGAGCATTTTAACAGTGTTTATGGAATGCCAACTCTACTTATTCTCCATATTAAATTGAAAGAAAGCCTTGTGGGAGCTTTTTACTGTAATAATATTTAAAACAGCCATTGATTACCTACATAAATAGAAAGTGTTGCTTCCAGGAAGTGGATTCAAACAATTCAGCTTAATAATGCATGAGCAAGGTGAGATTGAATTCAGATTAGATGATATAATAAACCTGATTCCTGGATTGGGATTCACCTTTTGTGAAACATTGTGTTTATAATACCCAATACATGATTAAATGTACAGCTTCTGGCAGATGCAGGGTTTGCTTACAGGTTGATGACCTGCCATCAAACCATTGTTGAAATGAAAACCTTTATTATGTCCTAGCCTAGAAAGCACAACAATAAAACACATAGATTTGTAATTATTTGTGCTGTCCTGGTCATTCACACACACACGACGGTGGTTTAGTGGTTTTATTAATATTCCCCAGCAGTTTCCTTTACCAAAAACCCAGAACTGTCCCAATTGTGTCCAGCCAAAAGCAAACCAACGCTAGTCCATGGAACAATGGCCCAATGAGTCCACAAAGCACATGAAAGTTCCCAAATAAGATAAGTCCACCAGTCAAATTAAATCTACAATAGAAGAAGGTTCACAAGGCAAGAAGAGGCCAGAGTCCATGAAGTATGATCGAAAGTCAAGGCACGATATTAGTCCACAGCAAGGCAGGAACCACAATGCACAGAAACACAACATCTAGGAAAGGAACATATTGCTCCCAGTGTTGTCTCCATCTGTTTGCGGTGCTAAATAGCCAGGTTCCAGTGCAGCCCATCAAGAGGGATGAGGCTGCTGCCTTGTGAGTAGTTGAGCTGAGCTTTGCTGCTTCTGTCTTTTCTTCACTCTACATGTCTATGGAGATTCTCAGTCATCCAGGTCATGGTTGTCCCAAAGGCGCTTTTTCAAGAGGCCGAAGAAGCTTCTTGGATGAGAAGCAAAATGTCTTCAAAGAAAAATCAGAAAGTCTAGTTGCCTCTTGAAAAAGCACCTTTGGGCTCCATCCTACGTGTTCTCAGATCAGTTGGAGAAGGCAGTTCCTCTTCCTCATCTCTGACTGGCTGGAGCTGAATGCTTTCCCTACCCAAAGCCTCAGGTCTGTCCTGCTGCAGCTGAATCACTCCTAGCTGGCTGCTCGTCAGGTTGCTCTCTCATCAGTAAGGCAGGAGTGCTATGGAAGACACTTAGAGAAAAAGGAGGAAAATAAAACTAATAAATAAACTTCTAATATAATTTCAGTGCATTTAGAATCATTTTGATCTTTTTTATTGTCCTTGTGACTTGTGAAGATCAATTGGAACTATCTATGACAAGTGTCAAACTCACATCATCCTGGTGTCATCACATGATGTATCATGACTTTTCCCCCCTTCTCTAAGCTGGGCATGGGTGTGGCCAGCACGTGACACATCCAGCCTGCGGCCCACGAGTTTGACAGCGCTGATGTCAGGCCTGGAAGCCATCTTTTGCATTGGGCCTTCAGGCCTTCCACATTTACTATTGTGGGAAACTGGGAGGGGGATGTTATGGAGCATGGGTGATATATAGTCATAATAACATTCTGTTCTCAGAGAGTCAAGGCCATCTTGCCCTACACTTGGTGGGCTGGAACTGGGAGGCATCTCCAGTTGGGACAGTGCTTTGATTGGGCCATGTGATGGACTTGTGGGTGCAGGGCAGGGACTTGGACTTTCTTTGGGTGGTGAAAACCTGGAAGCTTTCAGATTTGGGTTTTCCCAGATGTGCCAATATGACATCTCTAATAAAATGGAACTTTGAGGAACTTCAAGTCTCAGAGTCTTCTTTTGTTGGGGGTATTACTTGGAACCCTGACATTAACCTGAACACCTGATCTATGATATCTTGTGTTCTTCAGAATAAATAACAGGCTATAAACAAAACCACAAAAGACAATGCCAGATATTTGCTCAATTCTATGGCAGACATTGTAGGATTTTTGCAGGAACAGCTCTTGAAAGAGTGCTGAAAAAAATCTTCAGCTTGGATTTTAATTACCTTGCAATGAAGGCATCCATGAGGGCAGAGGCAAATGACAAACTGGCATTGCAAAATTGTGATTCAATCCTTCCCCGTTTGTATGTATGTTGTGAAGTCACAGACATGTGCATAAGGGACTTGACATCTCAGCATCAAGATTCATGTTTTGTCATATGATGAAGCCCAGAATTTATGGAAATCTGATTCTGAGTGATAATTTTTATGCCTCCACTGAACACAATCTACTTCCCTTAAATTCCCCATGAATTTTTACAGTACAGCGGTAATCCTATATTTTATTTGTATCACCTTCCCCAAATAGTTGACTTCCGGGAGGGTTAGGTTATTACTCCTAAAAACCTATCTGGGAATTTATTGGGTTAGGATGAAGTTCTAACTATCCTACTATCACAGAAGCTTGAAAATGCTTTTTTAAAACAGTGTTCTGGTTTGTTTCATAAGTAGTTCTTACTACATAGGACCCCCGTAAGTATTTAACAGCTATTTATTGAAGAAGGAATATGTACCTCAAAATGGCAGCCCTACGTGCCTCTAAAAAGGTTTTATTGAGGAACAACACAATGAAAATGTCAGTGGAAATACTGTAGCAGTTGAAGGAGAAAATAGCAATAATTAGGAAAATATCATTCAATGGAGAACTAGCCTTTAAAACTAATAAACAGCACTAAACGAATACAATGAAAACACAAAAAACATTCACAAAGCATACAGTGGGGGAAGTTTCAGTCAATGGAAAATGGCAATGAAGGGGAAAGGAGCAGTCATTGGGAAAAGCATTCAGTTCCCATTCAGGGTGGAAATAACATTTAAGGAGTATTGAGGGAACAGCAAATGCTCCTCAGGGACTAGCAGTAGCACAGCATGTGTAGTGAACAGCATGAGTAGAGCAAATTTTAAGAGACCATGCCCAAGGTATGCTCAGTGGAAGCCCCTTTCTTCTCCTTAGAAAAAGAGTTAAGAGTTTCAGAGAAGCTGCAGGGAACACAGTTTGAACATGTGGTCTTAGGTTAGAAGTTCAGCAACAGAGCAAAAGAAAAGAGGGACTGAAGAAACAGTCTATGTGTAACATGTAGTTGAGGGAAGGGTGGTAGAGAAAGGACAAGGAAGAAAAGGAGAAATGTAGCCAAGAAACCAGCCGTCAGGTACAATGATAATAGATTTACTGGGGGGAAGAGGAAGGTGGGCTGGAATATCTTTTCATTGCACTGTTTTTGAAGATTGGTGGTAGATAAAGTTGTAGAAGTTCATGGAAGCAGGGGAAGGAAGATACCACTAATTACTTGCCAATATTCCTTTGGCTTGGTCAGCTTAACTAAGACCATGGTTCTCCTGAAGTTGGGATTTTGAGATTCTGTTTTTTGTCAGACAAAGCTGAGTGGCTATCCCACAATATGGAAGCAAGTCAGCAGGGGCTGTTCTAGAATCAAGAAGATTACACTTCTGAGACACAGGACTCAACATATTCACAACATATGGTTGTGGTTTACAGCAGCGGCCCTCAACCTTTTGGACACCAGGGACCAGTTCCGTGGAGAGGTGTTTTTCCATGGACCGGAGGGGGTGTGGTTTCGTGTGCTGCCTGCATCCCGCGGATGAGGCTTTGCATGTTTGCACAGCCTGGTTGCTGGCATGCTGCAGCCCAGTGCTGATCCATGGACCGGGAGTTGAGAACCCCTGGTTTACAGTACTTGAAACTGTCATCCAGTTTAGTGGAGCATCTGATCTGTTCCATAATCTTGCTGGCTGGATTTATCCAATCCATTCAGAAGATCTTACCACAAAAAGATCTTCATTTCTAGAAAAGGAAACACTTACAAAGGAGAGAGAAAGTTCAACTCAGCCTTCCCAGCCACTGTAGCTTCTCCTTGAGTGACTTTAGCTGCTGATGGAGAAATGAGGTTTCTTGTGTCAGCAATCTCTTGCAAGAAGGAGGAGAAGTTAGAGCTGGTTGCAAGCTTTTCAGTTTTTAAAAGAATTCTGGTAGAGATGAAGAAGTCAACATAATTTTATTTCCCTTTTTCTCTCTAGCCTAAAAGTCAGAGTTTTTAATCTGTCTGCTCAGTGTTGATTATTCAGAGGGATTTCTCAGGTCATCTTGCCCAGGAACAAATGTTATTAAAAAGCTTTATAGTAATGATTGTATTGTGTTTTTACTTTTCTCTTCCATCTAACATGACTGGAAATTATGAAATTTGTAATCTAATCAAATTTTACTCCTTTCCAATTTTTTGCAAATACAATTCTAGCTGCTGTTAAAATATTCACAATTAAGTATTTCAATTCTTTATTAAATGTCTCTGGTAAGATCCCTAATAAAAATATCTCTGGTTTAAGGTCAATATGTCTCTTTATCATTTTTTCCAACCATGTGGGTTATGTATATAAGTTTGGGCGGGAAGTTTGAATTAACTGACCATCAGCTGATTGGCTGACCACCACAGCTGCTAGGTATATAAGGGGAGCTGTTTCCCCAGGTCAGTTGCTGGATTCTCACCCTGAAATAAAAAGCTGTTGTCACACACTGCCTGGCTTGCTGAGTCCTCATTCACCCAACTTAACATTGGCGACGAAGGTGGGATTTTGGGACCAGAAGCCACGGCAAGAGCTGAAACCACAAGCCTACAGAAAGAGCTAGTCACAAGCCGACGAGAGAGCTGAAACCGAATCCAGCTGGGCAAGCGAATGAGGGAACCAGAGAATCTACCACGATGTCTGCCTACACCCCACCAGCGCAGTTCAACCCTGCGGAAGAGAAGTGGGGATCGTATATGTCCCGCTTCGAGTGCTTCATGGTGGCCAACGGCCTCCAAGGGCTATCGGACGTACGGAAGAAAGCCCTGTTCCTGAGCCACTGCGGACCACAGGTGTTCGACATGGCTGAAGCCCTGTCGGAACTGAACACGGTCCACACCATTTTGTGGCAGACGCTGCAAACGCTTTTAAAGGACCACTATGCCCCAATGCCTTAAAAGTACGTGCAGAGGTTTGAATTCCGGCAGCGCAAGCAACAGGACGGTGAATCGATTAGCGAGTACGTCGCCGCCCTGGGTAAGGCTGCTAATCAGTGTGAGTACAGAGACTTAGATGAAATGCTCATAGAGCAACTAATTTGTGGAGTGAGAGATATTCGCTTGCAGAGGAGGTTGCTCGCAAGGACAAACCTCACACTCCACATCGTGTTGGATGAGGCCCGGGCTCAAGAGTTGTCTACCCTGGCAGCCGAGAAACTACAGGGCACAACACAGACTAAAACAGCGCAGAAGTCGGCTCCAGTCCACCAAGGGACCGCCAGCACCTCGAGCGAAGCAGAGTCGGAAGAAGAGGTCTGCAGGACTGAGCAGTACCAGTGGGACCGAAGAGGTAACCGAGATGCCTGTGCGAGTTGTGGGGGACCCCATCCACGCCAGAACTGCAGATTCCGAGACGCCATTTGCCGGCATTGTGAGCGGAAGGGGCACATTGCCAGAGTCTGCAGAGCTAAGCAGAACCCCTAGTACAAACCACGAAGCAGCGCCAGCCAGTCAGAGACGGCACAGCGAGCGAGAGCCAATCAGAAGGGAGGCCAGCGGAGCGGCGTGAAATCCAAAGACCTGGAAGCCTGTACCATTAGAATCAGCAGGACCTGCACGTCCCCAGGGAAGAAAACCTACACAACGGTCGCAATTGAGGGCCAGGACTGTGTTATGGAGATTGACACCGGATCCCCAATAACTATCATGTCCTGGGACAAGCTGAGGAAGGCCATTCCCGGCATCCAGAGAAAGCAACTACGGCACCAGTGGTTGAGACTGCGCGATTACCACGGAAACCGCATACCGGTGGAAGGAATCGGCGAGTTCCTGGTACAGTATGGGGAATTCCGAGAAAAGCTTCCCCTCACCATAGTCAGCGGAAGGCTCCCAAGCCTATTGGGCATGGACTGGTTTAGAGCCCTGGGCATCGGATTCACGGGAGTCAGGAATGTGCGGAGCACCCTCAAGGACGACCTGATGCAAGAGTTCCAGGACGTGTTCGATGAGTGGCTTGGCAAGTATGTGGGGACCCCTATCTCGTTCAATCTTGACCCCAATATTGCCCCCATCCACCCTAAAGCCCAAGATAGACCTAGAATTGGACAAGCTGATCAAACAAGGGGTGCTGGTGCCAGTCGACCATGCACAATGGGAGACCCCGATAGTGACCCCAGTTAAGCCGGATGGGTCAGTGTGCATCTGCGCTGACTATAAGTGTACAATCAACTAGGCCCTCCAGCAGAGCGCCTACCCCGTCCCCATTGTACACCATCTGCTGCGTTCCCTAGGCCCTGGCAAGATATTTGCTAAGCTAGATCTTGCGCAGGCGTACCAGCAGTTGCCAGTAGATGGTGCGATGGCAGAGGCACAGACAATAGTAACGCATAGAGGTGCCTTCAAATGTACCCGACTCCAGTTCGGAGTCAGCATAGCCCCAGGACTTTCCCAAAGCACCATGGAAAGACTCCTGCAGGGGATACCCGGGATAGTCCCCTATTTTGACGACGTACTCGTCACCGCAGAAGATGAAAACCAACTGGGAGAGAGGCTTAGAAGGGTGCTCGGAAAATTCAGAAGTGCCGGACTCAGGGTCAAGCGCAACAAATGCCAGATCGCAGTCCCGTCTGTAGAGTTCCTGGGGTACCAAGTGGATGGGACCGGCATACACCCCACAGAGAGCAAGATTAGGGCCATACAAGAAGCACTGACCCCCAAAGACAAGGCAGAGCTACAAGCGTTCCTGGGGCTGCTAAATTTCTATGCAGTCTTCCTCAAGGACAAGGCAACCATGGCAGAGCCCCTACATAGACTGTTAACCAAAAAAGCCAAGTGGGTGTGGGGGAAAGCAGAAGCCTCAGCGTTTGCCGCTGTTAAGAAATTGCTGTCAGCCAAAAGCTTCCTGATCCAGTATAACGCTACGCTTCCCCTTGTTTTAGTTTGTGATGCGTCCCCATTCGGCATGGGTGCCGTCCTGAGCCATAGACTGCTGAACAACCTAGAGGCACCCATTGCCTACTACTCCTGGACTTTGTCAAGCGCCGAAAGAAACTATAGCCAGCTTGACAAGGAGGCCCTGGCAGTGGTCTCAGAAGTTCCACGAATACCTGTTCAGCAGAGACTTCGACCTCATCAAGGACTATCGCCCCCACTATTGCATGAAGGGCATCCCGGGATAGTACGCATGAAGGGACTAGCTAGGAGTTACGTCTGGTAGCCCCTGATGTATCAAAAAATCACTGAGTGGGTGGGAAAGTGTCAGCCCTGCCAGGAATCTAGGCCAGACCCCCTGACAGCACCAGTAAGGGAGTGGGAGCGACCCCAGGGACCCTGGTCCAGGATCCACATAGATTTCGCAGGCCCATTTCATGGCCAGATCTTCATGATCATTGTAGATGCATTCTCCAAGTGGCTAGAAATTAAATTGATGAAAGCCACTACCACCGATACAGTTATTAAGGAGCTAAGACAGCTATTCGCCACACACGGTCTACCGGACACCCTAGTCTCAGACAATGGACCCCAGTTCACGGCCACCCAGTTTGAGGGATATTTAGCAGAGCTAGGGATTAGACATGTCCTCTCCGCCCCGTTTCATCCGGCTAGTAATGGATTGGCGGAGAGATTTGTGAGAATGACCAAGGAGGCACTTTCACGCCTAGATCCTGGGGACTGGCAAGAGAGAGTAGACAAGTTCTTAATGGCCCAACATAGCACACCATGCACGGCCACAGGCTGCATCCCAGCGGAGCTCCTGATGGGGAGGAAGCTCAGAGGGGTCCTAGATAGACTGCACCCCAACTACTCGCCAGACAACTTCAGGGGAACTGAAAGGAGGCTGAGAGAGTTTACGATAGGGACACCCGTGTTCACGAGGAATTACAGGAATGGCCCACTTTGGGAGACTGGGGTAATCACAGAGATAACAGGCCCCAAGTCATATAGAGTAGACATGGGAGATGGGAGGATTTGGCGCCGACACATTGATCAATTGAGAAAGCGTTTCACTGACAACCCAGAAGACCCCTTCGCTGATCCAATCCCTGACTTCCAGCAGAACTCCGAAGCTAACTCAAACCCGAGGCAACAAGAGGACTTATCTGTCGACCCAGAGTTCCAGCGCCGCCCCGTCATGGAAGATCAATCGACCGAAGAAGCCTCCGCCCATAAAGAACTCTCGGAGGTTCCATTGGCGGAGTGGGGAGAAACAGGGAGTTCCTCCAACCTGCTCGACGCCCCACCTCCGACTGAACTGTGCAAGTCAACCAGGGTGCGAAGACGCCCTGGTCACCTGAGAGACTTTGTATGTTAATGTCCACCTCAAGTGACTTCTGGGAGGGGAGGAATGTTATGTATATAAGTTTGGGTGGGAAGTTTGAATTAACTGACCATCAGCTGATTGGCTGACCACCACAGCTGCTAGGTATATAAGGGGAGCTGTTTCCCCAGGTCAGTTGCTGGATTCTCACCCTGAAATAAAGAGCTGTTGTCACACACTGCCTGGCTTGCTGAGTCCTCATTCACCCAACTTAACAACGTGTATATCTTAGTCCAAAATCTCCTTGCTTCTACGCATGTCCATCACATATGGCAGTGATGGCTAACCTTTTTTTCGTTGTGTGCCAAAAGCAGGAGGAGCATGGGGGATTGCGGGTGCTGGTGCCCACATTCATAATTCAATGTGCCCCGCCCTCCTGCGCATGCGCACGTGACCCCCCCCACACTTCCCTCTGCTTTTGGCACGCGATGGCACCGTGGGCCAGGTAGGCCTGTTTTTCCCCTTCCCCAGGCTCCAGAGGAGCCTGGGAAGGGCAAAAACAGCCTTCCCCATCCCCTCTGGAGTCCGGAAACAGCCAGTTTCCTGACTTCTGGTGAGACCGGAAGGCCTGAAAATCAGTTGGCTGGTGTGCACATGCACGCTGGAGCTGAGCTAGGGCAACACTCGTGTGCCCACCAATATGGCTCTGCGTGCCACCTGTGGCACCCATGCCATAGGTTCGCCATCACGGACATATGGTAATAAGATCCTGGGGTCTGATGACACTTGCAGGACTTCTCTGGTTTGTTCTTGAACATTCTGGCTATCCTCGTCGGGGATAAATGCCACCTGTAAAACATCTTATACAAATTCTCCTTGTATGCTGTAGACATTGTCATGTTATAATTATGTGACCACAATTTTTGACATTTCTCTAAATCAATACCATAACCAAAATTTTTCCCCCATGCTATCATTGATTCTTTAACTTGTTCTTCTTCCAATTTTACTTCTAGCAAATATCCATATAACTTTTTAATTATATGGTCATCAGAGCCCAGTAATCTAATCAAATTTTAGTGGGATTCCTAAATGTATTCCCTGCATTTTATCTAGCATCTTTCATGTTTAAATCTGGGTAAAAAAAAGGTCACATTTGTGTGTACGGTGGAATTATGGTAGCAAATTTCCTTGTAAGCACTGTGCCATCATCTATTCTATTGACTGCCATATTGTGAAGGCTTCTTCCTATGTTTAAGCTTAAAGGAGTGTAATTTTCTAGAGATGAGAGTCTCCCAGGACCAGTGGAAAAGGAGGTTTCAATTCAAATTATTTATTCAAATGAGGACTTCACTACAAATCGTATACTACAGCTGGAATTACCTAAATTTATAGATCCTAGTATATATAAAATGCTACTGAATATAACACACTTGATGAAGTGAGGTGCAGCTTACAAAAGCTAATTCCCTTTTAATAAAATTTGTTAGTTGGAAAAGGTGCTTCTAATATTTTGTTACTACGGTTTGCTAATATGGCTTTCTACTTACAATGACTAGTGGCCTAAAGTTTTTTTTAGTACCGCATAGTTATTATAGCTGCAGGTATTAATTATTTTTTTGGTTTGATTTTAAAAGAAAATAGTTTTAGAGGCTATTAGTAGCCTATTCAGGATTGAGGAAACATTTCTTTTGTTGGCTATTGAAACTTGATGAAGTGATACTCTTGTGTACAGATGTACTCTTCAAAAATGCCCACAAGCTTCAATTAAAGTAAAAGGCCTTCTAGAAGGTGGGAAAAAGGAGCAGGAATTTATACATTCAGAAAAGGTTTCTTCTCCAGACTGAAGGGTTATTTATTGTTGCAGTCTTCTCAAGTAAATAATTTATATTTACTTCCAAGCCTAAGGTTACCAAAGTATTATGCATTTATTTACAGAGATTTCTATAGATCACCTCCCTTCCTCCCTTCCTTATTCACAAAAGTGTTTTTTAGGACTCCTTGGGTTATAGTTTCAATTTCAGGTTTGCTTTTAAGTGAGCTGCTTGGAAATCCAAGCCTTTGGTCAAACTCTTCTTTGTTGACTTCTGTCTGTCTGTTCCAAATAGAATCTTAGTTATTTCTAAAAAAAGTTAGTCTGCTTCACAGGACTTTCTTTCCAGTTCTGCTTGCTTCTTTTGGATCCTTAGTTACAGGTTCTTCCTTCACTCAGGAATCCTCTCTTCAGCTACTCTCCTCCAGTGGCTCCAGTCTTTATTTCTTGATTCACAAAGCACAAACATACCCATCTCTGATATATCTGATATATTGTATATGTCAGGGTAATGATAATTTAAAGCTGACCAGCCAATGTAAGGCCAATGCAACTGTAAAGCTGATGAAATGTAGGGCTGGTGTAATGAGAATGAATCAGCATTGATATAGCCTCTTTAAGACTCTGAAGAGGTCCACAAAAGACTTCTACCCCTTTAAGAGGTGGTTATAAATTTTAGCCAGGAGAGGGTGTATTCTCTCTCCTTGTGTCCAGTAGTCATTGCAGAGTCTTGGGTGTAGAGTTAAGAAGTTTGATTGCTTGTAAGGTATTTCCCAACCATGCATATTTCTGTATATGTCTTGTATATAAACCACTGTTAAATGTCTAAGTCTCTGTGTGCTGTGTTTTGCTCCTGGGTTGTCTCCTAATAGTAGTCACGCTGCAAACACTCTGACAGTATATCATATATTTTTTCCCAAAAGGAAGCTTGCATGCTTACCAGTTATTTTAATTAGGCAAAACATTTCCCAGGATCTTAGTATCAATTTGCATAGAAGAGAATAAAAAATCCTAATCTTGGGAACAAATTACAGTTTGTGTCCATCAGGGCAGCTCAACTTGTTATAGTGCCATAGCTGGACTATTCACTGGTATATAACACCTGGATTATATTACACTTGCATTGTAAAATCTTCATTAGTTGCTAAGTATTCAATTGTTGCTCAAGGTTTTGACATTAATGTTAAAAGCTCTCCTAAAGCATAGGGCTTACATAAGCAATTGCGTATCGCAGTATGACCATGGCAATGGACATTAGCTTCAAAAAAGTCCTTCTTAAAGATGCCCACACTTTGGGAGGTTAATCTGTTGAATGTACAGAAGAGACCATAACCGTGCATTGGACTTGCATATTCCAATGCTATGGAATTCAGTCTTTGGAGAATTTTTGAGCTGGATTTACAATAATTTTTGTTTTTATTACTTTTTAATTATTGATATTTTACTTTTTACTGGTATTGTACTGGAATGTGTGGATGATCTTGAGAAACAAGAAGGAGAGATGCTGTCTAGGAAACAATCAGGCAAGAGAGGGAGCTCCCAAGGGCTAAACTGTTAGAGAAAGAAACTTAGGATGGACCTGCCTTAATTGTGATCAGATGGTTAAAAGTAGTGGTGGGAAGTTTGTACCTTCAGACTTGTAAGGTTCTGTTAATGTAGCCTTACAATAAAATATAATTAGCTCATCTAGTTGGGTTTCCTGTCTAGTTGACATGGGAGGGCCAACAGTTATCCATCCTGAGTGGGTAAAGTATGGATAAGATTGAAAATCTCCTGTCCCAACAATATCATTTCCGTGGAAGCTTAGGGATGCTTCAAAAAAGCTGGGTACCATTAAGTGAAGCTCAGTGTCTAGCAACTACATTGATTAAGGTGTGCTGTCTTCCGCGGTCTTAGCAATATCTTTCCAAACCAGTGTATAATTTATTCAATTCCATCCATGAATCGTATCTGTTCTATCCTTTAATGGAACCTTCTGCCAATCTTGCCAAGCAGAATTGTCATCAGTTATCTGCTTGCATCACATATCCAAAAAATGTTTCATTTGCTGACTCTTATGGAAACTGTTTATTATTTAGTCAAGGATGATTTGTCATTCACATCTAGAATTGTAAGGCATGTTTCTAATTTGCTCTTTCTCAGTCTAGGTTTTTCAGCTATTTGTATCAATGGAGAGACCCCAACTTCAACAACTGTTCTGATATTTGTCTTAATATTCATTCTTCATTCTTTGATTCTAAGTTTGTCACAGCCTTCCGCTCTGTAATTACTTCTTTTTACTTCCCCAGCACATTGCCCATCTTTAATTATTTTTGATTGAGAAAACAAAACTGTACTACCTTCATTTCTTTGCAGTCAATGTACAGTCACATTAAGTTTAACTGATTCAGAAATAGTTAATATTTTTGCATTAATTTTGAATTTTGCCGCCTTTATATTGAACTAATAAAGTGATGGTGTCTGCATAATTCAGATTGTTCATATTTCTGTCTTCCCTCATGATTTCAGATGTTGCCTCTTCCAATCTTCCTATTTTCATTTGTCTATCTATGTCTGTATCTATATCTCTGTGTCTAAATCTACATATTATTTATCAAAAAGATCTCCAGCCCCAAGAATAATCCACTGTCTTCAGTGGAAAGAAAAATTTGTGTAATTTTCCATTTATAGGTATTCATGCAGCAGTTGTATGATTTATGGATGAATCAGTACAACATTATCAAAAGTTTAGCATCCTATTCATAAAGACTTCATGCTTACTTGATAGTTCCCTACTGAAGAGCCTTGCTTAAGACATAGGTAATATGCTTTCAATACTGCAGTTGCATATTGAGGAGCAAAAATAGACTACAATAGTTGCACATGTGTTGTTTGGTGTTAAACATGCATCTTTTAAATACACTGCTAATGATCCCAAATAACATAATCAAACCTGAAATATCTTTCATTTTTAAAAAACAATTGTTTTCCCCTTCAGGAATTTATCAGGGAACATTTTTTCAAGTCTCATGAATGGTCTGTTCTCTGAGCTTCTCGCTTTGAAGGCCTTGTAAGTATATCTTTGTTATGTAAATTTTGCACAAATATTAGTATTGGCAGTGTTATTCTGAAAATAATATTCAAAATTCATGCTCCCCTACATCTTGATATAATTTCATACCTCTAAAATATTGAAAAATATTAAGGGAGCTGACAGTAGTAACAGTAATACTTTATGGCTGTTTATTAGTTGAACTTGCCTTTAAAAATATTAATGCTTCATGGTTAATTTGTCTTACATTTTGTAAAAGGCTGAATAGAAACAGAAAACAAATTAATTCATTATGCTGTTTGCATAAAATATATTAGATGCTCATTATAATTGTGATTATATTTAATGTACATATTACGCTAAAATATTTATATTTTTCTCCTTGTTAGGATTTTATTAAACAATAAAAAAGAGTGATGAAAAATTAATTAGAGTGTACAGGCCAAATAGTATTTTGATAATTGCATGTACCTGGAAGTTAATACTTTTCTTTTTGCTTAGAAATGGAATTCATTTGTTTATTAGATTTTTTTTATCCTGCCTTTATTACCTCATAAATAACTCAAGGAGATGGACATACCTAATACTCTTTCCTCTTCCTATTTTCCCCATAACAACCCTGTGAGGTGAGTTGTGGTGTTAGAGAGTGATGAGAACTCAAAGGTAGACTGCATGTCCAGATACCTTTAAAGGCTATGCCCAGTTTTTTCCATCCAAACTGATAATTTCAAAGCCCCAAATTAAAAGCAAAACTCCATTTTTAAAAAAGAATTCTGAAGCAAAACTTCAGGATAAATCTTTAAAACTTGATGTAGGAGATGACCAGGCTGAGCCCGAAGGAGGGATCAAATACATCATAGGTCACGATTTGCTGCACGCCCGCAAGAGATCTGAGTCCAGCCCACCTTGAATTCTTTTCTTATTTCCCAGTCATTTCTTTTGTCTGCTGGTTGGTCAGATTCTTGTAGAGAGCTTAAGCTTGCAATAAATCTTTATACTCATTTGAACTCCTGAATCTCCTGATTTCCCCAGCGCTTGACACTTGACTGGCAAGAATTATATATTATTAGTGAGATATAAGCAGGTTGTCCCACTCGCTACCTTTCAAGCATACCTTTTGGTCAGCTGTATTGGCTGGAAATGTCCATATTTTTCAGTCAATACAGAAAAGACTATCACTGGGATTATGACAGTTCTACATATCCGCTGCAAGGATTTTCCTGCAAGGATTCCTGATGGATCTTTTCAGTAAAAACTGTATATTTTGTGACATAAACTTCTGCTGTAAACTGGATATGAAATATCGGTGCACATCATGTGTCATACACCCATTTGTGAAACCATAGGTTCATTAAACATGATGTCTTAAGGCATTATTCTCCAATGATAAGTGAAAGTAATGTCATTTAGAATAATCAAGCTAATAGCTCCAAGTATCCATTTTATTCTGAATATCTAAATGAATTCGATTGATCAAACATAATGTGTAATACCTGTTTCCCCCAAAATAAGACATCCCCTGATAATAAGCCCAATCGGGCTTTTGAGCGCATGGCAATAAATCCAAGCGCTTATTTCAGGGTTCAAAAAAATATAAGACAGGGTCTTATTTTCGGGAAAACATGGTAGTGTATCCATCAGCAATTGAGAAATGTACACTGAAGAGTAAATCATCATCTTGCTGTCTAAGACAACAAACCAAAATCTGAATAACCAGCAGTGTGACTAGATGGCAGCACTGTTTGTATAGGAAAACAGAAGCACAGTATGTCTTGGGAAATTAATGATAACCGGAAATATATCAAGTGAGCAGGCCTTTTCCCATTTGCACATATCATAAGCATTCAAAGTGAAAACTATGCATATTGCTGGGAGAAATGTGTGTAATGTAACCTTGAGGGAACATAAAGTTACCCAAATGAAAAATACCACATTAACCAAAAGGAAAATGATTGTGAATGTAAAATGATTTTCCTTACCCCAAGGAAAATTACACAGAAAATAAATCTCTGCAATTCTTAACAGAAAAATGTAAGATGACCCCTTTTCCATTTCAGAGGTGATCATTAAGGAGAAAAGCACATTTTTGTTAAATAAATACAGCATATACGGTATATGAAGGTGAAGGAGTCCCTGCGGATTTTATTCCACTAGTTGTTGCCGACTCTAGGGGTCTATGCTCATCTCCGTTTCAAGAATATTGAGTCAATGCTGTCTGAAGACATTTCCATGGTCATGTGGTCAGCATGACATCATGGAATTCTATTACCTCCCCACTGGCATGGTACCTATTTATCTACTCATTTACATGCTTTCGAATTGCTAGGTTGACAGGAGCGGGGGCGAGGATGGGAGCTCATCTCTTTGTGTAGGTCTCGAACCTAGACTGCTGACTTTCCAACTGAGAAATCCAGAGTCTTAACCGCTGAGCCGTCATGCTATATACAGTATATATGTGCGTGTATATGCATAGACACACACACACACGCACTTGAATATGGATGATCCATATGATTTATGCTGTAACTATTGATGATGTGGACACTGTTTCAACCCGACCCCCACTAGCAGTTAATCTGAGAGCTAGGCAGTTGCAACTTCTGTATCTTGGTTGATATAATCAATTTGATATATGGTGTTTTATTTTAAAAAGGAAATGCTTGGAATTTGTTTTCAGACATTTCTATACTGATTCCCTCATTTGTGATTGTAATCTCAAATGGATCTTATACTGGGCTACAAATTCCTCAGTGCGGATATCAGAGGAAACCGTGTGTGCTTTTCCAAGGAGTTTACAAGGAACATCATTTCGCAATCTGAAAGAAAATCAGTTGATATGTGGTGAGTTATAGTTTTGTTTTTTGGCATCATAAATTGAAATAAAAATGTACTGAAAAAAAATGCTGCAGGAAAAGGAAATGTAGAGATCTGTGGAAAAGCTGTTGGTAAATATTCAAATACAGACATACACGGTCACATATGCATACCCATGCACATAAATGTATAAACATCATACACATATTTGTAAAATCTTGTGATATATAAACTTTCATTCATGTGTTCAGTGAAGAAATTGCAGATAAATTTTTTAGAAGAAAAGTTTGGGATCATAAAAACAAATTGGACGGGAAAGAGGTATAATGAAATAATATATTTGAATACCTTGATATGTAATTCAAATATAATCTGTTTCATTATTGTAAAGCCTAAAAGTGATATTTAAAGTATGTAAATATCTAGAATACTTAAATATCTATCTAGAGATATAACACACCAACAAATTAGTTTTAAGAAAGAACGAAAGTGATCCTCTAGTCTTTGTATGATCTTGATGTCTTGTTTTATGCTGGTCTATGACCATAATAAAGATTTGTTTTGATGTCTTGGTAGATTCCAAATAATGGGAATGCAGTATAGGCAAGAAGTCTTACATATTCTTCACATACTGATTAGTATAAATCCATTTTCATCTAAAATAATTGCCATTATAAGATAAGTCCTTACCCTGAAAATTAAAGGCTTATCTTTGGAATCTGCACCAATTGAACACTTTCTGAGGTATTTGCTATCTAGTAAACAAAATGCTTATATTGCATTAGTTGCATTTTAAGGCCAGAAGAGATGGATTTTAGTCTCACAGGATATCAAACTCATATATTAGTAAAATGAGAATAGGGATGGAAGTTAATGGCTTATCTATTAAAGTGTAATAAATTTTTTTTATATTTTGCGATTTTTACTCTAAACCTGTTAATATTTGCTATATTTCTAATGGTGCAGGCAAATTTCAAGAAGGTGAATATATTATTTCATTTTTTCATTCATCTGATACGGAAGAGCTTCAATGCCAGCTCTCAGTCTCGTATTTGGGAACTGAGCGTGAAACCCTTCTATACCAAGTGTCTGAAAAAAGTGGCAAAATAGTGGAACTGCATTTACTGTAACAAACAAACAAGCAAAGCATGGTTACACATAGGAGACTAAGAAAGCAAAAGTCCTGTTTCTGCTAGGTTTTAAACCAACAACGTTTAACTTACAAGACCAGAGTTACAATGACACTGCAATGGCAACAATCAGCATGAAGAAAAGTTCATAGAGGTACTTAGAGCAATGATAAGCATTGGCTCAGTTGAAGGCATTTTCCTTCTTCTATGAAGTTGATAATAAAATGCTAGGATTAGCCTGTAAACAAAGTAAAGAGCTTCAGCCCAAACAGACATAAATCCTTGAGGGAAAGACTGCTTTCATAGTACAGCTGGAAAATGCACAAGGGAAATTATGTTATAATGGAAAAGAAGTGAGTAAAGGCTGACATCCACATATGCTTCTAAACCATGGTTGCCGTCTCATTTTGGTATCGGGACAATATAGGTAGGTCCTATGTCTATGCCCTGCTTGACCTATTAGAGAAAAAAAATTAAGGGCAAAGAAGGAGAGTCAATTACAGGACAATATACAATACATTCTTATAATTCCAAGGACAAATATTTAGAACAAGCAAAAGTTTTTATTAGAGATAAAATGTTTGGCAACCTGAGATGGGCATGAAATACAGCAGGAAAACATAAGAGGCTTTTTAATCCTCCCAAAAGATTTTACTAAGCCTTTAAACAAGTATGAAGATCTTCAGTTTTCATCATTGCCAAAAAGGATCTTTAGATGACATCAGACAATTTTTTTGGTGTGTGTGTGTGTGTGTGTGTGTGTGTGTGTGTGTAAAGCTACACATGCAAAGATTTCTCTCATCAGCCAAATTTCTTGTGGTAGAGAATGACTTTCTATATCCTAGCAAGTTGTTGGTTTTTTCTGGAAAGAATGTTATGTGAGATTTATTTCCTCCCATTCAATTTACTCTACTAGTACATATTTTTTGCAGTGGTTCATTTCTCATGGCAGAGCTAAGAAAGTTCACAATAAATGGCTGAGGTTGTACAAAAGGGAAAGCCTGGAAGATGATGAATCAACCTGATACCTAGCTAATAATTTTCTGGCAGAGATATTTCATTTTCCACAACGGAGACTTAATGGCTAGTTTAATAACATTATAGTACCCTTACATAATCATAATAACAGACATAATGTTACCCTTCTCTGCCTCTAAAGTCTAATGAAGTAGGCGGCCATAACAAATTTAATGAATTAAATTAAATTGACCTGCTTTAAGTATTGCCTGTTGGGGATGGAGGCAATCAACAAACCCTCTTCCAAAATAAAAGCAAAGTATCACCTGTTTCTAGTGCCAGTAAAAATTAATTTGTCAATTATCAAGGTAAACATACTATAGGGAGGGCCAAAGGATTATAATGCCAGTACTAATTCAGTATCATATTGATCAGAAGTCACTCTTGAATTCATTTTTTAAAATTAAATATTCTTCATCCCTATTCTTTACTCTCCAATTAAAAGAGTTAATGTTTCATGGTGCATTTTATTCACAATATAAAAACAAATTTATAATATTTCCCAGAGTATATTCACATATAAACATATGACATGGTTTTTGATTTTTATGAATTCTACGATTTTTTTTGTCATCCATTGCATTTAGATTATTTGATATCTAGAAAACTAGTTTGTTCCTTTAAAGTCAGACGTTTAAAATAAGACATATGTTTGGTATGATAAACATCAAATGTCCTCTTTGTAGACATTGTAAGACGTTTTAATGTGGAGAAAGAAAAGTAAATCCAAACCTTAATGGCAGTTAGCAAACCAGAGAAAGACTGGAATTTTAGTGTGGTAGAATTGGGGATAAAATAATTGCTATTAAAATTAACTAAAACTAGAAACCTAGGCAAATTCCAAAACTAGATAACTTCATGTCTTGCCCTGCACCTGGATCTCTGTTTCTTCTACTTTTTCTAGACTTTCATTTAGAGAATCAGTGCCTAAATGTACAGAACCGGAGCTGCAGCAGTAGCCATTTTTTATAAGTTGGTCAAAATTGCTATGAACTGATGTTATGGACCTACTGCATTTTAAAACTGCAATAGCATAAAACTGGATAATTCAGTTAGTCTACAAAATTAATTATGGCAACTGTGATGTGTGTTTCTTGTATGGGACCGTGTTAAAGTTAGGCCTCAAATATTTAGGCTATTCAGATATAGAACTTTCTTTCATCTGTTTCTGAGTATTCATTATTATGAAATTTCTTATGGGTGTTATTTTTCTTCTAACTAAGTTTTTTTTTGTTATACTATACAGCTGGGTCATATATAAATTAAATTTGTGTATGATTTGATTACTACGCTGTCACTATCCTACATTACAGCTATTTCTTGAATTAATAAGTTGGCTAAATGATTCTGGAAGCTGAAATCCACTCATCTTCAATTTGGGAACAATGCATAGGGAAACATGAATTTTAATGCATAAAGGAAACTAAGGGTCTACACCTAACTTTGATTGAAGCTAGGAAAGTGAGGAACAGTGTTGCTCAGGCCAAATGGAAGTGTTGTACAAACACTGAACAGCCCCCCTCTCCCTCCCCCCAAAAATCTGAGACCTGAGGTAACATCATCCAAACTTCCATTCACTTGTAAGGGCAGGAGAACAAAATCTTAAAGATATAAACTCTGGGTCCATATTCCTGAGGCTTGATAATTTAAATTCAGGATAAGAAAATACTGAAATACTCAGACTGAATGGAGAAGACACAGAAGTTGATAGAGACAAAGATCCAAGAGAGGAGTATGGGAGGCAAGCTAAAAAACGAATAAGAATTGAAGTATTAAAGTGGGCAAGAGATGATGGATAGAAAGGAATTTTTTCTTTTTCTTTTTTTTCTAATATAATGATGGACTGGTTAAAAACTAGAATAGAGGTAGAAATAAGAATACTCACCTTTATATAAAGCAATAGTTAGATGGAAAGATTGGAGGCTGAAAGATGGTATTATAGATACGTTTAAATAATAGGATGATTGATACTTGAATGGCATATTGTGACTTTGAACAATCAAATAATGAAGGACTATGTCTTAATATAAAAATATGTGTATTAACACTAGGATTAGTAATGGTGGCCTGATTAGAAGCTAGAATAGAAGTAGAAATAAGAAATAGGGGGAATATTAGCAGATATAATTTTTATATAATAGAATATAAATAATAATTAGGTGAAAAGATTAGAGGTTGAAAAATAGTATTACTATGTACGCTTAATAATATCATTGGCATTAAAATGGAACATTGAAATATTGAGTAACTACTCTAAAATATGTATATCAATATTAGGATTATATAAGTTTGATTAATGTATCTATTATTATTATTATTATTATTATTGTTATTTATTAGATTTTTATACCGCCCTTCTCCTTTCAGACTCAAGGCGGTGAACAGCCAAATAAAACATTTGTACACAAAAGTTAAAATAGTTTTAAAAATAATTAAATGAAATTTGGCCCATAATTTAAAACATTTCAATGTAAAAATCAGTATCAGACTTTAAAACCAACATAGAATCAGGCCAGCCCAGTCTGATTCTATGATTATCATCTCTTATTCATTAAACATGAAACTCAGTCAACTGAAAATTTAAAAATGTGTCACAAATGCGAGTGACTGGTGCTAATCGTTGATACAGATTGCTGCCAGTGTCCTAGGTATCAACCAAGTATCTTCTTAAAATATATGATGTTCTGAGTAGCACAGTTTTTTGCAGTTCCACTGGTTATTGCAAGAAGCTGCAATTTCTTGATGTGTTTTGTAAAATTCTTGGACATGGGACCAAGTGCCCCAATGACAATGGGTATCACTGTTGCATGTTTCATCCATAGCTGAGTAGTTTCAATGGCCAGGTTGCGATATTTCGTGATTTTTCCCCAGTTCTTTTTCTTCGACTCTGGTGTCTCCTGATACAGCAATATCAATAAACTGTATGCTTCGGCCCTCAACAACCGTGATATCTGGTGTGTTATGTTCCAAATGATGATCCGATTTGATGAATTCTCGATTTTCCTTGTTGTCCAAGTTTTGCGCTTTTGTCCCAGTCGCTTTACAGTTGCACGCCCTGGCTCCCCAGCAGTAGCAACTGAGTCATGTAGCCCATTTTTTGGTAGATGTCCAGGAGCCATAGATCTGACGTGGTCCTTGTTGACCCGGGTGATGATCGATCTGGTATGGAATTTTGTTGATTTCTTCTCATCATTGGTGATGGTAGGAGCCTGGGTTGGTTCACGGTAGCTAAGCCACTACCAATCCGAAGACAGGTATACCCATAACCATAGGGTCCGCACTCAATAGCCATCCAGGCCCAGCCACGGGATGATGATAATGATGATGATTATTATTATTTCTGTTTGTATAAAAATGAATTATACCCGGAGGTCACACTGTTCATTTATTGATATTGATGTATATTTAAAAATAAAAATCCAATAAAACATAAAAAAGAAAATACTTATCTACAGTAGATGAGTTCAAATTGCCAGGACCAGATGGATTACCTCTTAGGATTCTGAAGGAGCTGGCAGATATGATCTCAGAACCACTGAACAAATTCTTTCAGAGCTCCTGAAGAATAGGGGAGCTGCCAGAGAACTGGAAAAGAGTCAATGTCATTCCATTTTTCAAAAGGGAAAAAAGTGAATCCAGGATACTACAGACAATCAACCTGACATCAATACCTGGGAAAATTCTGGAAAAGATAATCAAGCAGCAGATTTCTGAGCACTTAGAAATGAGCATTGCCAGAATACTAGAAGCCATCATGGGTTTGTTAAAAACAGATCATGCCAGACAAACCGTATTGTCCTGTTTGACAAAGTGACTAAATTACTGGATTAGGGAAATGATGTAGACATAGCTTCTTTAGAACTTAATAAGGCATTTGACAAAGTAGACCACAGCCTACTTCTTGGTAAGACAGAAAAATGTGGGATAGACAGTACCATCACCAGATTTGCAATTGAGTCCAGCAGGAGAAGGGCGGTATATAAATTAAAACAAATAAAATTGGCTGACCAACGATACACGGTGTATGCTTCTCAATGGAGAACATCTACATGTACATCGAGGGAAGCATGCAGTGGGGTACCCCAAGTCCCAGTACTCTTTAACATCATCAATAAAAATCTAGATGAGGGAATATAATTTGCAGACACCAAGATGAAAGGAATAGTTAATTGTACAAAGTAGCTTTGCAAGATAGACTCAAGATTCAGAAGGGTCTTGAACAATGGGGCTCTATCCAACAAAATGCAGTTCAATGGAGAGAAAAGGTCTGAAACATGGACAAGAAAATGGTATAAGGTCTGCTCAAGGAGATGGTTGGAATATAAGACCTCAAAGGTCTCTTCCAATGCTGTTACTCTTACATTGTCATGTTCTTTCTTATCTGCACTAAAGCAATTAACTGTATTAAATATAAATTTCTATAGAAATTCATATTCAAGACTAGAGATTTATAGCCATATCTGACTCAAAATCTGATTTTGAGAACAAATATATTCTAACAAAATCTTCTTTTTTTGTTCTGGCCTCATGACACTGCCTTCATCTTGTCTCCAGCCTGTGAGTGAGACAGGATTCAGCTGTCCTAAGCTGTATAAATTTTAAGCTTTTCCCTTTTATCTTGACATTATCCAAGTTCAGCCTTAGGGTGGGTAAAATCTATGGCTTTTGAAGCCTTAGGTGACTGCAGAATAAAGTAGGAATCAGGAATGGGAAAACGCATTTCACACCAGTCACTTTTCTGCTGATGTAAGAATAAGTGGATAGTGTTAAAATTCAGCAGTGGGGAATGATCTTAAGAATTTTTAAACCATATATTTACATGACACTTTCCAGAACAAAAGAAACCATCCAAATATGCCATCATCATATTTGTCTTTTATCTCTGCTGTGTTTAACAGTGTCTCTTACCAGCCAAGGAGTTACCCACCAAATATACTTAGAAGCACCATAGGTGTAAGAATCAATAGTTAATTTGTTTTTATTTAGGAGCACCAAAACCATCTGCAGTTGTTTGAGATTCTAAGAACTTAGTCCATGCAAGACAAAAGCAAAAGCCTTGTGTGGTACATATGTAATAATTCAGGCTTGGTACTCAGTACCAAGTCCCTTGTATCAAAAAGCGAAAAAAAAGAGGAAATAATCATGTACATATTAAAATTAGGCAGTTCAATCTATTTTAAAGCTTGATTGCAATGTGTGTAGGCATAACTTTGTGATTTGGAAATTACCCAGTCAGAGAAGGGAGATTCTGCTGTATCTTGGGCAGCAGAGCCTTCTTCTGTTGCCTCTCTTGTGGAAGTGTGACATTTTAAAAGCTTTACTAATAGCAATTGAGACTATTTTAAAGTCTTGTGGGATGGGCAGGAAAGTCTCCCTAGGTTGGGAAGATAATGATTAAAAACGAGCACATTTCCCATATTGGTAGGCATATGCCATGGCCCCTTCTGGTAGGCATTCTCAAGGAAGAGAGCAAATGAGATGAGAACAGACTCAGTGTAGTTCTGCAACTGAAAAATTGGATCTGAATGGGGACCAGAAGTTTATTTATTTAAAGTCTGCTGGTCAGACATCTGATCCTGACACCATCATCCTCAAGATGATGAGAATTGTATTGCCTCTGAGTGATACAGATATAATGTTGGAAAGCCATAAGGTTTCAGGGATAAGTTCCTTGGGTGTAAAAGCTCATTGTAAACTGGATGGTCTCTCTTCAAAGTTCATAAGCACTGGTTGAGATTGGGTGGAATCCTTTCTTCTTTGACATAAAAGTGGAATGTAGTTTAGTGCTGGAAACAACATTGTTTATACTTATATCCAGTATCTATGTGCTTAGATTGATCACCAGAATGTATGAAACTTCTTCTGACTCTTGTTTAAGCTGTAGACTTTCTCCTTTGGATTTATGGCATTTCCACTGTTACTCTGTATCTTGAACTGGACATTGACTATCCTTACTGTCTTTTTTGGGGGGGATGATCTTGATTTGTTAGATATTTATTATCATATCCGTCTCCTTGATGGGGCTGAATGGGAAGTATGGTTTCTGGGATGTGATTCAGGACCTGGGAAAAGTGCACCAATGGCTCTAGAATAGAAGCAGGGCTTGCGATTGTGGGTGAAATGGTTATATTAATTAGGCTTGATTTGATCTGTTGAGTGGAGGAATCCTGTCACTTAATATTTATGTTATTTATATTAACATATGTAATATTTAGGCTGCTCATAAAGTTTGCAAGAAGCACTGGCTGTGGTTTTAAAGAATATTATGGTGGAGTGGAGTGGAGTGGAGTGGAGTGGAGTGGAGTGGAGTGGAGTAGAGCAGAGCAGAGCAGAGCAGAGCAGAGCAGAGCAGAGCAGAGCATAACAGAACACTTTATTTGGCCAAGTGTAATTAGACAGACACAGAATTGGTCTCTGGTACAGAAGCTGTCTATGTATCTGCAAAGCAACAGAGTAATAATAAACATAATATAATACCAATAAGAGCAGGTACCGGTAGTAGAAAAGATGAAAAGGATAATAATTCTACAGCTACACAACATGGGTAAATATACTTAGACATAAAACATTACTATGGGGATTAGGTATTCAGCAGAGTGATGGCACAAGGGAAAAAAACTGTCCCTTTGTCTAGATGTTTTGGCATGCAATGTTCTATAGTGGTGTACTGAGGGGAGGAGTTGAAAGAGAGTATGTCCAGGATGTGAGGGGTCTGTAGATATTTTCTCAGCCCTTCTTCTGACCGGAGCAATATACAGGTCTTCAGTGGAAGGCAGGGTGGTTGCAATTGTTTTTTCTGCAATTCTAACTATATGTTGGAATCTGTACCTGTCCTATTTTATCAAAGTGCAGATGACAGGCTCAATAATTCCTCTGTAGAATTATATCAACAGCTCCAGGGGCAGTCTGAACTTCCTAAGTTGACAAAAAGAGGACATTCTTTGTTGTGCTTTTTTAGCGATGGTTGTAATGTTAGTTGTCCATTTCAAATCCTGGGAAATGATGGAACCCAGAAACCTGAAGTATTCTACATTTCTAAAAGCTTATATTTAACATTGTTTTATTTTACTTCTGCCAGTGATTTCTTACATTATCTTAAGATCTTTGGCAAGGCATATCATTTGATTCTGTTCATAAATATTCTGGTTTATCATTACTAATTTAAGCCTAGCTGTGTTTTTGAATAATTGGTAGAACCATCTTACACTTAGATAACATCAGAATGACAACTGCAACCAATGGATACTCAGTCTAGAGGGAAAAAACACAGATGTAAGTTTTCATAAAAAGAGAGAAATACAAGACAGCTTCTGGGAAGTCACTAGTGTCCACCAGTGAGAGTGTATGCCAGTGACTATGCAGCCAAACCTGCACTGTAATGTAAAATAAATACGTTACAAAATGATTCCATCCTACCAGTCCTAGGAATTCAATTGAATTTTAATCCCCGGACATCCCTACAGACAAGGGTTCAAATCCCCTTGTGATCCTCAGAACTACTGCTTTGGAAATCAGCTCACAAAAAGAAGGAAATGACCCCCCCCCCAAAAAAAATGCTCAGAAAGAACAACAACACAGCACTAATATTACTATGTAGACAAGAAGCACACAGTGAATGAATAGAACAAGAATATTCATCAAAAAGAATTGGGTTTATGCCATACCAGTCAACCACAGATCTAACAGATTTAAAACTGAAACACTGTTAAGAAATGGCAACGACACTATACTACAGTATATATGTAATTTTTCCTGCTTCTTTAGGTTTGAACTTAATGTTCTATGCACAAAATGTGACAGTATTTTTAATTATGTTTTTTACAGACTTCTTACAAGATAATCTTCACTTAATTATGATTTGGGTTCTTTTGTTGTTTGCTGCCCACTTAATAAGGAAAAATGCTTAGATGAAAGAATACATACAATAAATACAAAATGATTTCTATTAAAATAAATGTATAGCACTTTTTATTCATAAAATCATTGTCAGATTTAGACTATCTAGAAATTAGTTCCTTTTCACTTTGAGTGATCTTGTATAGTGTTGGCTTTCCAGATGAAGCCACAAAAAGGCAACAGGGGTAAATATTATTTTTTTAGAAGTTTTTTTAAATTTGGAAACTCTTTGAGACTAAATTTAATCACCTACACTTCTCTGTACAGATAAGCAGCAAGGATTCAAACCTTTTAGAAATACTAATTAGAAATTATCTAATTAGAGCACTCTCTTTTGATCTAGTAGAAGTTTACCTCAAAGGTATTACTCTCTCTCTGTGTCTCTCTGTCCCCCCACCCCCCACCGTGTGTACCAGAATTGAGCAAAAATTCACAAGAAATGCCTTGAATTGACAAAGCTTCAATCAAAGCACATTTGTGAATCAGCAGATTGAAGCAGGTGGCTGCCAAACACTTCAGAGACTCATTGGCTTTTCTGTTATTTTTCTATTTTTCATAGATAATATTCAATACATCAGCATTTAAAATATCTGGTTTTAAATGCTGATGTGGGAAGGAGAGGCTACTGTTTGTATGATGACCTTTCTCATGAATAACTCGCCAATGAACTTCAGCACCTTAATGCATTTTGCAACCTTAGATGGAAAATTAACATTATTCTGGGTTTATTTGTTTTATGACATTTAGAGACTGGCCTTCTCATTCTCAGAGTAATTCCTGTGTACAATTAAAAATATAAAAACCACGTAAAAATACTCTCGCTTAATAAAAAGAGACAGTTAAAACAAGAATAAAATAAATCAATAGTTAAAAAGGCAGGGGGAAGACCGTCAAGGCTGTAACCAAGCCCAAGATTGTGTGCTTCTCCGCGAGCCCCATGTGAGTCAGCACAGCCAAGTCTTCAAACTCTTTTGAAAGGCCAGGAGAGCGGGAACCCACTTCACCTTTAGGGGGAGGATATTCCAAAGGGTGGGAGTGACAGCAAAGAAGGCTTTCTTTCTGGATCTTGCTTATCAAAATTCTTTAACCATAACATAACAAGCTTGATACAATAGAGCTTGTCAGTGATTCCCCCCCCCCCCCAGGAACTGCTTAGCTTTGCCAACTAATTGTGCCAACTTTCCTACACCCTTCCTAAAACTCAATACTTAGCGATGGGGAAAAACAGGCTGCAAAATAAATAAATAAATAAATAAATTACAGGCATTTGTGCTGCCTGTCTCTTCTCCTACTTAAACCTACTCCCCTGTAGCAACATGGCAGAATTGTTATAAAAGCTACAACCTTGAAACAGGTGGGGGAGGAGATAATCTGGGTTTTGAAAGGGCGACGGCGGCAGCAGCGACAGCAGCAAACAGAAAGCAGCCAAATAAAATGAGTTTTCTGCACAGGGACTGAAGGGTTCAGAGGAGGCACAGCAAAGCCAAACCAAGTACAACTGTTGGGAAGGTGCCAGTGCTTTATCTGCTGCACATTAATAAATAAGAAAAACAATAGAAGAAATCCCAGAGAGAGACAGGATTTAAAGACAGAACGGGGTCTTTAAGAGTTGGAATTCTGTGGTATACTAATAATAGAATAGTATAGTAGCAAAAATAATAGTATACTTGTAGTAGAAATGGTATAATATACAGTGCAAATAATATAGTACAAATAATATAGTAATATATTAGAATATAGTAGAGCATAGTCTAGAGAACATTGTATAGTATAAATAGTAATAGAAATAGAGTATGGTATAATAGAATAGACATAGAGAAGAACTTCCACATAGGTTTGCATGTTTTATTTTTGTATCTTGGGTATTTTTTCAAAATAAAATACCTTCTCAACCCTTAGAGGGAGGTATCTAGAGTCCTGTGCTTTTTGATAGATCTTTTGAGCTTGTGTCGATAAAATTGGGTACAGTTTAAAAAGAAACCATGACAAAAGGTTCCTTCCCAAAAGAGGCTAATTGTGATAATGTATCACAATAACTTTTCCTTGCTTAGTGCTCTACCGAAGCCAGCAGTGGGGATATTTTCAGTAGAGGCCAAGCTTCCCAATCAACTATGCCAACCCTCTTACACCCACAAAATCCAGTGATCAGAAAAACTAAAACACCAGCCTATAAACTCTGACAAACTAGTTATGAATAGACCCATAAACAATATCTACACCCTGGGCAAAAAAGACAATCAAGCCAAAAAGCAAACAAAAAGGCCAAAACACCTCCCCACCCATAATCAACACCCAGATGAGCATAGATTAACACAGAGATTAACATCAGACCAACCAATGAACTTCCAAACAACCTAACAGGAAACAGTCCAACCAAAGACTTTCCAAGACTATTCCCATCAACACTGACAGACACTAAAATATAAACTGAGAGGAAATCCCACTCCTTATTAGCACTGATGATGTTACCTAGTTTATGTAATGAAACGTCTGCAAGAAAACAGCCAAGCTCAGAGAGCACCAAGGAGCCCTCATTTGTCTTATAGTTTTTGCTGTTCACCATCTAGAATCACTTCTTGTAAGACGTGCAACTATATAAATTTACAAAGAAGCAGACAAATAAATATTGTACCTGAAATGCTGACTTTCATGTTCTTCTGTCCTAGCTGTTATTCCAAAAAAGCAGCTAGTATATTATACTGATTGACATACTGAACTTTTATAGGGATGAAGAAACAGAATAATTGAGTTATATTTGCCTCTTATCTTTCTCCAGGTCTTAGTATTGTTTCTCAGCAAGAACTATTTACTATTTTGTGGGCATATGTGACACTTAGACAATCTACAGGTAGTCCTAGACTTATTACCACAATTGAGCCCAAAATTTCTGTTGCTAAGCAAGATAGTTAAGTGAATCACTGCCAGTGGTGGGTTCCGCCTGGTTCCGCCGAGCTGGTAGTGGTGACAATCTGATGTCACCGAACCGGTTCTCTCCCAGCCCCCCCCACTTCCCCCCGCCCTCCACCCACCCCTGCGTTATTCTTAACTTTTTATTTGGCCCCACCCCCAATCTATTGCTGCCTCCTGAGTCCCAGCTGATGGCTAAAGGGAAAAAACCTGTTTAAACTCTTGCTGCAGGGCTTCAAAGGGCCGCCCTACAGCTGATCAGTGTTAAAAGAAAACAAATGAGTAGACCAGTGATGGCTAACCTTTTTGCCATCGCGTGCCAAAAGCGGGGGGAGCACGGTGGGGTCATACGCACGAGTGCCCACATCCATAATTCTATGTGCCCCGCCTTCCCCCCATGCTTCCCCCACTTTTGGCACATGATGGCCCGGTGGGCCCGGTAGGCCTGTTTTTCTCTCTCCCCAGGCTCCAGAGTCTTTCTAGGAGCCTGGGGAGGGTGAAAATGGCCTTCCCCAACCCCCGCAGAAGCCCTCCGGAGGCCAGAAACAGTATGTTTCCTGACTTCTGGTGGGCCCAGAAGGCCCAAAAATCAGCTGGCTGGCGCACACATGCGTGCCGAAGCTGAGCTCACGTGCCCACCGATATGGCTCCACATACCACCTGTGGCACCTGTGCCATAGGTTTGCCATCACGGGAGTAGACTGTGCCTGCAAAAATAAATGGGTAGACCAGTACCTACAAAAATAAATGGGTAGATTGGTACAGCTCTGCAAGCAGTTAAAAGCCTGGTAGACCAGTACCTCTGCTAAATCCTAAATAATTGTCACATGAACATTAAGCCACGTCCACAAAATAAGCCACTCCCACAGAACTGGTAGTAAAAATTTTTAGAACCCACCCCTGATCACTGCAGTTAAGTTAGTAATACAGTTGTTAAGTGAATCTGGTTTCCCCATCTCAGGACACTGCAACTGTCATGCCAGTTGCCAAGCATCTGAATTCTGATCAAGTGATCATGGGGATGCTGCAATGGTCATGTAAAAAAACAGTTGTAATTCAGTTTTGTCAGTGCCATTGTAACTTTGAATGGTCACTAAATGGATGGTTGTAAGTCACCGGCTCCTGTAGAGTACCATTTTGTTGGCTTGAACTGGATTGGTTGTTTAATTAATGAAAAAAACAGACATATTCTCATATCTGTCTAATTCAGGACTTCTTGACAGGATTTTTATTTTCAAAAGAATGTCAATAGTATGCTGTTTAAGAACGACTCTGCCAAATTCTTTGTAACTCCGGATTTAAAACACTTCACTTTTTGGCTGTTGCGTATGAGACTGAATGGAAGGGATGCTAAATAGACAAAGATAAAATGATGATTTGTATAAAAATAGAACTATTCTAGTAATATTGTTCTAACAGTAATGCTTACTTACATTATTCCATATATATTTAATATGCCTGATGCACATGGCTCTGGATAAATTGGATTCACAAAAGGAATGTGAGCAGCAAAAGCTTTGGAAAGAACTATGGACTGTACACACTTAGAACTAAATGAGTTGATTGCATACGCCCCCCTGAAGTTCGAGCCTGCATTTACAACAGCAGACTCACTGAGTGGAGAAGTAATAAATTGGTTTTCCCTAGGAGGATTGAAGGTCGTTAGGGAATGGATTTATCACACTTAATTGGAGAACAATTTCATCTGGACTTTTAGAGGAAGATACTGACTTTGGAGATTGAATTTATTATATTTAACCAGACAACAATTTATAAGAGATTGTATTAAGAAACAAAACTAGATATTTGATCCAGGATGACTCTTGGGACAATTTGAGATAAGTAAGATGCCACAGTAAATTTTTTTACGAGTTGATTATAATAAGAGTTTGCTAACAGTGGGTTTTGAAACTTTAATCGTGCCTTTTTATTGTTTTTGTTAGCTATTTTACCTTAACATTGTATATAAATGACAAGTTAATTATTTTTGTTATGTCCTTATAAGGACATCCGGCCGGGGATTGGTTAATCCTCCGGGCGGGAAAGTTAAACCGCTGTCATTGGACGGCTGGTCTGCCGGAGCGCTATAAAAAGGGCTCCGGCAGCACAGCCGTTCGCCTGTTCTGACTTAGTTAAGAGCTGAATAAAACTTGTTGAACAGACCCCGCTGGTCTTGTCTTCTTTCCTGCGCCTGATCTAACACTGGCGACGAAGGATTTGAAAAGAACCGCCACGCGGAGCTAAGTCACTCATCGAGAATTTCTCACTGAGCTGAAGTCACTGAAGATGGAGGCGTCACAAGCCGCGATGGCTCCGATCTCCAAATTCGACCCCAGAGTGGAGAAATGGACCTCCTATCTGGTTCGTTTCCGCCAGTTTCTGCGGGGAAACAACTATCAAGACCTCTCCGATGAACGGAAACGAGCCCTGTTCCTAGCGCATTGCGGCTCCGAGGTGCTGGAGATGGCCATCGACCTCGTGTCCCCAAGGAACATCGAGGAGATGTCTTGGGCCGATCTGCAAGACGTGCTGAAGGAGCACTACGCTCCCACTGGAACTCCCATTGCCAACAGATTCACCTTTCAACAAAGGAATCAGTTGGAAGGGGAGCCCATCAAGGACTTTGTGGCAGCTCTGCGGCAACTCGCGTCAAACTGCGAGTTTGACAACGTTGAGAACGCCATCAGAGACCGCATTGTCTTCGGCATGAGGGACATTGGACTGCAACGTAAGTTCCTCAGCCGAAAGAAGATTGCGTTGAAAGACGTCGTTGAGGAGGCAATCGCAGCCGAGATCTCAGAAAAGGCGGCTGCCGCCATGAGTAGGGCTAAAGGGGTGCACAAATTGCACCGCCAACCCAAGAGCTCGTCTGAGGAGTCGTCTGCCAGCTCCTGCTCCGACGACGAAATGGCCGTTCACAAGGTTTCCCGCCAAAACCGTCGCGAGCGCAAACAAGATGGCGCCCGGATCGAGCCCTGCGGCAGCTGCAAAGGAAGCCATGCCAGAGCCAAGTGCCGTTGGAGAGACGCTGTCTGCCGACGCTGCAACAAGCGGGGGCACATTGCTGAAGCCTGCAGGGCCGAAGCACCTACCCCGGGTCCGTTTCCCCCCGGCTGGGGCGAGAAACGGCAAGACAACCAGAGACCATCCAAACGGTCCTCTGCCAGGTCTCAGCAACGAGGCGGCGGCTACGCGGCGGTCAGAACCGAGCAGCTGTCCTCCGGCATCCACACCATTGACGATGCGGCCGCAAAGTTCCATGCCACCGTAATCGTGGAGGGAACACCCTGCTCTATGGAGGTTGATTCGGGATCGAACTACTCCATCATGGACTGGCACCAGTTAAAGCGCCTGAAACCGGGCATCTCGAGGAAAGACCTCAAGCCCCTACGGGCCCGTCTTGTCGATTTCGGCGGCAACCCTGTTGAGATCCTGGGGAGGACTTCGCTCCGGGTCACCTACCACGACTTCCAGGGCGTCCTACCCATCACTATCGTGGGGCGAAACCGCCCGAGCCTGCTGGGGATGGAGTGGTTCGAGCCATTGGGGCTGTCTATCAGCGGGATCCATCAAATTCGTAGGGACGAACTCGACGCCATCATCGAAGAGTTCAAGGAAGTCTTCGATGGTAAGCTGGGGAAATTTGTGGGGAAACCCATTTCCTTCAATTTGGACAAAAATGTCACCCCAATTAGGCTTAAGCCCCGCAGGGTTCCGTTCGCCCTGAGGCCCAAGGTCGACGCCCAGATAGATAAGCTTGTCGCCCAGGGGGTCCTGGAACCGATCGATCATGCTGCATGGGAGACCCCCATTGTGACCCCGATGAAGCATGATGGGTCTGTGCGCATCTGCGCCGACTATAAGTGTTCTATAAATAAGGCCCTCCAGCAGAGCGCATATCCGGTTCCAGTGGTGCAACATCTGCTGCACTCACTTGGGAGCGGATCAATATTCGCAAAATTGGACCTGGCCCAAGCTTACCAGCAATTGCCAGTGGATGAAAAAACTGCGGAGGCACAAACCATTGTCACGCATAGAGGGGCATTTAAATGCACGCGCCTCCAATTTGGGGTCAGCGCAGCCCCAGGTATTTTTCAATCATTTATGGAACGCCTTCTTCAAGGCATTCCAGGGGCGGTCCCTTACTTCGATGATGTCTTGATCTCCGGCCACTCCAAAGCCCAACTACTTGAGCGACTGCGCATGGTTTTGCAGAGGTTCAAGGAGAAGGGTTTGAGAGTCAGGAGGGACAAGTGCATCATCGGGGTCCAGGAAGTCGAGTTCCTGGGTTATCTCATTGATAAGAACGGCATTCACCCCACTAAATCTAAGGTTAGGGCTATCCATGAAGCTCCAGCCCCCCAAAACAAGACGGAGCTTCAGGCGTTTCTGGGACTACTGAATTTTTACAGTGTTTTCCTGAAACAGAAAGCCTCCGTGGCTGAACCGCTCCATCGCTTGCTGGGGAAGGCGGTTTCCTGGAGGTGGGGGAAGGAAGAGGAAGCAGCATTCAGAGCTGTCAAGAACCTGCTTTCTTCCGAGAGTGTCCTCATCCAATACCACGAGACGCTCCCCCTGCTATTGACTTGCGACGCATCCCCCTATGGCGTCGGAGCAGTCCTCAGCCATCAATTCCCGGACGGGAAGGAAGCCCCCATCGCCTATTTCTCGAAGACGCTGTCCAGCGCCGAGAGAAATTACAGCCAATTGGACAAAGAGGCCCTGGCCATCGTCGCTGGCGTCAAGCGCTTCCACGAGTACCTATACGGACGGAGGTTCACGGTCATCACAGACCACAAGCCCCTGTTGGGCCTTCTGTCGGGAAGCAAGCCCACACCGAACTATTCATCGCCTAGGATGACACGCTGGGCAATTTTTTTGGCCGGGTACTCTTACGAACTTTGCCACAGGCCCGGCAGTAACATCTGCAACGCTGACGCCTTGAGCAGATGCCCGTCAAAGGACTTAGTGGAGGACCCTGCCCCCACCCTGGGACTGCATCACATCGATGGCGACCTGGCTTGCCCAGTCACATCCGCAGACGTCGCGGCACTAACCCAGAAAGACCGGACTTTGAAGCAAGTGATGTCTTGGGTGCTGCGCGGCTGGCCTGCGGAACCGTTGACCGACGATTTCAAGTCGTTCGCAAAGAGGCAGCAGGAACTGTCAACCATGAAGGGCTGCCTGCTGTGGGGTGACAGGGTTGTGGTTCCCCAGGCTTTGCGCATAAAGACATTGGAAACTTTGCACAAGGGGCACCCTGGCATCGTGCGCATGAAGGGACTGGCACGGAGCTACGTCTGGTGGCCATCACTGGACAAAGACATTGAGAACTGGGTCTCCAGATGCGATCCGTGCCAAGAAGTCCGCCCCGCCCCTCCGCAAACGCCTGTTGCGGAATGGGAAACACCGAGCAACCCGTGGGCGCGAATACACATAGACTTTGCGGGCCCGATGCAAGGGAAGTTCCTGCTAATAGTGGTGGACGCCTTTTCCAAGTGGCTTGAGGTCATCCCCCTGGCATCCATCACTACTGAAGTCACCATTAGAGCCCTCCGGCGGCTGTTCGCTACCCACGGGCTGCCGGACGTCCTTGTTTCCGACAACGGCCCGCAGCTGACCTCGAAACCAATGGAGGAGTTCCTGGCCAGTTTGGGCATTCGCCATGCCCTCTCTGCCCCCTACAGACCGGCTGGCAACGGACAAGCTGAGAGGATGGTGAGGTTCACCAAAGAAGCCCTTGCCAGGATGGGACCGGGCGATTGGCAAGAGAAGATCGACAACTTCCTCTTGATACAGCATATTACGCCGCATGCCACCACTAGAAAGAGCCCGGCCGAAATGCTGATGGGCAGGAAGCTGAGGTCACCCCTGGACCGACTTCACCCCCTGTACCACTCTGAAGTCACCGCAACCGCGAGCCGCCCCCTCCGAGCCTTCTCTGCAGGAGATCCGGTTTTCGCGCTTAATTTCCACGGCCTGCCGAAATGGCTTAAGGGGAGAATCGAGAGCACAACCGGCCCGAAGTCCTACACTATTGAACTGCAGGATGGAGTGGTCTGTAGACGTCACATCGACCAACTCCGGAAGCGGTGGGAAGGGGATGGCGAAAACCACCCTGACGAGGTAGGACAACAACACCCCTACAGGGCAGGCCAAAACCACCCCGTCGAGGTAGGGCAACGCCACCCTGGCAGGGCAGGACAACACCACCCTTGTGAGGTAGCCCTGCAACACCCAGTCGAGGAAGGGCCGTACCACCCCAACATGACCGGCCAGCCAGCAGACCAGCTACCGTACTGCAACTGCCGAGTAGACAGGGGACTCCACGACAACGAAAACTCACGCCTCCCCGGCAAGGCAGCCCAACGCCACCCCGACGGCAGGGAACTCCAGGGAACGCCAGTAGACCGGGACATGCCCAACCGAGAGGGCCAACAACAACCCGGTGAGGGAGGCCTACGACACCCCTGCATGCAAGAACTACACCGCCCGTCTGAAATCTTCCGTCCAGCTGACCCCCGTCCCAAGCAACAACGACCCGACCAGGTCGACCTGCACCACCCAGACAGGGTCGACCAGCACAAGTCTAAAAGATACGGACAATTTGCAAAAAATACAAATAACCCAAGGGACTTACCGGCCCACGACGATCGGCACCCAGGACAGGGAAGAGACCAACCGGACCAGCAGATATATTCCAACAGCGGGTCGGGAGGCGGCACACCGGAGCCGGTACCTGCAACGACCACTTCGCAGCCCAGCAGCAAGGCCGGAGGCGCTCGGACAGGGCCGGCACCTTCAACGACCCAGCGGCAGGCATCCCAGGGGCGAGGGTCGGAGGACACCGGAGCAGCCACCTTCCAGACGGACGACGGAGAACAGAATGAACTGCGCAGGTCGAGCAGGGCTTCCAGACGTCCCGCCTACCTGCGTGACTACGTTTGTTGATCGACACGAGCTGAACCATGTTTCATCTAGGGGGGGAGGAGTGTTATGTCCTTATAAGGACATCCGGCCGGGGATTGGTTAATCCTCCGGGCGGGAAAGTTAAACCGCTGTCATTGGACGGCTGGTCTGCCGGAGCGCTATAAAAAGGGCTCCGGCAGCACAGCCGTTCGCCTGTTCTGACTTAGTTAAGAGCTGAATAAAACTTGTTGAACAGACCCCGCTGGTCTTGTCTTCTTTCCTGTGCCTGATCTAACAATTTTCAAATAGATTTAGTAGTTTAAAAATTTGGGAGGCCTGTTTTGCAAGCGGTGAGAAACTAATATTGTAATAATGTATTCAACTAAGGGGGATAATATGTCTATATGTGTTAGGTTTGTTTTGTGTTTTTTCTTCATTTGTTCGTTGTTGTTTTTTAAAAAAATCTTTTTGGAATTTTGTATTTTAACTTTTTGTTTAGTAAAATAAAAACAGAACAAAAAAAGAGAGAGAAGCTGTTCATCACACTAACTGTGGTAAATTATTTATTCTTCAGAATCACATTTGATTACTTTAAACATTCACAGCCATAGTACGTAGACCATGAATTCATACTAGGCAATTCTGAAAGCAATTGCTATATCAGGCTGTAAGGAAAGATGAAAGAAAGGGGGAGAATTGTTTTGGTTGCTTCTATTTGAATGACTTTCCAGCCCATCAATTCTGAAAACCATCCTAATTTTAACAGACAAGTCATGAGTGAAATTAGCACATAGAGGCTGACACATGGAATATTATCTCGAAGAGGTAAGGTTTTTATTTTGAAAGAACTGTAAAAAAAATAAAGCTGTGTCAGAACTTTCAGGAAGCTGATTTACTATTTCATATTCTTTTGGAGTCATTCCTTTTATATATTGTTCAGCATTTAAATTGGAATACAGTATAGTCAATCTAAATGGGGAAAAAGTATTTTGAATTATTACTACTATTCATAAATGTGTTGCCGCTGTTGTATGCATACATTTCTTAGAAGGTTTTCATAATCCAAAAAGCACATTTGTATTTTAAAAAAATTGTTCGTAGTGGTGCATGAAGGTGAATTTTAATGTGCTAATCACTTTTCTTAGTCCCTTCAAAAGTCATTGTGAAGTGAGAGTTGTGTACTGAGGCAAAAACTTAACCAAATAACAAATTTCTACATTTCCTTCATTTTTGCTGATTGAAGAATTGATGTATGATACCCATGTTTTACAGGTACTAAGTTTATTGATTATCACTAATGTTTTATTCAAACCAGACAAAGCAAGACCGGTTCAGGTCTTTAATAGAAAATCATAACAAGCGAAAGCTACAGAATAGTTTACCATGTAGAAGTTATTTTAGTACAGTATTGGTGTGCTAATCAAAATCTCTGGTTTGGGGGGGGTATAAAGATTACTATAATAATAAAGAAAATAGGTTGCTTAGAGACATCAAAGTAATCAAATTAAAGTACCACTCTAAGATTTATTCAGGAGTGGCAGGAATGGCAGCAGTAGTAATATAAATGCTCCATTTTTCTGGAATAACCCATGAAATTATGCTATATGACACTTGTATAAATTTTGAACTGTAACGTGAGTTACTGTGGACAAAGTCACATGTCATTTTATGTCTTCAATATTTGATTACAACATTCTAGGGGCTGATTAATCTATTTCTTATAATCATATTTCTATAGCATTTTCTGTTTGATTTTCAGGAACAAATTTACTAAATGTTTGCATTTTTCAAATGCTTTGTTTCAAGTGCACATGACAATTACTATTTATTTCTTTGTTCACAATTATTATTATAGACATTTGCCCTAAAGCACTTCACTCTTACATACAGTACCCCTGATATATACATTCTTTGCAATAATTTTTTCCTAAGCTTTTTTAATTGAAAAACTGCTTTATAAAATTGAAAAAAGTACAAAAGAATAAATTGAATATAATTACATTCTCTATAAAATACACAAATCTTGTCAAAGTTTGAAGTGTACGTGTGACTCAATATCTCTCTCTTAATGTGGATCAGAGGAAAAATATGATTCCACTTATGCACAGATTAAAATATTAAAATATTTTTAATATGTGTATAAATATAAATCCTACTGGTACGTGCCAACCTTCCTCATTTATGAGTTGGAAGACTTAAATCCAGATAGCTCCCACTGGTATTGCATAACATCTGACCAACAACTTTAACATTGATTCCCAATGGAAAACCAAATGGGTTGCTGAAGCCCAGACGTAGGAAGACATATAAATGACCCCACAAAAAAGGTGCCAGACTACCACATCAGCAATGGACAATCCTGAATAGGATTCACACCTCATACGGCATCTGCCAGGACTCTCCGTATAAATGGGGCACATATTCCCATCTTATTGCGGGATCCCATGTCAAACTGTAGATCACATCATGACCAGCTGTAAGCTGAGAGCATATACCAGTCCTGATATATTTTTTAAAAATCTGATGCTACATTTTAATGGTTAGGTGACCTAGACATTGATATTTGGACATAGATCTTTTCAACATTTATATTTTGTTGTGTTTTACAACATTTCCAGATGAAATGTTAATATATATTGCTAGTCCGTGCATGATATGCCACACGCAAAAAGAAATAAATTAAAACATTATGTTTTTCTCTGTTATAATGAGAGATGTGTTTTTGTGATTTTGTTAATTGAAAGCCAACTGAAAAGAACAAATTAGCCACCTTATACAAACTAAGCAACATTTTAACAAAGTCTAGGAAGTCTTTTCATTTCATGCAAATAGAAAGTTTTCCAGCATGACTTATCTGTCATCTTGAAAGGCATCAGTTTTTCAAGATGAACCTGGGATCTACTAGTTTCAAATAATAACATCAACAGAGCCAAACTTTTAGCACAGATGGAAACCCACATACTGTTGTGCACTGTTGGTAAAAACTGCAGCTAAAGTTGCTGTGGTTCATCGCTCTTGGAGAGATGGATGGCTTTTACCATTATGAAACATTTTTTCCATAACAATTCATAATTGAATTCTACTTGGTTCAAAGAATAGTTCTTCATACAAGATATGGCTCTTTGCCCAGGTCTTTGGTGAGCATTATTGATGCCCCTTTCCTTCCTTTTCCTTGTCCCCATCTGGGTTTGTTTTCTCTAACATTTTTTGTCTTTCTTGTATTATTATTTGTTTGTAAATGTTTTTCAATATTTTAACAATTTTTAACAATCTTTAATCACCCAGAGTTTCTGGGAATTGGGCAACATATACACTGTTATTATTCTTGGTTGCACAGATAGCCAGAGGTTTGGACTGGATTTGACATTTTTATCTACCTCTTGAGTCCTTTCCAAGGATCTGGGATAGGCAGATGCTAGTAGTTAATAATGATAAAGGTATGGTCATTGAATTAAGCTGTCCCAAGTAAAACTGCCTTTTGCAATTTATTGATGTGATTTTGTCAATGCTAATAGTGTTCAAGTGGTGCTCCAGATGTTTTGAAATTGCATCCAAAGCACTTATTACTAATGGTATTACTATCATTTTTTCCCCAAACAGCTTTCAGAAGGTCTGTTACAAATACATAATACAAGCTTGCCAACTCTCTTCCTGGGAGAATCTCTATCTTCCTATTCTCTACCTAAGCTGTTTTACCAAATGAAGCTATTTTACTGGGGACAGGTAGTTAAAGTACCATGCTTCTTGAATGAAGAGTTATTCTACCTTTACTTGGAATCTAAACATATTCCATCCTTAGGATTAAGCTTCCACAAAGTGACCTCAGTTTCTTTTTTGGTAGCAGGACTAACTAAATGTGGAGTTCTTAGTGCTAAAACAAACCCCAATAGGTTAGAATTAAAGGAGTTTTTAAAATAGTAGCAAGAAAGTAAATATGTGGGAAATAAAGACAACTCAATCATGTTATGAGGCATAGATGTAATACAAGAGCTAGTAATTAATTATCAAACAAGCAAATATAATAAAAAGTTATAAAATGAGAACAGAAAAGAGGATAGTAAATTACTGTTGAAATGGGCCACTTTTGCTTTGTTTTCTTTGCCAATTTCATTGCCAATTTTATCAATTTTACCACATTGACGCCTGTTCTCCCGGGGCTTTGGGCCAGAAGGCTGAATCCTAGAATTCTTGTTAGTTTCAGAGCCTGCAGTTAATATAGACTGGGAAAAAATAAACTTCATTCTCCTTCGCCTGAGATCCCCCACTGCCTCTTCTTTTATTAGAAGAACATAGTGGCATTTAGAGTACAATTTATTTAGAATTGCTAACTAGACTCAGGCTGCTAAGTCTACTATACAATCTGTTCCCTGTTATACAAAAATATTATGTTTTTCTAGGAGTTAATTAGTGTCAGTTTTTCTTAGTCCTATGTTAAAACTCTTTTCTACAATTTGCTGCTACCCTTTTCTATTTAGTCTACCCATTAGTACTCGGCTTATATACTAATACACATATGTTGAGATATCCTTTTCCTATATTATGGGCTGCTTTTTTGCAGCTTTTTAGCAGTGTAGAAATACTTAAGGATAAGTGCATTCCAGTACACATACTGATTCGGGAAAAACCAATAACCTACAAACATTTTTCCCCATTTTTCCATTAAAACCATATAATTTTTAATTTCTAATCTTCTAATTTAGGATGCTGCTATTTCTATTTATTTTCTATTAGTATCATTTATTTTACAATTTTTGGGATGTTAAAGAATTAGAATGGTAGTTTTAAATCTATCTCTATTTATCTGTCTATCTATCACTTATCTTTTTATGACTGTCTCTGTCATGTGATGTGACTCTGGGTGACATATAAACAGATCATTAAACCTCTTTAAATATGCAAAAAGTACAAAAAATAATATTGTGAAAAGGCTAAGAGTGAGCATCAAATTACGTACAATGAAGCCACTTTTTGTCTTTTTTGCCTTTTCAGTAGGGTCTGGATTTTTTCCGTCTTATGTTGTTTTATTATATTATTACAAAATACAACTAGCATATAAATCACAACGTTTGGATTTCTTAACCATTTCCACTGAAACCTTATAGACACTAATAGACAATGTATAGCTTTCCAGGTGTTACTTAACTTCATCTTCCTGAAACTAGCCAATAATAAAGGAAGTTGGGAGTTACCGCTCACTCGTAGCTAGAGAACCATAGGTTAACTACTTATACTATAACTATACAACACTGTGCTACATTTTAGGCAGTAATTTTTATTTATCTGAACATTCCTGGAAAGAATACAGAGGGATTAATGTACCATTGCTGGCTTTGGAGATTCTCAGGCCTCAGGCTTCTGATCCTTTGCTTTTTAAGATAGCTATTAAGCCAGTGGTTATGGGTTACGTTTAATCAATGGGCTGATGTTAATCACCTGTCAGTCTTTGTTTTTAAACTAACACCAACAATGCTGATAAATCCTGAAATGTTGTTCAGATGTTCCTAATATTGGAAGAATTCAATACAGAAACCAATTACCAAAAAAGGTGGGGGGCTCAATTTAGGCAAAATTTTGATGGTCACCAAAAAGTCTAATCTGGGATTGGGATTCAGGCCAGCCTGAATGCAGTTGATTTTCTTCTAAAACTTCAGATCTTCAATTTGGAGATTTTCAATGACTTATTCTAGATGCTCAGGAAGTTTCTCTTATCAGGAATGCCTTTACTCTTTCAATAATGTTCCTGTTATTAACATTCCTGAAGATAGAAGATTTGGAAAAATGATATATGCTTTCAATAATGATCTCATTTGGATGGTCATAATGGAGTCTCTTTGGCACTACCTTTGAGGCATGTCTAGTAAATAGACATAAATATAATGCAAAACATTACAGCTAGGTTGCAAGTGATGATCAGCAATGAGAGCAAGCTTTGGGGAAATTAGAAGATTGTAGTGCATAGGAATCTCAGCTACTGAATGAGTCTATAAGAACCCTATGAGCAGCATAGGAAAATATGATAAGCATTTGCTAATTTGTCCATTTAGAATCTTTAAATGTTGTCTCCCTGAATATTGCTCTATCAAATTTCTTTTATTACAATTTCCCATTGGAATTACATTCAAATAAATTGTTTTTATTTTTTCTGTGAAGATAGTTATTATCCCAAAAGCTGTCTTTCATGTCAGTGCATTTTCTTTTTATAGTCTTATAAAATATAATTGCAATGTTTCATGGGACTTCAGAAACTGGCAGTGTCAAGGGCAATAGCTAATCTATGCTCAGGGCATTGCACTTCTAAGTGAGGTGGAAAAATACAGTAATAGGGTAAACCCTTGCTCTGAAAAGCCTGCTGAATGATGTTTCGGTTGTCATATGAGGCTCAAGTACTTGACAGTTGCCTAGCACTTTCCTGACAGCCAGCTAAATCCCCAGATAACCACTGGTAGGTGTCATAGGTTGCTTTTAAGAATTTGTGGAGAGTTACTTAATAATTTCTTTTATAATTATCCTTGCTGTGAAGAACAAATTACTGTAGAAATGGTATCTGTTGTTTTTAAGCGATAGGACAATAAAATTAATCAGCAGCCTGCTATGATATAGATATAAATATAGATATAGATATAAAGAATTGTCCTAAAAATGTGAGTTCCAGGTGTAGTTATAGAAGAGGCGATAGACATCACGATCTCCGGAACGTTTAAAAGTTTAAAATTTTTTATTTTAAAACATGCTAAGCTTTCGTCAGCCCCTACTGACTTCGTCAGAGTATAAAATCCCCATTGAGGAGCTGCTTGCTTTTATGTAATGCTAAACAATTTAGTTGTTGCGCGCGTAACAAGACCACACCCTTGCGTTCTCCCTACAATTAGCTTTTTTTCTGCCTTAGTCATGCTAACAGATGGTGATGCACTTCCCCCTGCCTCCTTCCCCATTGTATATTACCTCTTTCTCTCCCTGGGGGGTAACGCCGGGTTATCTGGCATTGCTTTAAAGGTATTTCTCCCGGCTCTCCCTCCCTCATTGTTATGCCTTTCCCGTTTAGGCACACACGTTGCTCCCTCTAAACCCATTTGTTTTGCCCATGAACTTATAATGGGTCTGCGTTGTTCTTCCTTGTCCCCCTTGTCTTCCTCATTCTGCTGTTTCTCTATCCTACTCTCTTGCCCTCTATCAGGGTTTATCCCACCTTCATTAGCCACTCTCCCTGCCTAAAAGGAGGGAATTTGTCCCCAATCCCCATTCAGTCTTAGTGATCGGTCCTCCTTAAGTCTTTCCTGGTGCCGTAAAGCCTGGTATGCCGGTGGTATGTCAATATGTCTATTGAGGGAGTTGTTGTTAGAAAACCAGGCTTCTTTCAAGCGGCGCCCTCCTTTTGTTTCATCATGGGCAACAATTTCGGTCTCTTGGAAATTGAACTCGTGGCCATGCTCCTCCATATGCATCCAAATCGGGGAGCGCTGTTCCTTACGTCTGACCGCTACTTTGTGCTCATGCACCCTCGTTTTCAATCGTTTTGATGTTTCTCCTATGTAATGACCTGCGCAATTGCTGCAGTTAATGCGGTAGATTACTGAGGAAGTCTCCTCCTTTGGCAAAGTTTCCTTTGGGCGCATTACTCTCTTCCTCAGTGTTTGGTCAGAACTGTGTGCCACTTTAACCCCATATGGTGCAAGGATGCGTGCCACAGTTTCGGACACCCCTTGTATGTATGGGAGTACCCTCCACGTTGATGTTCTGCTTGCGCCCTCCGTGGGCTGCCGGGCCCTGGGTGTAATACATCGATGGATAAAATCCCTCGTATAACCATTGAGGGTGCAGACCCGGTACAGGTGCGCACGTTCTTTTGCTTTGGCTGCTCATGTGTTACAGTGGGTATCTATCCTGCTAAATAATGTCCGAATGCAGCTAACTTTGTGCGCATTAGGGTGATTACTTTCTTTGTGCAATATGCGATCCGTGCTTGTGGTCTTTCGGTATACTTCTGTGTTGATGCTCCCATCTGGGTTGCGGCTGATTTGCACATCTACGAAGGGTAGTTTGTTATTGGCCTCCTCTTCCATCGTGAACTGGATATCCAGGTATATGGAATTGAGGATTCTCATAAACCTGGTGCTATCCTTTTGTTTGATGATGGTGAATGTGTCATCGACATAGCGTGCCCAAAACTTGGGTTTGTATATTTTCATCGCTTCCTGCTCTAACCGCTGGAGGACTGCCTCCGCAATTTGGAGGATTCCCCGGCGTTACCCCCCCAGGGAGAGAAAGAGGCAATATACAATGGGGAAGGAGGCAGGGGGAAGTGCATCGCCATCTGTTAGCATGACTAAGGCAGAAAAAAAGCTAATTGTAGGGAGAACGCAAGGGTGTGGTCTTGTTACACGCGCAACGACTAAATTGTTTAGCATTACATAAAAGCAAGCAGTTTCTCAATGGGGATTTTATACTCTGACGAAGTCGGTAGGGGCCGATGAAAGCTTAGCATAAGTTTTAAAATAAACAGATTTTAAACTTTTAAACGTTCCGGAAATTGTGATGTCTATCGCCTCTTCTATAACTATACCTGGAACTCACATTTTTAGGACAATTCTTTATATATACATATACATATACATATACATATACATATTCATAGATTTTCACGGGTAGAGGTATGCAAGTTTTGGTGTATTTGGGTCTTTTCCCATGTAAGAACCACCATCTAGAAGCCAGACCACGGCGGCATCACCAGCTGCTGCACCCCCCTCCGATCCCCACACAAAGCAAACTGACACACGCCATGAACACATGGCAAGACCTCAAACTCAGAGCCAAACCAAACTCTGGGATGTGGCATCACAGCCATCTGCTCAGGACATTACATCAAAAAACTCAGGATATCACAACACTAGAACTCAGGATGTTAACACACAGCCCATTACCCAGGTCGTTAAAACAAAAGACTAATGGATAAACATAAAGAACCTCACACACACACACACACACACATACACACACACACACACACACACGAATCTTCTTGGATGATTGTTAGGACTGCATAAATCTAGGTATAAAAGTGGAATTTCTTCCAAACAGTACTAGTTCACTCATCAATCAAATCCCTGAAATGTAATCCCTTACTCTTTATCCCTTAAATGCATCGACATTTGTTTTCTACACATGAAATGAGCTAGAGAAGGGCAGGTATGATAATTGTTGAGTCCTCGCACTTACGACCAAGTCCTCGCACTTACGACGGCCGGCTCTGATTGGTTAAGACGCATGGACTAGCCGGCGGGAGAATACTGTGTTTCCATTGGTTGCTTAGTTTGACAGCTACAGTATAAATAGCTGTCAGACGCCTAAGCCCTGTTCTGTTTTTCCTGTTCAGCTTCTACAGCTGTTGTTAGCAATAAAGAGTTCCTGTTTGACTTAACCTTGTCTCGCCTCAGTTAGTGGGACCCTGGGTCGCCCTACAGAGCACTGGTGACGAAGGATGGGATCTCGGGCGTGAGGAGACAGGTGGTCAGCAGCTGAAGTCAGTAGCGCTAAGCCAAGTCGCTAGCTGAGTCACTTAAACGACGAGACGTCGTTAAGAGCATTACTGACAGGAACAGAACCCGTCCTTGTAAGGATGGCACCTCCAACATTCACTCCCTTCAACCAAGCCACAGAAACTTGGAATTCTTATGAGGCACGCTTCGAGTGTTTCCTGGAGGCGAACGATTACACTGGGCTGACCAGCAGCTGAAAAAGGGCGCATTTCTTAAATGCCTGCGGTCCCGAGATGTTCGCAGTCGCGCTGGCCCTGCTAGCCCCTGTCCCTGTCCAGTCAGTACCATGGGAGGTCCTGAGGGAAAAACTCAAGCGCCATTATGAGCCCACACCATCACGCATCGTGCGCAGGTTCGCTTTTAGACAGATCCTGCAGGCAGAGGGAGAATCTGTCAATCACTACATTGCCTCCCTCAGGACTGCCGCCTTGAATTGTGAGTTTACCGAACTAGAAGACTCCTTACTGGAGCAGTTTGTCTGCAGTGTAAGAGACCTGAGGGTGCAACGCCACTTGCTAGAAAAGAAAGAGCTGACCCTTGCGACGGCCCTTGAGGAGGCTCAGGCTTGCGAACTATCAGGCAAGTCCGCCTCAGAGATCCGTAAGTCACAAGCCGCTTTTCCCGCCACTAAGCCCAGCACTGTCCACTCTGAAGTGTTTGACCCTGAGGAAATTGAGGAAGAGGAGGACGAAGTCAGCCGCCTCAAAACCTTCAAGGGCAAAAGAAACACCGCAGACAAGGACTTCTCAGGGTCTCCTTGCCAGGGTTGTGGTGAAATGCACCCCAGAGCGGCTTGCCCTTTTAAAACCACTATCTGCCGAAGATGTGGAAAAAAAGGGCACTTGGCAAGAGTCTGCCGGGCTAACCTGCAAGGCTCACAGCCAAAACCCCAGAGAAGACCGTATCACAAACCAAACAGATCGAACGATGACTGTTTTGCCATCTCGAGAAGCAACAACGTCCCTGCGGTGTCTGCCCGCCAGGCCAAAATTAGCTCCAACAAAAAAATTTATATAACTGTAACCATTGAAGGGGCACCATGCCGAATGGAGGTCGACACGGGATCTTCTAAATCCCTGCTCTCCTGGTCCACCCTGAAGAAACTGGCGCCAAAATTACAAAAAACCTCGCTTCAGCCATGCCAAGTACATCTCAGAGACTATCAAGGAAACGACATCTCTATCCTGGGTGGCGCCCAGCTCCTGGTGGAACACAAGACCTTCACTGGCAAACTACCCCTTCTCATCGTCCGAGATTCCCTGCCAAGCCTGCTAGGGCTCGACTGGTTTGGCGCCCTGGGACTTGGCATAACTGGCATCCACTCAACCAATCCAGATAACTTTGATGACATCATGGCCGAATTCGCAGACGTCTTCGACGATAAGTTGGGTAAATATAAGGGATCACCCATCTCCCTAAATTTGGACCCCCAGGTGGCACCCATTAGGCTTAAGCCCAGGCAGGTACCTTTTGCACTCAGGCCCCTGGTTGAGAAAGAATTAGACAAACTCATAGCCCAGGGGGTACTAGAACCCACTGACCACGCCCCTTGGGAGACCCCTATAGTCCTCCCAATCAAGCCAGATGGGTCTTTGCGCATCTGCGCTGATTACAAGAGTACCCTAAATAAGGCGCTCCAAGCCCATCCTTACCCGGTGCCCATAGTGCAACACCTGTTGCACTCATTAGGCACGGGCTCCATTTTTGCCAAGCTGGACATGGCACAAGCCTACCAGCAGCTCCCAGTTGATTCGGCCACAGCTGCAGCTCAAACCATTGTCACCCATAGGGGAGCATTCAAGTGCCGCCGCCTCCAATTTGGCATAAGTGTAGCCCCGGGCATCTTTCAGGGCCTTATGGAGCGACTCCTGCATGGTCTGCCAGGAGTCGTTCCATATTTTGATGACGTTCTCATCTCTGCCCTCAGTCAGTCTGACCTCAAAGACAAATTAAGAGCGGTCCTACGCCGTTTCCAAATGGCTGGGCTCAAACTCAAGCGGGCAAAGTACAGAATAGGGGTACCCCAGGTGGAGTTTTTAGGTTACCTGATCGATGCCAATGGCATCCATCCCACACCTACGAAAGTGGCTGCCATAAAAAAAGCCCCCACCCCTGCTAACAAAACTGATTTACAAGCCTTCCTCGGCCTCTTAAATTTTTACTGCTCATTTTTGCCCCGCAAGGCTTCTGTGGCAGAACCATTGCACCGCCTTTTAGATAAAGGCACACCTTGGCATTGGGGCCCCCGGGAAGCTGCTTCCTTCGCAGCTGTCAAATCCCTCCTAACCTCCGAGGCTGTCTTAGTGCAATACACTGACCGCCTTCCTTTAGTCCTTGTTGCAGACGCTTCCCCCTTTGGAATTGGAGCTGTCCTAAGTCACACCCTTCCTGATGGCACAGAGGCCCCCATCGCCTTCTATTCTAGGACGCTCTCCTCTACAGAGCGAAATTATGGCCAGATCGACAAGGAAGCGCTGGCTGCGGTGGCAGCCATCAAGCGCTTCCACGACTATCTGTACGGCCGTCCCTTCACCCTGGTCACTGACCACAAGCCCCTCTTGGGCATCCTGGCTGGCAACATACAAACGCCCCAGGTCCTTTCCCCCCGCATGTTACGGTGGGTCGAATTCCTAGCCGCCTACTCTTATTCCCTCATTCATCGGCCTGGCAAACATCTGGCCCATGCCGATGCCCTCAGCCGCTGCCCCTTACTCATCTCTGTCTATGACCCCTCTCCTGCAACCCAAGTCCTCCTCATTGAGGCCTTACAGTTACCCATCTCGGCCTCTGACGTGGCTGCCCACTCTGCCAAAGACCCTACCATTAGCACAGTTTTGGACTGGGTGTGCAGGGGATGGCCGCAAGGGCCGGTAAGCCCTGAGTTCAAACCATACCACATTAGGCAGCACGAGCTATCAGTACAGCGAGGGTGTTTACTGTGGGGGAATAGAGTGGTAGTGCCAGCCAAACTCCAGCAGCCAGTTTTGGAGTCTCTGCATGAGGGGCACCCGGGGATAGTTAGGATGAAATCGTTAGGGCGCAGCTATGTCTGGTGGCCAAAGTTTGACCAAGCGGCCGCCCAGTGGGTAGCAGGGTGCCAGCCGTGCCAACTATCCCGACCTGTGGCCCCCGCGGCCCCAGTCAAAGAGTGGGAAATGCCAAAGTCGCCCTGGTCAAGACTCCATGTGGACTTTGCCGGCCCCTTTCATGGGCGAAACTTCCTGGTGGTGGTAGATGCCTACTCGAAGTGGGTGGAGGTTGTCACCATGGCATCTACCACAGCAGCAGCCCTAATCAGGGCACTACAGAGCCTATTTGCCACGCATGGGTTGCCCGATGTCATCGTCTCAGACAACGGCCCGCAACTGACTTCCGCGGCTTTTCAAGTTTTCCTGGCTGGCCACGGAATCCGGCATGCCAGGGTGGCACCATTTTGCCCGGCCAGTAATGGCCAAGCAGAGAGGGCAGTGAGGTCAGCCAAAGAGGCTCTCTCACATTTTACCGATGGGGACTGGCCGGAGAGAGTGTCTCGCTACCTGTTGGCACAGCACGTAACTCCATGCCCTTCTACCAACAGGAGCCCAGCAGAACTTCTAATGGGCCAACGGCTCCGCACTGACCTCGACCGCCTGCACCCTTCCTATTCCCCGGAGAAGCCCCCAGACTCAACCAGCCACTACCGCAGATTCAATATAGGGGACCCCGTCTATGCCCAGAACTTTGGGGGGGATCCGAGATGGCTTCCGGGGACTGTCGAACAACACACCGGTCCCTACTCCTACCAAATCCGGCTACCCGATGGCAGACTCTGGCACCGCCACCTAAACCAACTTAGGGGCCGAGTGACAGGCCTGTCAGGAAACACTGCTGACCCAGATGACCGCGCAACCGTTCCAGTCCCTGACTTCACACCAGAAGTTCCTGACTCAAACGCGCTACCGGAGCCCAACTTACCTGATGAACCGAGTCAGCTGCAGGACGATGAGGCCGCTTCCGAAGTTCTAGATGAGTCGCCTGGAGTTCCGCCGGCACTACAGACACCTCCTACCTCTTCGACTGCCGCCCCCGAGCTGCGTAGATCTAGTCGGACGCGCAGGCGCCCAGCATACTTAGCCGACTACGCCTGCTCCGTCCAAGGGGGAAGGGGTGTTGAGTCCTCGCACTTACGACCAAGTCCTCGCACTTACGACGGCCGGCTCTGATTGGTTAAGACGCATGGACTAGCTGGCGGGAGAATACTGTGTTTCCATTGGTTGCTTAGTTTGACAGCTACAGTATAAATAGCTGTCAGACGCCTAAGCCCTGTTCTGTTTTTCCTGTTCAGCTTCTACAGCTGTTGTTAGCAATAAAGAGTTCCTGTTTGACTTAACCTTGTCTCGCCTCAGTTAGTGGGACCCTGGGTCGCCCTACAGAGCAATAATCTTTGAAACACTCATGCAAATAAGGCTGAAGATGGGAATTTCTTTTATTGTCTTTCAGTCTGTAAAAGATTTATAATCAGTTACGTATTATAAAAGCAAGCATACTGTGAAAAACCTACCATGTTTCCCCAAAAATAAGACCCTGTCTTATATTTTTTGTACCCCAAAATAAGTGCTTGGCCTTATTTTTGGGGAGGTCTTATTACTTTGGGGCACATGGAGCAAGACGGGCTCATCTTGCCATCTTACCTGATTTCCAGCTCTGTCTCCCTAACCCTAACCAGAGGAAATGGCGGGAACAGGCTGCGCATGCGTTTAAATATTTTCAGGAAGGCCTTATTTTGAGGGGGGCTTATTTTAGGGCATGCGCTCAAAAGCCCGATTGGGCTTATTATCAGGGGTGTCTTATTTTAGGGGAAACAGGATAGTTGGACAAAGACTTATCATCTTTGGATTTTTGTACATCCCTGGATAATATATAAGCCATAACTAATTATCCACCGTAAATGATTTCATTTGTGGTTTTAGCCACACAGCACGCCTGCAGCCTTCAACAATTTCTCAGCGATCCAGTGATTTGCGCCATTATGACCTTGTATTGTATGGACATCTTTTTGTTGCAGATTATTTCCTACAGAATGAAAGTAAGCAAATAGACACCAGATAACTTTACTAAGAGATGTGACAAATGTTTAGACAAAAAGCTGCCTTTGAGCAAAAATGTGAGATTCTCTGAAACTGCCTCTGGGGAGCATGTGGCAGAGAAAGTGTTTGAACTTGACCCCAGACAAAACACTACATTTGTTTTTTTCCTGCCATTAATCCAGAATATTTTTTAAATGTTTTCCCTAACCCTCTCTACTGAGTTTGCCCATGCTTCTTTCCTTCCCATTGAGACAATCATAAATATATATTACAATTTTAATTCACATGTTTCTCAGAGCTACTGTTTATCAGCATAGCAAAACATCAGTCAATATAAAAAAAAAATCAAACTATTAACAAGGAATAATTCTATTCTCCCCCTCCAAATCATGTGAAATGTAATAATTATGGTATAAAAATAAATTTGAGTGTATTGCTATACATGGATTTTTAGAATTGTAGTGATAGAATACATCTGCATTTATATTAACACAAGAAGTTTCAATTGTTTCAACCTAAAAAGTACGCTTTGCAAATTAAAAACTAGATTTATTTCACCTTTCTAGATAAATATTTCTTCTCCCATAACAATGTTACAGTAAATATACATTTGTATTATTTCTTCAGCTGTACAAACCATCAAAAGCATGAACATTTTTTTTGTCTTGACAATTTCAGTAAATCTGCAAATCATAATTATGAAGGCTTGTACTTGTGTTAATCATAGTTTGTTTGCACTAGTTCATATGTACAGTAAAAATAAATATGGTTGATGTCAAAAATGGAGAAAATAGTTCATTCTAAAAATGAGAATAGACAAAAATAATGACCATAGATTACCAAAGATGGTTCCGATAGTAAAATATAGTTTTAGCAAATCTGTGACAATCTGTGTTGTCTATTGAAGAAAATTATTTTAATGAGAAACTACTCGGGATCTATATATAATCTCATGTGGATCCTTTTTGTTTTCTATTTTATTGGCTATTTTCAGATTTTTATTTTCATTGATAAAGGAACCCAGTTAGTTGGCAAGTTCTACTTGAAATCCATAATTCATTTTAAATGACAAGGTGGGAGAAATGGCATTTAATTATATTCTCTTCCTCTTGCATGTTTTTCCATCAGTTTGAAATGACTAGAACTTTTTGGAACAGATTTGCAGGATGTGGGGGGGTGAAAGAATCAGCATTTGAACCCTATATTTAGACTAAACATTTAGTATTACTAAATAGGTAACTACTAGCAGAATCCATTATAAATAGCTTTAAAGTATTATTATCAGATTCCTGTTAAGAATCTTATTGCAGATGCAGGTTCAGTATGACTGTATATAGGGATAGAAGAAAGGTAGTTGGCAAAGGTGAAGGAGTTATTAAAAAGCTTTGCTCCCATTAGTAAAAGTAGTGATCTTTTTCTGTGTGTGAAACCTTTGGGATGATTAAACGGTACTATCAAATCTCACCTCAAAATAATCCTTAATTTCTTCAATTTTTCTTCATAAAAATTAGATTCGAATTCCTTTATCATTCTTGTGTGCAGAATCGGAAGCACACATAAATTTCCAGCTAAAATGATTTATTGCTTATACATAAGAATCTAGTTAAACTAACAGTCAGCACTAAATTGGCGCTAGATAAGAGTCAATGGAATTCAAAGGGAAGTTTGACAGAGCATTTGTGGGAATGTAAAGATTCTAGGCCAGGGGTGTCAAATTCAAGGCCTGGGGGCTGGATCCGGCCTGTGGGGTGCTTAGATCTGGCCCATGGGGCCACCCTGGAAACAGTGAAGGACTGGTCCACGGTGCCTCTGCCAGTGAGAACGGAGCTTGGATGGGCTGTGGGTGGCCCTCCTGAGCTCCGTTTTTGTTGGCAGAGGTTGCAGGAGACCGTTGCAGCTGAAAACGGAGCTCGGGAGCCTGTTTTAGCTAGCAGTGCGCTTGGGCCACCACAGGCACTCCAACATGAGTGCCATCGAGCTGGCCACAGCTGCCCTGGCCACGCCCACCCTGGCCCCTGAGGTCAAACAGAACCCTGATGCGGCTTTTAATAAAATCGAGTTTGACACTCCTGTTCTAGGCCAATTGTTCTCTTGACTCCTTCCCCTCTCCCTATGCTCTGCCTACCCTTTTCCCACATCTTGTTTCTTTTCTCTGGATTTTTTCCCCTCCCGGTTTGTATGACTCCTCCCTAAAGGAACCTAGAGGGAACTAAATGTTATATTTGTGGATCTGATCAGTGCAGAATAAAATGAAAGTTTTACTTCCAATAATTTTAAAACCCTATTTTGGTATAACACAGCCTTCAACTTCATGTGTAATTTTGCTCCACATCACACTGCTGATTACATTCAATTTGCAATCAACAATTATTAAAAGATCTTTTTATCAAGTATTATTATGAGAGCAGGCATCTGCTATTTTTTTCTTTTTCTTTTTAACATGCTGTACCTAAAGAAATCTTTCTGTAGTATTTTTCTACAACCTCTGCCTTTCTGAACATTAGCTTTTTAGACACCCTCTCTACCATTCTGAATTGCCATCTTTATTTCATATATGCATTTTTTATTATTTTCAGATATTCACTAAGCTTTCATATAGTTGCATTGGTTAGTTCTGCTGTTTGCACTGGATGTATTTAAATTATTAAATAATTAAGAAATAAATTAAGACATTTCTTTTTTAGAAACTTGATCTCAGCATATTTTCCCATTATATCCTCCTAGGAAGGAATATTGCAGTTACTCCTCTAATGCAGTTGGGACCGGCAACTCTGTCACTAAGTTACGCAGTTGTAAAGTCAAAAATCATGTGACCACACCGACTCACAATGTTAGTTCTGGCTGCAGTCATTAAGTGAACCAGTGTGGGTTGTTAAATGACTTGCAACTTCTTATCAGCTTCCTCTTTGACCAGACCCATTCTGGCCACATTTTAGAAGTTACGAAGGTTGCAAGGGGCGATCATAAAACCGTGGGGCACTATAACTATCATAAATGTGTGTTGGTTGCCAAGTAATTAAATCATGATTACGTGATAGTGGGAAGGCTGCAATGGCCACAACTTTGAGGACCAGTCATATGTCTCCTTTTTAGCATCATCATCATCGTAACAGTCACCAAATGAGTGGTTGGTAAGCAAGAACTACCTGTTCGTATCATTACTATAACTTTATTAAAAGATTGATTGATTGATTGATTGATTGATTGATTGATTCGATTTATATGCCGCCCTTCTCCGGAGACTCAGGGTGGCTTACAATGCATTAAGCAATAGCCTTCATACTTTTGTATATACCTGCTTAGTAGGGCTTTCGGGCCCCCCAAGCGGTGTTCTTTTTTTATACAAAGTCAGCTTATTGCCCCCACAATCCGGGTCCTTATTTTACCTACCTCGGAAGGATGGAAGGCTGAGTCAACCTTGAGCCTGATGAAATTTGAACTCGCAGTAATTGCAGGCAGCTGGCAGCTAAGTGCTACTTAACAACACTTTAGTCTGCTGTGCCACCAAGGCTCCTATACATTGTAAACATATAAAAACTATAACTTCATTTTAAGGTGAGACCCCTTTGTCTAAAAGAATTTGGTAGTGTAGGATTTTGTCTCCAGGCACCTATACATATCACATGATCTTTCACTCTTTTCCTGGTTGGATGCAGCTAAGTACTAGGCATTGCCAATAATCCCTATAATGAATTTCTGTATATAAACTTACTGCTGTAAAATTTGCTTCACTAATCATTGCTTAAGTCAGATTTTTGCTCTTGGGAATTCTTCCATGGACACATAGCATTCTTCTAGATATTTTTACTTCCTTAACTAAGTCTGTCGCTTTGGTCCCATTTCTCTGCTGTATTAAACAAAGGGATTCTTGTGAAATTGTCAGCAGATTTTAAAGGATCATCTTGGTGGGGTTTGTCTGTCAATGTATAATAAAGTCCACTATTATTCTTTTGAAGGATCTTCAGTTTGCTTTTTAAAAGGATAATTTAAATTTCTTGGTGATTGGGTGAATGTTAATAGACATGAACACCAGTAGTTTTTAATCATTCTTCCATTTGTTATTAGACAGAGGATCTCAACAGTTTCTCCAAGTTCTCTGATTTTTATTCTGTGCAAGTGTGAGTTCTTTTAACACACACAGGGACTAACTACTCTTCCTTTTCTGCTGCTTCTGTGCCTTTCAATCAATTGTACCCTTCAGTGGCTGCATTCCCTTCATGGGAGTTATCCCACTAAATCTCTATTACACTTATTAATTCACATTTGCCTTTCTTTACTAATAGTTCCAGAGAATTTTGTTTATCTCCCATACTGTGAGCAGCAGTATATAGGAAATGAAGACCTTGAACTTTGTGAGCCAATTTTCTCTCTGATTTTTCCCTGAGTGATTTAATAGCTCCCATTAGAACAACACTCTTATTTACTTCTGCGGAGTACAGATCTTTATCTGGAATTCTTTCTTCAGAGTTTTTGTTTTGTTTCCAGTTCTCATAGTTGAAAACTCTCCTTATCAACTTGGTATGTTTGGGGCAACATGAATCAATATTTTTACTAGTCTTTGTGAGATTCAATATGTCCTGGACAGTAATCCACTATCCAGATAAACCATGACCTTAGAAACTAAATTTCTGCTATATATACCATTGAGATAGCCAATAATTCACTTGTAGGATTGTTTTATTTTTTTCTAGACCGCTTTCAAAAATTGATAGGATACACAAGAATGTCTCTTGTACCCCTATGCTCTTAAATTTCCTCCCTAAATCTTTAAAATTCATATTGATATGTCTGTATCTATTCTTTGTTGCTTCATTCGTCTCAATATGGATTTGCAGGAAGGAATAACATAAAGAATTTGATTATATTTGGAAGTTCTTTTGTTACTTTTGCTATTGGTCATGGCCAACAGCCCACTTCAGGAAGTGATGGGTCCCAGTGGTTTATGCTTGGTTCATTTTATCATCGTAGTCAAGTATCAACTTCTAAAATTCTTATTTCTGTTTTCTTTGAAAGCTTTGCTGTATCTCATCTTGACCTTCAATGAACCCACTACATAGTTTCACAGTGCTCTACTAATGAAATAATTGTCATGACCAATGAACTCATTGCACTACATATCCAAATGAAATCTTAAATGTGTTCATTCTTGACTTACAGTAGAAAAACTTTTCTCATCTTTCATCTCCAAAATACTCTTCTCTTTTTGAAACATATCTTCAGCACCTGAACTCATAAAAAGAATCTTAAATAATTCCACTGGGAATTCCAAGAATTTTCACTTATTATCAAACTTAACCTAGACTGGTCAACAAAGCATCATTGCAGTCTGGCCACTACTATGCAACTGGCAATCTGGCACTCACATAGATTTATATACTGCTCCACAGTGCTTTTACAGCACTCTCTGGGTGGTTTACAATGTCAGCATATTGACCTCAATAACCTGGCTTATCATTTTACTGACCTCAGAAGGATGGAAGTCTGAGTCAACCTCGAGCCCCATAAGGATCAAATTCCAGACTGTAAGCAAAATTAATCTGCAATACTGCATTCTAACCACTGTGCCACCAGGGCTCCTAATGCTTGATCTTAATTGAATGGCCAATAAGTTTGACTTGCTTTGTAGAGTAGCTACAGCTTCTTTGGTAGCCAGGCTCAAGTCCAAAGGGCACAAAACTGCAGCTCGCTTCCCTATGATTTATTCTTACAGAAAAGATCATATAAAACACGGTGCTAAAAAAGAGTTATAGGCTAAACCTATACAGGCCACCAAAACCAATTATCAGATCTCTTTTTCAGCTAAAAAGATGAAAAGTAAGACCCTAGGTAAACCTGCACTTAATTGGGAACTGTATTCTTAAATCCCTTTTGCTTGTTAAAAAATTCTGCATACCTCAATCTCCCAGTCTCGCCTCCACTAACAACGGCAGGCATTAAGAAATTAGAGGCACAGTTTAAAGCAGACAGGTGTTATTATATCCTCACTGAATTTTTCAAAATTAATATTGATTTCTGGGGACCAATTTTTGCAACACTTTTTTCTGTCATTGATTTTTCCTTGGTTGATCCCCAAAAGTCTGGGGCCTATCAATTGCAATTAGATAGAATCTGAAGATACTCTCACAGGTGAGTTTCGAGTTTTAGAACTACATTTCACCATTGCCAGGTATTTCAATATTTAGCAAAAAAAATGTAGTGTTAACCTCATGAGACCCTTCATGCAGCCTTTATCTAACTTAAATTCACCTTTGATTTTATCCCATGTGACAGACTTCGGAAAAACCTGGAGGCTTCAATGATAGATTGGAGATTTTATTTTCTGATACAAAAACTGCATGAGAATAATTTTCTTAAAGTCCTTTTAACGTCCAAGGACACTTCAGGCAAAACATCTCTCAAAATAAATAGTTGAAACAGGGTTCAATACTGGCATCTTTTATGTTCAATTTTTATTTAAAGGTGTAAGCCAGGTGCTTAGAAACACTAAACATCACTTGTGGCCGGTAGAAGAATTCCTAATTTACTTTGCGCTAATGATATTAGTGTTCATTGTTTCTGTATTGTGAGACAAGAAGAGTGTTGTGGTCCTTCACAACATACTGTGAACAATAAAATCTCTCTAAACATTATTCTAAAGCCAAAACATCTACCGGTAGTTAGATTAATGACTGTGTTAATCAGTGAGGGAATACAAATTCTGTCTTTTTATCCCCTTAGAAACCCAGTGTTGCAAAGTAATTTTTTTAAAAAATTGGTTTACTTGCATGCTATGTTCAGAAAGCCTACTCAATATACAAAATCCAAAGGAATCACAAAATATTGTTTACGGTATAGCAATAGCAACCTTAAAAGAATCACTTATTGGTGCACAGATATCCATGTAATTTTTTCCTCCACCTTCTTTATAATGAACTTTCCTCATATTGCCACTATGTTGTTTCGCCCATTGAAATGCCTTATTCTCTACAATTATGCAACATAGATGTGCAAGTGTCTAGCAGTGTCTGATTCCCTTTCGTGAATCAGGAGGCACTGCACATGGTCACCTGTGCTTTGGTCACTTCTTGAATGGATGACGGCGAAGCAGTCTGTACAGGGCTATCCTTGAAGAAGTTGCCTCCATTTGTCTAGAATGCATGGACAACTATGTTTCTTTAGGTCCATAGTACATTTTCTGCTCCAGGATCTACACTGGCTTTTTGCTTTTGGGTGCAATTTAAGGTGCTGGGTTTTTTATGTTTAAAACCCATTAATCCCATTGCTTGCATTAGTTTGGGTAAGAGGAGTATTTCTAAGTTCTGACAATCAAGGATGGTCAACTGGTAGTTTGCCTTTTCTATAGCTGTGCATGCTCTCTGGGATATCATAGCACCGAAGTTTGGGTGGCACCAACTTTGTTTATATTTCAGAAAACCTGGAACACCTGGCTGTTTTCTCAGACAGAAGGGGCAGGAGAGTCATTGAGCCCATGTTGCTGATATATGATGCTTTTGGGAGCCACTCTGTGTCTAGTTGGAGGAGAAATGTATTTTTAAAAAATATGTTGCATGTATATTGTACTTTTATATTGCATTTTTAATTGTGAAATAATTTATTTTAAATAATTATTTTGTTTATTATTATTAACATTATTATTTTAAATAAACATGATATACTATGTTTTCTTTTTGGATTGGTTGAGTCAGTGGCACAGATATTATTGTATTGTTCCATTTGTTGTATTGTTCTATTGTACCGTCATACTGTTTTAGATGAAGACACACAAAAAATTGTGAACAAGTTTTAGATGAAATCTCAAGACATCTACAGTCAAACGCTATGATAAAATTACATCTATTTCAGTCTTTGATTAAAGACAGCAAAGATTTACATGACATTTTAAAAAAACCCAACCCTACAATATCTGTTTGTTGAAGCAAAAGAAACATATCAAATAAGGCCAGGTGACTTACCTGTACAGCAGGGGTGTCAAACTCGCGGCCTGTGGGCTGGATGTGTCACGTGCTGGCCACACCCACCTTTGTTTTAGCGAAGGGGGAAAAATGTCCCGATATGTCATGTGACGACAACGTGATGACGCGAGTTTGACATCCCTGCTGTGGAGGAAGTGACAAAACAAATCTTTAAATACTTTCCTGTATTTTCCCAATAACACAGCTAAGCTAGATAAACATTTCTAATCTTTTAGTTTTTAAATTCCGTTCCTGTCTGCTTGTTCCATCTTCTTTCCAGTATCAATGCAAGCATATGGTGTATGTGAATTTAATGGAAAGGGTGATGCTGTGAAAAAATTGTAATTTCATATTGTTGGACTTCCCCATCTTATCCTACATCAGAAAAAGAGAAATTCCCCACTTTTCAGTAGAAATGTGCAGGAGAGAACAGTTGTAAGGAAAAAATTGTCATGCTTTGGGTTCTACTAACAGTTCCATGAGTACAAAATTTGATATTGAATTTTCTACTTAACTTTTCAAATAATTTCCATGTTATTTTGCTGTAACAGATTAATTACTGAAAACTATACAGAGACCAGTTTCTTGGCAACCCTTTAGTTTTCAGTTTTATTTTACCATTCCATATATATTCTTAATATTGCAGGTCCAAGAAGATAGGTAGCAATTATCAACCAATCATAGCTCATTGTGATGTGTGACCCTGGACAAGCCTTGGTTAATGGTAACTAATGGTGATTTGGCAAGCAAACCAAATTCAGAGCATGGTTGGTGATTCTGCTTGTTATGTTTTATTTGATTTGTCAGGCTAATCACCATTTCGGGTTCACATATAAAAGAAAATTACTTTTTGTTCAAAATGCTAATCCAGAAGATACCTTTTAAATCATTGAAACATAAACCTTCTGAATTTCAGTCAACACAAAGGAGTACTTTGTGAACAAGATAGCAAAAAGAGTGCTTTAATTATTATAATGATAGTTTAGGCCTCATCAGTAATTCCCGCTATTGTGGTTTAATGCTACTGACAGGAGGGCACTTGAGATTATTAAAAAAAGCTTCAGTAGCTCTGAATATAAATGCTTTTAGAAGAATGTTTGCTGAGATTTTCAAACAGAGCTATTCATTGCTGTTCTATTCTTTTAAAACTATGCATAAACAAGAGATCAATTCCAAGTTATTTTCTGCCAAATTCCTTCCTGGATTTTTAGATATAATTTTATCAGAAACTTCTAATACCAGAATCCTGTTGAAAATCGAGCTTTCCTGAAAAATTATATATATATATATTGTATTTCTTACTGGACTTTTACAAACCTACCACAGCCATCATAAAAACATGAAGATTAAGCATCATTCTAGTTGCTTAAAAGCTGTTAGAGATGTTTTTTAAAAATTACCTGAAAAACAAACAGTGGAAACAAAATCTTTTTTATTCTTGGTAAAAATGTGTTTTGCATTTGGTGGTGGAATTCAGTATATATGTTCTAGCACTTAACATCTTTAAAGTATTAGTTTCATAAGCTTACTTTGAGTTAGAAAGGGAAAAAGAGCTGAAGTTTGAGTTGGAATTATTATGCCTTTCGTATATAGAAAAATGCTTTTCAGAAATACTGTACAATTTCATATAGAGATACGCTTTTAAAACTTAATTGAATTAGTTTTATTTTTACTCTCTTTGGCTTTCTTGACATTTAGCTAATTGTAAAGAGTTTTATTTGCTTACTAATTGCACCATTTAGATCGTGTATGAAATGTGTTTGAGTGAGTTTATAGAATATGTTGTAGAATATGTTGAAATGGTAGGAGAAGAGTCCTTGAAAAATATAGTCCTTAATTAAATTACAGGAGTAATCTCTTTTCAGTGTTTGGTTTTAAAAAACAGGTTTAAAAATGGACCAGAAACAAATTGTTATAATGTATCTTTACCCACCAACAGGGATTGACTTGTTCAAAGTTTTAACTTGCTCCTTAATGAATAATTTTGGGTGATTTGGCTGTAATTGGGTGTAATGATAAATCTAATTTATGGTTATGCTCATTGTAGCTGACTTTTCCCTCCTGCACTGTACACCCTTCTAACAATCACTTGCTTGTTTCACATTCCTCATGTCATTTATCTGCTGCTACTGGTTTATGTAATGATTATCATGTTTTAGTAGATATCTTTGGACTTTCATTCTTTTTTCCTTTTAATTGAAATGAACAGAGGAGCAGAATTAAAAAGAAGAGTGTAATACACACACAAACATGAAGCAATAAGAATAAAACACAATTTGTGAGTGTATACATATATACTCTCAATCCTATGGAGAAATAAAAATGTTTTAATCATTTGTATTTAATATTTTTGCCGAGAAAGACCATTATGTAGATGAAGGAAATCACTTAAAAATAAATCTATTGTTTCAGATTATTTTGGTTATATGGGAAACCATTGATCAAGAGACTTCTTTTATGCTAACTTTCTATGGGTTTTCCTTAATCAACTGACTTTGTTCTGTTCGCAACTTTTTATAGGTTTTTCATGAAATAGTCTCTGGACCCCTAATCACATTTGTGGTTCTTCTCTGCACTCTTTCTAGAGTCTCAGTATCTTTTGTGTATCATGGGGACCCAAACTAGACTCAGTATTCCAAGTGTGGTCTTACCAAGTCAGTATATAGCAGTATAATACTTCACATGATCTTGATACTATTTCTCTATTGATGCAGCCTAGGCCTGCATTTGTTTTTTGGCAGCTGCAGCACATTGCTGGCTCGTACTTAAGTGGTTGTCCACTCCGACTCCTAGATCCCTCTCACAGATACTGCTGTTGAATCAAGTATAACCCATTCCATACTTCTGCATTCATTTTTTTTCCTCGTCTGAATGTAAAAGCTTTCTTTTCTCACTGCTGAATTTCATTTTGTTGGATAGGGTTCACTATTCAAGTCTGTCAAGATCTTTCTGGATCTTGAGTCCATCTTCTAAAATGTTGTCTATTCTCCTTAACTTGGTGTCATCTGCAAATTTCATGAGTTCATCTATTGCCTCATCTAAATCATTTATGAAGACGTTGAAGAGTACTATACCTAGGACAAAAACCTGGAGTACCCCAATGCATTTTTCCCTCCATGTAGATATAGTTCCATATTAGATATTAGGAATAAGGTCAAAGACCTGGTAAAATACCAGCCACCTGAATTGTACTTATAACATTGTTAGCAATATGTTGCTACTATTATGAACTCTTGGGTTAAATTACATACAGTAATAATTCTGACTAAGTAAATAATCAGTCCTGTTATTTTTATTCTCAGTTATGTAATTCTCTAACAAATGTAACTAAGGAAGAAATAATGTTTATATAATAGAGGTTTTCCTACAACAATTTATGATCATACTACTTATTTATTTGTATTAGAGTTCCAAGAAATAATAAATACAATTTTTTGGAAAAGTTTCCAGATTTATAAGATCAGCTTTTTCAACCAGGATTTAAAAAGAAGAAAATAATTATATCTGGTTGCCCTTACTGGACTTTTGTTGACAAAGTTTGGTTGACATAGCATTTGGACTTTGTTTTCCTTATCCAAGAAATTAGCCATGGGGGGGAAGACACATTATATTTTATTTAAGTAAAATACAATAAGCTTACTAGTGCTACACAGTTAAAGTTGATTTTACCTGCTGGGATGAAGGGGGAAGTTACTTCTTTTCTCTTTCTCTTCCCCCCTTTTTTCCTTCCCCTTCCTTCCTTCCTTCCTTTTTGTAGTTTGCATTGACTTTTATTTCGTTCATTTAAAATTCTTAAGAAAATTATTGGAAAAAATAAAATAAAACCAAGAATGGTATGCAATGCTACATAGCTATAATTTTAAAAAATATAACTTTTATTTTATGCACAAGTAGCTAGCCTTTTGAGACTGGCAATATGTTGCTGTTTGAATGAACATCTGAATTAAGTATGGAAATATGCATGCAGTCCAAAGCAATTACTTTGGTGGATAACAATTTATGAATAACAATGACACATTGGTGAATTAGTCGTATAATAGAGATTTTTAACCTCTGTTCTCTGATTTTGAAATTTGCTTTGCCACTGTTGCTCTCAACTTGTTGCTCTTGGTGCCTTGGAAAAGAGTCATGAGTAACACAGATGGAGTCCCACCTCCAAGGATTTTGTAGTTAAAAGCAATACTGATACAGCAGAAGGAAGAAGAATGAGATGAGGACTGGTGGAGAAAAAATAGTAGAACACCTTGCATATCTTTTAAAACTGTGTTTCCCTGAAAATAAGACCTTGTCTTATATTTTTTTGAACCCTGAAATAAGTGCTTGGCCTTATTGCCATGCGCTCAAAAGTCCGATTGGGCTTATTATCAGGGGATGTCTTATTTTGGGGAAAACAGGGTTTGTTACTTGTTTATTGGTTTTATTTCTTAAGTTTCTGCCTTGCATTTGTGAAAGTATCTTCACTATATACTCTCTGTGTGTGTGTGTGAAAATTCTCTGTAGCCAGCTTCAAGTAAATGTTGATCATTGAATTTGGCACTCAACATATTTTGATGCAAAAATTTTGTCTTGGTACTCAACGCACAAGTTAGAACTTGTTGGTGTTGACTGCCTTGTGACTAACTACATTATTCCTTATGGGAAAAATTTATTTGGTACTCATTGAGGTTTCCGGAACCAATTAACAATGAATACTGAGTTACCACAGTAGTAATTTATAATCCAGCTATACTATGCAAAAAAAAAAAAAATGTACTGCATTGTTAAAATGTTATTTTATCCCACCCTGCTAATAGGTTTAATAAGAATCCATGGAAACAGATGAGTGCACTCTTGCTTAATGAGAATTTTTTTACTTGCTGATTTAATTTTGTTACTTGTAGAAAATGTTTCCTGTTCCACTTTTTATATATTGTTTTCAGAAAGCATCTAGATAATTTTTTAAATTTATGCTTAAGGCTATTCTTGACTTTTTCTTAGTTTATTAATTCTAGGCATACGGATAGGTCTACATTCTGCTAGTGCCACAAAAAAACCCCACAACACTTATTTTTCCTCAACAAGTAAAATTAGCTAAGTAATATTGCAGTAACATATTCTGAGTTTTCTGGTTTTAGATTAGCACATTACGTAAAGCAAGCCATTGACATTTAGAAAACATGTGCTATGACTTAATGTAATGTGCAAACTAAACAATTATAGCTTATTCAAATCATGGATAAACTGTGACTTGTTGCAGTATGTTAATCCATTAACCTACTCAGTTAACCCAATTTCTTTACCATTCTTATGAAGAAGATCTAGCAAGAATACTGAGCTGAAAGGTATGCATTGTTTAAGAATTGCATCTTTTTCCTCATCCTTCTCTTCGCCTTTGTTCTTCATTAAGTATCAGTGTGACTCCAAAAATTCACTCAAGTTTTGGACTGTAGTGGACCTGGTATAGTTGTAGGTGGGAATGATCTTGGCATTTAGGAGGCAGACCACAAGTGAGACAACTGACATGAAAATGCTTCAGCCCACAGAATGGGGGATTACACAAAAGCACCTTCCTTAGTAACAGAAGCTAACAGAAAGGAGGGGAGAAATGCTTTAAGTCTTACAACGTTCTGTTAAAATAACTTTACAATAAAGATGGAGTGTCTACTCCTAGTTGTCGTTCTTGTATGATGAACTACCTTGCAGGGCCAACTGGTGGAGACTTAAATATTTTGATTTCTTTCCTACTCTCCCTTTGGTGGAGAGCAGTTCTGTAAATGATTTCTTATTTAGTATGACCCTAGAGACAAATTACACATAGCTTTAATTAGAAACTTGATTTTGCAACCATTACACAAACCCTGATGCCAGATCAGCTGCCTCAGATCTAGAATTTAGGGATTAAACTACACTGTTATGACCATATCTGTCAATTCTGCTCCCTATTTTTAAAAACATCTTTGATTGGCAAGATACAGAATGCTAATATTCAAACCATTATACTTTCAGAATCTCTCTATATTGCTGTAAAAGGAGAATGTTTTAAATGTTCCTCTAGCTTGAAACATGCATGTGTTTCTCTATTGTACTGTTGGTTGCCTGTTCGGGAATTATCTTGTTTTGCCCTGCAGAAAATTTTGGGATACATAGCAGCTCTTTCCAGGGGAATGGTTTTCTATTACAAATAAACTCACTTGACATGTTATGTTTCCCAGGAAGCTACAAATAAACATTTTTTTAATGGATATAGTGGAAGACAATGAAACTTGCTCTCATCAGCCAAATGGAATTGATTTTGAATAGCAGGGTGTATGTTTAAAATATGAAAGGACTAGAAAGCAAGTATATATTAAATTATTTCTGACATCCATTTATTTATTTATCAAATTACTAAAATGCTCTTGCTCCATAATAGTTTTGGATAGCATACAGGATTAAAAACAGGGGAAGGTATTATAACTAGTGAAAGAACAATAGACATCCAGGAGGAGCAATAAAATTGTAACTCGCTTCTTTCTCAAAGGGACCTAATATATTCCCTAACCCAGGCCTGGGGGGGAAAAGAGCTGGATTTTAAGGCTCATTTAAACAAGGTCAGGATAGGGACTAATGTGAATTTCTGCAGGTATAAGTACTTTTTGTCACGGTTGATAAAAAGTACTTGCACACGCTTGAGAGATTCTACTACAGAGGTAGTTTATTGTATGTGTATATAAATGGACATAGAAATCCCTTTATCCTTATTTATGATTTCTCTCTTGACAAGAAGGGGCTGACATACTGTAAACCAGGGGTTCCCAAACTTGGCAGCTTTAAGACTTGTGGACTTCGACTCCCAGAATTCTCCAGCCAGCATAGCTGGAGTCGAAGTCCACAAGTCTTAAAGCTGCCAAGTTTGGGAACCCCTGCTGTAAACCCATTAAATTCATAGTTTTCACACTGACAAGAAAAAGTCTGTTGCTACCCTCCTCCTCATTATTATTTCATTTCTCAAGATACCTTGTTGCTACAGCTATATTTAAATGATACGTACTCATTTCTTCACTGCAAAATAAAGATTTCAGCCAAGAGGGCGCTGCTTCAGACCTCAAGCAGCAGCTGAGGGCACACCTTAAGAAGTAGAAGGGAACTGTGATTCACCTAGAATTTTATTTCTCAGGCTTAGTTTTTGACACCAATTTCTTTTCCTCCCTCTCAGCCAGCTAGCCAGTCAGCCATCTTCCATCGCATAATGATTTCCTCACATTAATATGTGCAGGAAAGCAGAAGGAAGCTGAGAACAGGTCAACATGAGTGGTTTAGCTAAATCGCAACTACGACAGAGAAGTGAATAGGTTTTCTAGCCTGGAAAATGCTGGTTTCTACTTTGCCAGCTTTAATCCTTACCTCTGCAGCCTCCAGTGAGTTCACATCTTCAGAATGCACTGGAGCAGAAGAAATGAGATTTTGCAATTGTAAACAATCCATAATCCGACACTTTACCTTCCCCAACACAGTTGCTATGGTAGTAACATAGCTTTGATTTCCAGAGTCAGGACAGAATATAAAATATGTTAGAATAATACTGAAATCATTTAACAATTAAAATCTGGCACAAGAAATTTGTATTGATGTTTAGAAAACTAAGATCCAATATGACTTCCAAGGATGTACATTCCTTTTCTTAGAGGTAACAAAAGATATAGCTATTGTGCATGCTTGCTCAATGAATCTTCAGTAGGGTGATAACTGAATGAGTGAACATAATTTCATGCTGCTGTTCATATCAGTTTACAGTACTCACCCATTGAAACATTAAACAGAAACAGAAATAATCACCCAACAACCAAGTTATACTCACTTATGAATATCCCATAAGCTTTTTGAAAAGATACCAAGTTGGTGCCAACTAGACTTCTGGAGAGGGCTACAGCGAAGAATACCACAGAGAAATCCTGTATCTTTCCCCCAAAGTTCTCACCTCTCACATCTATGTAGTACCAACATCCAGACAATTAAAAAATCAGTAAGGTGGAACATTGGAATAGTCAACAATATAAATGTTACAAAGTGAAGCTGATTTCCCTTTGTAATGCTATCACCTGGTCCTGGAAATTATGACAGGGCACTTATCACGTCTCCAATCTTCAATCTCTAGAGTTGTTTTGACAAGATACTGTAGTTGCTGATATTTGCAATTTAAAACTCAATATTTCCATGTTACTATAAAGAGGAGGATACTTTCCAGTAGAAACTTATAGTTACCATAATCTATTCTTTAATTTGGCATTCTTCAGATGTTTTGAGATTATATCTTCTAATAATCACCATCAATCTCCTTGCTAAGTGGATTTCTGCAAGTTGTAGTTCTAATATCCTGAGCAGAAATTTTCCAACAATACATTTTGGAACTAGAATTGAAATGAAATAGTTATGCTTGTTCTGAATAAGTAAGACATTTTATAATTTAATCATGAATATCATAACTCCTCAAGTGTTAATGTATCAGGGTATCCCAGTACTTATCAGAAAATGAAAAAAAAAAAAACCCAAACCCTTCATTCTGTATCTTTGAATCAGTAACTTTTTCTGCTGATACAACCATTTTGTGCTTTGGTTAAAAAGATGAAAACATGTAGCTAACAATGACCTTTAAATGAACCATATGTCAATCCCAGAAGTGTTAATGAGGTTGTAGAGTACAGGTAGTCCTCTACTTATAACTGGTTGCGTAGTGGCTGTACAAAGTTATGATAGACTCCTCCAAAAACTACTTACAAAGTTTCCAAAGTTACAACACATGCACTCACCCTCCACACAGTCACGTGATCACATTTTGGGTGCTTGGCAACCAACTCACTTTTACGGCCATTTGCAATATCCTCCAGTCACAGTACTGCAATTTGCGATGTTTTTTTTTAACTGATTTCTGGCAAAAAAGAAAAACACCTATTGAGGAAAATTCATTTGCTTAATGACCATGGCATTCACTTAACAACCACCAGAAAAAGATGTTTAAAAATTGTGTCCAGTCATATGATCCCTCAACTTAGCATATTTCTGGGCTCAATTATTGTCATAAGTCAAGGGCTACCTCGAGGGTGGGTTCATATCCCGCCACAAGATATGTTCTTCCCTTGTGATAACTCTTAGCATATCTTCACAGATTATGATGTAATATCATATAATAAATGAAAAGTAAATAGCAGACTGATGACATGAATAAGTGTCCACGTGCAGCTTATGAACAAACATTTTAATTTTCCATTTCTTTTATGGAATGGAAAACAGCTCAACTTTCTTAAGTTCATTGGATCATATTGCAGTGCCCATGTTCAGTCACCTTTGCTTTTTAAGGTTCACTTACCTTTCCTAATGATTTTAATGTCTCTTATCTTTTGCTACCTGCACTTAATTGTAATTGGCAACAAGAGGTCTTTTTCCTCTGAATCATGTAGCCAAGAATATATGGTCATTAGATGAAAACAATTATCACCAGTAGACACTTGAAAAACCATAATTTCTTACCCTTGTGCAGAATTCGTTTTGAGAATAAACAGTGAAAATTGAAAAGTCGGTGCATTGTGTATTAAAAAAAATGTGTAGCAAAATAAATTAAGGCTATAATCTTATGTTCCCACTAAAACTAGTGGGTGTTATTTCTGAACAGACACACTTAGAAGTGCATTGTAAATAATAATCTTGTTCATATTGTACTTATTGAATCTAGTACTGATATATTTTTTTAAAAAAGAGGACAATATTCTTAATAATGGAATAAAAAATAATTTTCTTTATACTCCCATCTATAGCTGGTCCATTGGAGTTGCCTCTTTTTGAATTGATACCATCACAGAAACAGGTGGTTTTTCATGGTGACCGCTTACCATTTCAGTGTACAGCAACGTACCTTGACATTACGACACAAGTGCATTGGTATCATGACGGTCACTTGGTTGAAACTGATGAGGAAAGAGGCATGTTTGTGGAGGAGGCCATAATACATGACTGCTGTTTAGTTACACGGTAATGTATTTTTATTTATGTATTTATATATGTGTGTTATATGAGTGCAATTGTTTATGACATGGTTTTAACAACATGAATATTGGAACTTGAAAAGGTAAGTTCCCTGTCAGTATGTTGATAAAAAAAAAAATCTCATTTACTTACTTCCCTTCATATTCAAACAAAATACGAAGAAGCCTGTTTCTAGCGGACGCAATGCATTTAATAAAGGCAAACATTTTGTTTAATTATTGAAATATGTTACAGTATATGTCAATAATCTCAAATAAAATCAGTGATCCGTAATCCCATTTAGAGCATCTATTGAAAAGAATTTTCTTTGCTGTCTTCATGCAAAATCAGAAATATAGAAGAGGGCAATCCTCCTCTAGAGAAACCATATATATTTCTTGCTCATCTCTCCAAATCCTGTTTAATCATAAAAGGGAAAATACTGATTTGTTTTTCCTTTCTGGGTGCTTATCTCAGTGTCTATGCTTTCTGTATGTAGAGTAGTGTGTTTAATTAAGTAGTCAATAAAATATGTCCCAGGTTTTGTATACTGAATATTAAAATGCCCCACTGTCAGACTTTATAAATAAGTAATGGAATAATTCTGTTCTATTATAGAGTAATTCTATAATCCAACTTTGGACAGGTTGTGCAGTAATTTTGCATTAATAACTGCAGAAGAAAGCCAGATTTTTTTTCCTCACTGAATTATCGATTATGTCAGTTATAATGTGGGGTTTGGTTTATATTAATCTAAAGATTTAGATTACAGATTAATCTATATTAATCTGGTTTTTAAAGCAGCAATTATGACTCGGATTATCTTGTTAAAATTAGCCACGGTATTAGAATACTACATGTACACTTTGCTCAGTATCTCCATAGATGCAATAATCCACTGGTGGCTAGATAAAAATAAAAATTAAATTAACTAAAAAAAATAGATTAAAATAAAAAGGTAACTTAAAATGTGCTTATTTTTCCTTATTGTTTATTTATTTATACAACTGTACCATTTCTCCATTAATGGTATTTTGCCTGGAATATTAGTGGATAAATCACCGTATTTTCCCGAAAATAAGACCCTGTCTTATATTTTTGTGAACCCTGAAATAAGCGCTTGGCCTTATTGCCATGCGCTCAAAAGCCCGATTGGGCTTATTATCAGGGAATGTCTTATTTTGGGGGAAACAGGGTGAGTTATTTGGTTCTTCACAAATAAATTCATCTCCACATTACTGACAACTTTTGAAACTGTCTTTTAACGTTTGTTTTCTAGATGAGATATCTGGGAGATATCTAGGTTCAGCAGCAGTCCCTGCTAATAATTCTCAAAGCTATGTGCATTGGCAGCAGCTAACATAAATATGTTAATCATCATGGTTTATAAAGTTTCTGTTGAATAATTATGGTCTCAGAGCTATGAGGACCTGCCAAGTTGTTTTAATTGGTGTGTACGTTCTTCATATCAAAGGGCGACTATTATAGTCAGAACATTTTTCACTGGTAGGACACTATAGTAATGAAATGGAGATGCTGAATTATATTCTTTATTCTTTATTATATGGTAATTATATTTTGTAGTCTACAGAATTGATTTGATGCACGTTTAAAAATGTCAAACATGGAACATACTTAATATTGCAGGATGTTAACAAGAGAAATCAATTTGTGTAAAAAGATATGCTACGTTCCAGCCTAATCACATTTACAGTAGTCTAATTGAAACCAGTTCTTTTAGGTTTGACTAAGTTAAGCCTTCTGAGGTCAGTGGATCTATTCCAAGATCTTCTGCTAAGATCAGATCAAGATTCAGTTAATGCTGATCATTTAATTGGTTCTGTCATCAACCAGTGCTCAAATTACAGGATTGTTACACTGACCTTAATTCTATTTTTTGGAGCTGAACATTTGTAACATAAACCTAAACTACTGAACTGCTGGGTTCCTGTATAGATCATGAACAATGTAGGAGAGAATCTTTTTTGACTAACTATTTTTATTCAGTGGCACAAGTTTTATTTTGTGCTCTCTCTCCAATATTCCACAATACTGACTAAATTTAGATATTTATTTATTATTCAATTAATAATAAAATAATATTTTATGGAATACTATAATTATTACAGTATAATATGACATAATATAAATACTATATAAATTTATATCTGTAAATATATACTATACTATATTATTTATAAATATATAAATATATTTTATGTTACTTTATTATTACATATTCTTATTAATCTTTATAATATAAATAATCATATTATACTGATCCATTTTGTATGTGTGTGTGTATATACAGGTAGTCCTCAACGTCCATTCACAATTGAGCCCAAAATTTATGTTGTTAAATGAGAAATTTGTTAAGTGAATTTTGCCACATTTTATGACTTTTCTTGCCACATTTGTTAAGTGAATCACTGTTGTTGTTAAATTAGTAACACCGTCATTAAGTGAATCCAGTTTCCCCATTGACTTTGTTTGTGAGAAGGTTGGAAAAGGGAATCACATGACCCCGGGACACTGCAACAGTCATAAATGTGAGTCAGTTGTCAAGCATCCGACCATCGCATGACCATGGGGATGCTCCAAATGTCATATGTGTGAAAAATGGTCATAAGCCCTTTTTTTCAGTGCCTTTGTAATTTTGAATGACATGTGGAAGAGGCTTTCATCCTGCAGTGGATAGACAATGGCTACAATTACACACACTAGTGTGTGTGTGTGTGTGTGTGTGAGAGAGAGAGAGAGAGAGAGAGAGAGAGAAGTGTTCTGTAATTGGATATTGTACTGCATTTGGCTTTATGGCTGTAATAAGCAATTGTTGATTTCTTTATTATGGTGATTACATAAATGTGCTTAAATTACAATGACTTGGGAACATGTAGGACAACCAGTTTACTCCTCTGTTGGTATTCCTGTAGCTAGTTATCCTTATTTGTACTATATATGCAGGCATTTCAGGGGTGGTAACTAACATTACACTTCAGAATTCTGCTGATTATTTTTAAAGCAATGGGTTATAATTCATAGTTCAAACTGATACATTATTATAGTGCTTTTGATATCTGAAAAACCAATTTATCTCTGTAAAGCTCCAATTAGGGAGGTCTTTTCAGGTCACCCTTAACTATAGCTCCATATATAATCTAATTTAACTTTTTCTTTTAGTGTTGTCATAGAAACTAGGGAAGTATTTACCATAGACTTGATTGTTTAATACATATAGGCACTTTTTAAAATATTTTCCAATCCAATGGATTATTGGAAAGAAATAATGTAAAGACTCTCAGGATTTAGTTTGTCATCTTTGTCTGTCTGCATCAGTAAGATAAATCATCAAGAAACAAAATAGAATGGGACCAAATTGAGGGTGATAAAAAACTAGCTCCTTCTCCTAAAAAGTTTAAGTTTAAAAATTGACAGGATCCATCCAGATATTTCAGAGAAAAAAAAATTACAAATTTCCCCCACTTTGAGAAATTCAAATGAGCAGGAAGCATGGAATGTTGCTGATGGCTTCGTTCTAAGTGAGTGATGGTGAAACTATAACACACATTTCAAAGGTGACATGGCATGATGATTTGGGTGATATGGCAGCATTCACCAATACCCAACACCAACTATTCCCCAAAGCTTGCCCCATTCTTGTGCAATTTTTGGAAGCTGCAAAGGCCACTCAAGAAAGGATGATGTGTTTCTGAAATGCCACTTTTTGAATGGCAGTGGGCTAAAGTCAAAGCTTTTACTTCCTCATTGCTGCCTCATTGCAACTGCCGAGTGCATTGTTTAAGGTGGTTTAGATGGGGGAAAGATAAAAAATTGTTCATCTTTTATTTGATGTGTGTGTGTGTGTGCATGAATGAGAGAGAGAGGGAGGAACAGAGTCAAGTTAGGCATTTTTGACACGTTGGGACCAAAAATTCACCATCGCTTTTCTAAACCACTCTCCTGACCTGGTCCAGAACATATGAACTCAGTCTGTTCTCCCTAGTACACTCAAACGCAGAAGAAAGATGCAATTGGGATGTATTCATTCTAATTAGAACCACACACACACACACACACACACACACACACACACACACACACAAAGGCATCCATCCTAGGTTTCCTAAGGTTTTAATTGACATAGCAACTTCAGAAATACTTTCCTTGTGTCCCAGAGCTGGAAAAGTCTCCTGTTGTTATAAATCTTGCTGCATCACAGCACACCTTACCAAGAACTTAACAACTCTGTTGCTGTCCATGCATTTGTAATGCATGATGCTATAAGGGGAGTGATTAATGGTTGCTTTGGGTTTGAATATAATCAATCATAGGAAAAGCCACCAACAATCGCCATACAGGATGAGTCCTGGGGCAGGTACTGTATGGTCTAGATGTGCCACCTAGTCCTATTTTTATTCATTTTTATCTAAAAGAATTTCTCCGTCCATCTTAATGATCATAGGGTCGCAGCAAAGAGTTTGTTGTTCTTTAATACAGCCTAGCCTTAATCGGGCTACAGTACTCTGGTTTACATTGGGCTGCTTTCGAAGAGCATGGAGAAGTCAGTGCAGAATGTGGCAGCTTGAATAATTATAAGCACTCCTGATTTGCCTATAGAACACCAGTACTTAACAGTTGCATTGCTTGTCAGCTGGCCAATTTTGAGTGCTGGTTGTCACCTTTAAACTGCTTCATATTTGGACATCTGTGGGACTCTGAATTCCAGATGATATCTGCCTATTCAACAATGTAGAGTGGCCCTTTCTACAGTGCCATTTCTACAGATCACAGAAGCGAGCCTTTCCCAATCACTGCCCCATTTCTATGGTACAATATTTCCCCAGATAGTTCTTTCCTTCCTATTTTGTTTTTCCCTCAGGAAGTCTATTCCATTATAATTATTCCATTAAGTTTTGTGGACTGGGATGCTCTAAACTTGTTCTGTATAGTAGGAGAAGATCTTTTGAGTTCTGGTTATATTAGCAATTGTTCCAATGCTTTATGTAATTTAAATAACATCCCCATTTTTTTTTCCTTTTGTTATATTGGATTTAATCCAACATATGGTAGTTACAGAATACAGGTAGTCCTTGGGTTATGACTACTCATTCAGTGATTGCTCAAAGTTACAACAGTGTTGTAACCAGGGGGAATTATGACTGATCTGTGAAGTTGTGACTGTTGAAGAAGACTCTCTGCAATCACACGATTGCAATTCCAGCACTTGGCAATGGGCTCGCAATTACAATGGTTGCAATATCCTGTGGTCATGTGATTGCTATTTGTTACTTTCTCTTACCGGCTTTCCACAAGCTAAATCAAGGGGGAAGTCAGTAGGAGGTTACAAGTCATTCCCATTCCTCATTGCCTTTTTGTCCACCCATGGCATCTACCTGCCCCTGTGTTCCATAGTGCCCATGCTGTATAGTGCCCACCTGCAGAATTGCCCACCTGTGCTTCATAGTGCCCATTTTTGGCACCTGTACCCTCCACCTGTAGTTCTTGCTTGCCAGGGATTCCTCGTCTTCCCCTGTCACAGCCACATGAAGTCTTCCCATAAAGACCTGCACAGTCCTGGGGTTAAGAAAGCAACCAGGATTTCTGGCATTGCCATCATTAAGCGATGTGGTCATCTGACATTACATTTTATAACTGTATTGCTTAGAGACAGAAATTACGATCCATAATAACCCAAGTTCTACCTGTACATCATTATAATTCAGATTTGTCACGATTGAAGCATATTGTAAGCCCAGTAAAATAAATATAAAAGCAATAGCAGTGTCCCAAATTTGTGTTCTTCAGGTAGAGTCAATGAAGTAATGTTCTTGTGGTTCTGAAGTTTGTGAGGAACATATTAAGTTGTGAGATACTCTTGCACATTTTTTTAAAAAAAATATTAATGAATTGGCCACTAGAGGGCAGCAAAGAGTAGGTAGGTTCAGTGTACTTTGGATGCTTTCTTTAATTTCCTTTAGATTTTTAACCCACTCTTTTTTTCCTATCTAAACCTCAAGGTAACAAAAATATTCCTTTCTCCTCTTATTTCCCATACAACAACAACAACAACCCAAGGAGGTGAATTGGGCTGAGAGAGAGTAACTGATTCAAAGTCACCCAGCTGGTTTTTCATACTAAGGTGGGAGTAAAAGTCACAGTTTCCTGGCTTCTAGCCTGGAACCTTAACCAATGCACCAAACTGACTCTCACCAAAAATTTTTGTTATGCATCCAAAATGTAATCTCTGTATAATGTTATTGAAGAGACTTGAGTTTAAGAAAATATTTTATTGCAAAGATGGTCCTATCCTTCAAAATACTTTGAATGACGTAGCTGCATAAGTTGGGATTCTGACCTCTTTTGTAACCAGAGCATGCTAAATGCAGAAGAGGCCCACCTTCAACATTTGTAGGAAGCCCTGTGACTACCCATCCTGTAGCTTAGCGCAAATAGAACTGGTGTTCAAGATAAGGAATGATAGGTGTGTGTGCTGACCATTTATCAGGTGCTTTGGTTTGCACTATATATCAATTAAGGCAGCAACTTCTTTTAAGTCAGTCAAGGAATCGACTCATAGGATGAGAAAAAAAAACACGAAAAAAGTGTCTGTGAAAACTAAAGTTCTGGTGTCCATCACAGCCAAAACAGAACTGTAGAAAAGGCTCCTAGCCTAGTAACTGCACAGAAAATGGTGTTCCCAGAAGAGATCTGATAGACCAACCAAAAGCAATTGGCAAAATAAATCATTGGCATGAACTAGGTCCTCAAATCACCTCTTCCATGCATGATAGAATGACCACATGAAATGACTTGTGATAATAACATTCAAAACATTTCTTCTATACCAGTATACCCAAACCCATCTTTGGGCTGTCTTAGCAGTAAGTTGTTAGGGGATATTGGTGACATTGTGAAGACATGTCTTCAGGAAATGGAAGTGGGCCATTACACTCATATGCACAGAGAGGCAACATACATATACCTCCCTAGATTAGATCCTTTGATATTCACAGTCCAAAAAATAGATCCAATACAGAGCCAATTTGTGGTTAAGGTGCTGGATTAAAAACCAGAAAAGTACAGGTAGTTACAACCACAATTGAGCCCAACATCTATGTTGCTAAGCAAAACATTTGTTGTGAGTTTGCCCTATTTTATGACCTTTCTTGCTACGGTTGTTAAGTGAATCTGGCTTCCCCATTTGACTTTGCTTGTCAGAAGGTCGCAAAAGCTGATTCCATAACCCCAGGACACTGCAACCATCATCAATGTGAACCAGTTGCCAAGCAACTGAATTTTAATCACATGATGATGGGGATGCTGCAATGGTCGTAAGTGTGAAAGTCACTTTTTTCAGTGCCGTTCTAAGTTTCAACGGTCACTAAATGAATTATTTTAAGACGAGGACTGTCTGTATGAAGGTTAGTTCTTCCTTAGGAAAGATGACTTTGGGGCAGGATGGTTGTTGTGGGGAACTTGTATATCATTTTGAGTTGTGCAAAACAAAGGACGGATATAAATACAATAGCAACAGCAATAACAACAGCAACATCTATTCCACAACCGAATTACTCCATGCAGAAAAGAAAGATACGACTTTGTGATACAGATGAAACTGGAGAAATGTCCTCTGGACACTGCAGATAAAAAAGTTAAAAAGAATTTCTGAAGCTTGTTTAAACCAGCTTTGGAGCAGATGTACAATACTTACTTTTTTCAGAGCTATCATTTAAAGAGAATTACTATATTTATGCTCTCTATACTGCGCAAACACAAATGCACACTGCCATCCATTCAAACGGTTTTTACATATGCATTTTCAACTCAGCACAATTATGCTTGACAAATGTTTCAAATTTATTATATTTATTTGATAAACATAAATATTTAAGCAAAACTCACAGACAAAACTCACTTTTATTGTAATAATGAAACAGATTTATAAACTCATGTTCCATCCTGGGATATTTTTATTTGGTTATGCATCTTTATCTAATCATTGATTCAAGAAGAAGCTTTCAGTTTATACTTAGTTCACATTTTAAAATTTTGGCACATAATTGTATTTGCATTGTGTTGAATTGCCAGAGTTGTTTAGAAGTTACATAACGTTGGCATTGAAACTATGTGTTTCCATTACGAGTTATCCACATATTTTTAAAGCATTTGAAAATAATTTATATTTGATATGTGTGGTAAACATATTACAATTAGCTGAAGTCCATGCGTACTTGTTTACTATATCATTTCAAAATGCATTATTGCTTGTAAAAAGTATGTGGTTGGCACTCAATAGAAATATAAATCTGTTTCAAATTGCTTGAAGTAGATTTTTGAGAAGGGCAAACAGTTATAAAGGTAAATATGTTAGATTTGTATAGTTTGTTTATTTTGTTTAAATTTTTTTTAAAAAAGTAGTAGTTAGACAATATTTAAATAGAGTTGCAATCAGTACAGTTCAAAATATGTAAATATTCTTGTGTTTACTAGATTATTCTCTTTGTTGATGAAAAATGTGAATAATGGCAAGCATCCAACTGCAATATTTTTATAATATGTACAATAAAGAATACATTTCTTTATTGCATTGTTATTTTTCAACATATCAATTTCTTTCAGGGCTAAATTCACAGTATACACTAAAGTCACAATCCTATGGATGTTTGGACTTGGATTGAGATTTCAACAATTTCATTAAAATAATTTGGATTTGTTCTATGGTATGGTCTATTTTTTAAAAATAAATTGCAAAAGTTATCTTTCAATGCAAAAATTACCTTACATCTATTTTAAAGTGCACATCAGCTGTAAGGATCGGATAATAGCTGGAAAAAAACCCATTATTTTTAAAGAATGTCATCTTATGTTCATAACTGGATACTCTAAGACTGACTTCAAGTCTAACACAACTATTTGAATAAATCATGTAGTCTTTCCACTGATATGAAGCTGTAATGATAATTGTAGTCAGATCTCTTCATCAAAGATAACAAAATCTTGCCAAAATCATGTTACTCTGCATGGCTGGATGGTATTATTGTTCTATGCTGACATGGTTAGAATTCTCAGGTACATTCTAACCATTACCTAAGAAGACTAAAATATACTTTCAGTCACTCACTGGCTATGACTGTTTTGCTAACCATATATGCCTTATATTCTGCAACATATGTGATGATTTTCTGATTAAAAAAATATAGTATATAACAGTGGTGGGTTGCCCCCGGTTCACACCGGTTCTATAGAACCAATAGTAAAACCAGCGGGAGGCTCTGCCCACCGACCCCGACATTACCAAAATGCTTCTGCACATGCGCAGAAGAGCGAGTGTGCGGGCGAGTGAAGCAAGCATGCACGCGCACCCCCATTGCGAACTGGTAGTAAAGGTAAGTAGAACCCACCCCTGGTATATAACAGTATAGGCAAGCTAGTTTGGTGGAGAGGTTAATGTCTTCACTAGCACACTGTCAACAAAACTCATTAAGAGAGAAACGACGGTCCTTCTTAAGATTTTGAAGCCAAAATAACTTTAGAAGTTGAACTTCTAAAGCAGCTTTACAAAATGTGTAAATCCTACACACTAGTTTATTGCTATCTCTATTCTGTGCTGAAAATTTGTGGGAAAAACATAAACAAAAACAAGTTTTATTTATTATAAGTATTATTATTATAATCCAATAAGCCACTAGTGTCTCTGGGGTAAGTGATCAGCTAAGAGAAGTCATGTGGCAAAATGCTGAAACTTGATAAAGACATGGGGATTGCCTGTGTAAATAATACAACATTTTTCAAATACCAGTGCTGTCCTTTCTCAGGCCAAAATAGTTAAGATGTGTGATAATCACATGAAGCCAAGATTCAATGATTTAAGCTCAGCTAGGTGGCAGCATCTATCCAGACTGGGCACAGTTGAACCCAGTGAGTCCTTGGATGAGAGAACTGTGTAAAATCCCAGAGCTTTAATCAAGAGTGAGAAGTCAAAAATGCATTCTAGGAGAAGGTAAAGCAAACAGAATTTCCAATCAAAGAGAATAGTTGTAGCTTGGGGTTGAAATGAGAGATCCTTGGTGCTCTCTGGGCTTGGTTGTTTCTTGCAGATGTTTCATTGCCCAAACTATGTAACATGATCAGTAGTAGTCAGTCTACCTAGTTTGGGTAATGAAACATCTGCAAGAAAACAACCAAGCTTAAAGAGCAGCAAGGACCCTTCAGAAAAACATCCATATTTTTGGCAAAAAAGTACACGGATGTATCTATGATATCAACATGAGTTGAGTCTGACTTGAAGAAATCTAGACTTCACAGCCCTTATATCTAATAAGATTTGTTCCCCAGTTTGGAATCCTGGGCATGGACAGTAAAGTTTGGGAAAGCAGATAAGGGAGGAAAGAATCACAACCTGTTTTGTGAACTTCTGAATTCAAATGTTTTGTCTCATGGATTTATCTGAAACATATTTCAGGTAATATCTGAAATAAGTAAGCTAACATATTTTTAGAAAATGCATGCGATAAGACCTAATCCAATAAAATGAGATCAACAATGTCAGTAACATATTAGATTACTAATCATATGTTGGACTGGATAAGAATGTTTTGATTTGTCATCTAATGAAAGAAAACCATGAATCAAATCTGCATTTTTGGTAGCACTGATAACATATATGAGTATTCAAAAATATGAGCTGCCTATTTCCTTCATTCTATTGTATATCATCATCTTCAGTGGTGGAATTCAAATTTTTTTACTACCGGTTCTGTGGGCATGTCTTGGTAGGCGTGGTGTGGCTTGGTGGGCGTGGCAAGAGAAGGATACTGCACAATCCCCATTCCCTCCCCACTCCTGGGGGAAGGATATTGCAAAATCTCCATTCCCACCCCACTCTGGGGCCAGCCAGGGGTGGTATTTGCCGGTTCTCTGAACTACACAAAATTTCCACTACTGGTTCTCCAGAACCTGTCGGAACCTGCTAAATAGCACCCCTTATCATCTTCCTATTTGGTTTTTGAAGAAAATCATGCCATGGATGGATATGGTAGATAGATAGCAATAGCACTTAGACTTATATACCGCTTCACAGTGCTTTTACAGCCCTTTCTAAGCAGTTTACAGAGTCAGAATATTCCCCCAACAATCTGGGTCCTCATTTTACTGACCTCAGAAGGATGGAAGTCTGAGTCAACCTTGAGCCTGGTGAGCTTCGAATTGCCAAATTGCAGGGAGAAGTGGCCTGCAGTACTACATTCTAACCACTGTGCCACCGCAGCTGATAGATAGATAGATAGATAGATAGATAGATAGATAGATAGATAGATAGATGATAGATAGATAATTTAAATATACTGCTACCCATCTGGGAGCTTCTTAATTTTTGCTCGAAGGTAATGCATCTGATGATTCAGCAGAATCACCCAAGAGTTTGTGTGATTTTTGCTTCCGTAAAAATAGTAGAGAATGGAGCAGAGATGGAGTAGAATGCAGCTGTAGGATATTTTTTGGGTAAGAGCTAATTGACAATTTCTCTGCCAAGTGATAACAGCATATCTTACAGGCCATGCTGTGTTTCTGGCTGACTGAAATAGTGATTGTCTGAAAATTAAGACAATCAAGTGAAGGCTACATTCTGCCTTTCCTTTGATAATGATGGGTAGCACTTAACTTAGAAGATTACATTTCTAATTAAAAGCTGCATTTTAGCTGACCAAAGGCTTTATGTTGAAGCTCAGCACATATGACAATTTAAATCTACACACACACAAAAGTAAGCATTCTTGAGTTGATGTGGCTCGTGCATAGGATTGTACTAATATCTAATCAATTTAATTATAATAACTCATTATTGCATGTGTTTGCTTTTGAATATTGTATTACAGGTAGTCCTCGACTTACGACCACAACTGACCCCAATATTTCTGTTGTTAAAAGATATTTGTTAAGTGAGTTTTGCCCCATTTTAAGACATTTCTTGCCACAGTTGTTAAGTGATAAGTTAGTTGTTAAGTGAATCTGGCTTCCCCACTGATTTTGCTTGTGAGAAGGTCGCAAAAGGTGATCACATGACCTTGAGACAGAGCAACAGTCATAAATATGAGCCAGTTGCCAAGCATCTGAATTTTGATCATATGATCATGGGGATGCTACAAAGGTCGTAAGTGTGAAAAACAGTCATAGATCACTTTTTTCAATTTTTGAATGGTCATTAAATGAACTGTTGTTCATACAAGGACTACCTGTATAAAGGAAGTGATGGCAGGAGATAATGTAGTTTATTTTCCTGTTCTGCCAGAATCCTCTGGTTTTGCAACGGGCAGTTACATCAGTTTTTTTCCTTGGGGAATGAAAAAGTCAGTGAAGTTCATGAGTTTCAACTAGCTTATGTACTATTCTTTATTATATTGCTTCCTTTTATTAGTGATATTTAAATGACCATCAGAATGCAACTAATCACTGTAAGTATTTTATTGCAAAACATAAAAGAAACAGCTTTGCAGAGCAAAGGCTGAAATAGTCTGCTTAATTAGTTACAGTATATATAGTTGCACTGATTAAAATGTATTATTCTAAAGGAAAATACTTTACCCCAGATTAGTCATTTAAAAGAGATTGAATTGAATGCCTGCATTTGGCAATGGGCAATGCTGTAGGCTACAGTTCAACATCTTAATGGTTTTCCTGAATTAATTTCCACTGTACATTATTAAACAATTTCTGTCCTTCCAGATACTGAGTTTAAGCAAGACTACAATTATGCAGGGATTTTTTATTAGCACACGAAAAAGGAAGCATCACCTCTTACAACTACAAATGTTAAAGACAGATTTAGTCTTACTGTAATTGCTCAAGAGAGTCATGAAACCTCTTGTAGAGAGATGTGCTGGAACATCTTTTGATGTTCAGGTTTGACCCTGCACAGCTTTTTCTCAAGTTGATACCTACCTACCTACCTACCTACCATCTATCCTTTAAATCTTACTTCTTAAAGATGGAAAGTTGGATACCGAATCTGGAGGTAACAGAGGAAATCACTTTCTATGAGCAGTTAAACAAAACATCAGATCAGTGGCAACAATGATTACCAAAAGCAAATGACAAAGAAGATGTTCTCCATACTGGAATTTGGAGACAATTTTCATGCTTTCTAGGAAGAAGCAAACTCTGTGTCAGCCTTTTGAAGTAGGCAAGATTGAGATACAGAAGTAGCAGTGTTTTCAAGATTGTTGTTTCTTCTTATAGGGTAAAATAATAGAATCTTATAAGCCTGTCAGACAGTATTGCTCTGAATTTATTTCTCAAACATTCTACTTTCTCAGGACTGAGTTGCCTTTTCTCTACTCTTAATAGTTTTTGTACTCTTCCCACTTTCTCAGGTCAAATCTATTTTCTTTCAACTCTGTATTTCAGAGGAACAAAAAGAGAACACTGTAAAAGAGAAACAAGGCCATTTACAGCAAAAAGGCAGAGAACATATAGAGTGCCTGAGTTCTGCAAAACCCCTGTTGTTCAGCTATAAGGAACTGAAACAGATGTATCCTAAGGGAATTTATTGCTTGTGAAATGGCGGTCTGTCTTCAGCTCAAAAGGCATATACGAGAGATCAATTTCCAAAATTTACGAAGTCCATTAACAAATATCATTTTCTAGTAATCCACATAGGGATATATATGATATTGCAAAGAACAGCTACATTATCACAATGTACATTGAAAATATAGGAAGGAAGCTTAAGCACAATTGCAAATCATTCCAAAAGCAATGGAAGACCATGGAAAAAGCCAGTATGGGTTATAGTACACAAAAAATATTAGCAAAAATCAGAAAATGAAAAAAAATACACAGAGGGGATAATGTGTAAATTCATTTATAACTGCTGTAAAGAAGTTTGGAAGCCGTTTCTTTGTTCTTGTTCCTTTCTCTTTTATTTCTTATTTTCTTAACACTTTACTTCACTTTTCTTTTCCTTCTTTAGAAGTATTTTTACTCAGTAAAGACATTTAATAAGATTAATAAAAAGGATACAGATGGAAATATAATCCGTGGATAAAATAATGGCTGTGGAAAAGAGCACAGGGCCTTTTACTGCCCCTGGAACTGTCAACATTTATTTAAAATTTTGGTAGTGATAGAGGCTCTGCAGTTGGTGAATGAGTGGCTCTGTGGGAACCCAGCTCAGAGATGTAACTGATACACTGAAAACAATCCAAGAACCAGAGAAGATGTCAGAGTCTGATCTGGACCTGGAGAGCAGCTGTGCATCTGCAGCGACAGCAATGAGCAGTGATGTGTGTTTGCTTGGAGATGCTGCCAATCCGCTGCTAGGCCCTAAGCTGCTGGCTGGTGGCACCGAGTGCTTGTTCAGTTGTGGAAATGGCATCTGCTATTGACTGCTGAGTGTTGGTAATGGCAGTGAGCCATCACTGGCCTCAGATGCTGGATTGCTAAGGGGGGGGGGGCAGGTACTAGGAAACAGAAGCCACAGGAACAGGGTCAGATTAGCAGCTGAGTTGAAGGTTAGCCCGAGTCCTGCAGCTTCTATGGAATCCATAAGCAGTGGCCATCTTAATCTCCCACATGTGTCACTGGGATTGCAAAAAAGCAATCAATGGATTGTCTGTTTCAATGTCTGGTGGGGCCTTTTACATGGTGGGGTATGTCTGCAGCATCAGAGGAGTATAGGACTGAGAAGACTAGAACTTTTGATCTGTAGTTTAGAAAAATTGTAGTGGAAATTCTTTCCAGACTGGGGGGCAACAGGCTAACTCTCTTGCTGTGTGGGTATGGTGGCAATGGTGTTCTCCTTAGATCACCTGAGCCCATAATTGGTATGGAGACAGCTGTATGAATGTCCTGATAAGTCAGGGTGTATGTTGTGATATGTATGGTGATGAAAAACTGGCATGATTAGATTATCACTGATAGAAGCAGATGTGGATAAAGTAGGGGTTCCCAACTTGGGTGTGTGTGTGAGGATGCGAGACAATATTCCAGGGGATGCAAAAACTTGGGTTTAGAAGTTTCAAAATTATAGTGTATATAAATTATTTTTTTAAAGGGTGCAATAATATATCAGAAGTGTTCTAGTAGTGTGTGGTATAGAAAAGGTTGGGAACCCCTGGGATAAAGGATTCTGACAAACTAGCTGGTCAGAGAGTGGCAGTTTAATATTTTGAGAGTTGAATAGGATATTTGGGGAGAGATTACAGGGTTCTGACAAGTTGGTTTGATTCAGGGAAGGGACATCTTCTGGCTTCTGGCCTCAGTTCCGGTGTTTTAAGATTATCGGTGACCCTGGATTTAGGCTGCTGCTGATTAGTGCCAGGTTAGCTTGTAATAGGTTCTTATCATGGATGAAAGAGCTGGCTTCCTGCGCATTACTGAGAGCTGGATGAGCCCTGAGGGAGGGGCCTTTTCTCAGCAATGTGCCCACCTGTGGGAGAATCTGGCGCTGAGTTACAGGAAGGAGAAATAAAGAGAAATAGCAGCCTTGAATTGTTGCTATGCAGGAAGCAGCACAGAAAGGATCCTCCCTTGTGCCTTTTGTGTTGTTGTCACCATGGAATAACATCCCCACCCCCCCAATCCAGATGACTTGATCTTGCTTGCTTTCTGAAAAGCTCTAAAGATCTGGCTGTCCCCCAGGTACTGAGCCAGGAGACTTTGTAAATCCACCTTGAATCTACTACTGTGCCTCTGGTGCAGTGTCTTTTATTATATTTTAGTTTTTGTTCCTTTAAATTGTCTATACAGCTCTGACTCACATGTCAAGCAGGCAGCTATCTAAACAAAATGCATAAATAAGTAAACAAAGCAACTGCTGATATACTGTATGCAGATGACAACACTCTGATAGAAAACACCAGAACAGCCTTAACTTAGTATTGTAGAAGAGCTTCCATGTTTTACCAGGTCAACTGTGAAGAGAATGGGCAGGGCTGAAATCCAGGGTTTATACAAACAAACAAACAAACAGAACAAGCAAACCTTATATCTACATCTGCTATTAGCACAGCAGCTTTCATTATTTGAAATAGAAAGGAGCATGTGCAAAAAAATGAGAAAAAACCCTAAGCAATGTAATCTACTAAGTATTAATACTATATATTAAGTAATTCAGCTATTTACTGGTACCTTTTTCAATAAAATATGTATTCTCATATTTCATACTTCACGAATTCCTTGGGTGTCCAGTCAGATGGCCAAGATAGGAGCCTGAGTGGCGTAGCAGGCTAATGCCTCCTATTAAGGCAGCATTTAACATCCAGCTGCCTGCAATTACTGCGAGTTCTAATCTCACCAGGCTCAAGGTTGACTCAGCCTTCCATCCTTTCTAAGGTGGGTAAAATGAGGACCCGGTTTGTGGGGGCAATAAGCTGACTTTGTATAAATATACAAAAGTATGAAGGCTATTGCTTAATGCATTGTAAGCCGCCCTGAGTCTCCGGAGAAGGGTGGCATATAAATAAAATTTAAAAAAAAATAAATAAAGAATATTCTACCGTGTTTCCCCAAAAATAAGACCCTGTCTTATATTGTTTTTTAAACCCTGAAATAAGCGCTTGGCCTTATTGCCATGCACTCAAAAGCCTAATTGGGCTTATTATCAGGGGATGTCTTATTTTGGGGGAAACAGGGTATTCTATATCCTTTGTCCTTATCCACAAATGATAGCATTAATAAAGCACAGCTGTGGATCATTTTACCCTTACCTTTCATTTTAGAGCAAACCAAGATATAAATCAGTTCATTGGTCAGCCAAGAAAACCTGTTTATTTTAACTAACTTTAAGTTTATAGGGCCAGATGAGCTCTACCCTAGAGTAGATAACAATACCAATACAATAATGAAGAAGATGAAGATGATGATGATGGATTGACTGATTGTTTACCCATTGTGCCTGACTAATCTTGGAGACTTGAATGAAGCATCAAACAATTAGAGGAGGACATATATAGTATCTATTTTCAAAAAAGGGAAGTAAATAGTTCGGGGAATTACAACCAATCAATCTAACTGTGATTGCTGGGAAAATTCTACAGAAGGCCATAAAGAGATTAATTTGTAAGAATGAAGTATGTGATAATTACTTGAAGTCATAATGGATTTGTTAAAAATATTTTTTTCCAGGCTATTTTATCTCATTTTTGGACAGATAATATTCTTTGCCAATTACGGGCGTGCTGTAGGCCGGATATATTTTGATTTTAGCAAAATGTTTGATAAAATGCCCTATGTTATGCTGATTAGCTGGCTAGCATGAACATTAACATAGCTGACTCAAAACTCATTCTCAAGTACTCATCCATGATTACTCATCAAACTGGAATGAGGCATTGTGTGGGGTGCCACAAAGTTCAGCCCTGAATCCCATACAAACCTACAGCTTCTTACAGAATGTAGCTATGATGTGTTTAGCCAGTAAATTGAGCTCTAGAGACTGTAAGGATTAAATATTGTAGTGTATTACTCAGAAGAAAGGAGAGGTCAAAATGAAATTTTAAAAAATGCACTTGGGATTGTTCATCCTTATAAGATCATGGCTGGAACAGAAAAAGAATAAAATGTACATTTTATTTAGTCACAACTGAAAATACCATTGAATGCTCATAAAGATACTATGTATCTATCAGAGTTGTTTTAATGAAAGAATATTTTATCACAAATTCCTAGGAGGTTTGTTCTAAGAATCCAAAGTAATAGGCACTGGTTCACAGAGACATTATTTAATCTAAAAGAAAATGTGGCATAAAATAGGATGTTTGATTTTTCACCTTCATATTAGTAAAATATTTGTATTATTTTAGTTTGGATTCTCATGCAAAATGACCAGAGGATATGATAACTACATATCCTCTGGTCATTTTGCATGAGAATCCAAACTAAAATAATAGATACTCAGATACTCATAAGTTGCAATGGAGTACTCTGCAAGATATTGATCTTCAATAAGCAAGGAACTTTCAGGACCTTGGATAGCTCAGAACAAAGCTTAACTGTAATACAGGTAGTCCTCAACTTATGACCACAAGTGAACCCAAAACATTTGTTCTAAGTGAGACATTTATTAAATGAATTTTGCTCCATTTTAACACTTTTCTTCCCACAGTTGTTAAATGAATCATTGCAGTTGTTGAATTAGTAACACGGTTGTTAAGTGAATCTTGTTTTCCCATTGACTTTGCTTGTCAGAAGGTTGCCAGAAGGGGATCACATGACCCTAGGACACTGCAACATTCATAAACAGTTCCCAAGTATCTGAATTTTGATCATGTGACCATGCAGATGCTGCAACAGTCTTAAGTGTGAAAAACTGTCATACGTCACTTTTTTCAGTGCTGTTGTAAGTCGACGACTGCCTGTACATCATTTTTTCATAGTAGCATTGCCTGCAGAGAGCCGGCTGAAGCTGTCACAGGAGTCCTTCTCCTTCTGAATGTTGACACTGATTCTCAAAAGAGCCATGTCTATTTCTTCAATGTTAGAGGGGGAAATGTTGGGACAGATTTGGGAGATGGGCTGGGAAGGGAAACTCTCATAATTATGACTCTCGGTCCAGAGTTAAGAATCCGGTTAGGGATAAGGTGCTGGGAGTGGTACTGAATGCTCGTTTCAAAGTTGAATGGATTTTGCATCTTTGGAGACTGAGTCTCAAGAGAAATGACAACAAGATCCCAAAGAAAGAAATGTTTTATTTTCATAGAATGACCTATAAAGTAAGCTAGATGGGTGAGGGGGGGATAACTATCCAGAGTAGCTGGATAGTGAGATGATTGGTGTATTAATTAAATATTTTTTTAAAGTGAAATGTCTAGAAGGCTTTTAAGTAAACTTTTATTGTATATCCCAAAAGCATTAATATTTGTTAAACTGTGCAGATTATTTTTATGTATTACTGTAATCCAATAGAAATGAAGATCGTTGATTACAGTTTTTATAAACCTACTTTAGTGGTTTGTCAAGTCCAATCTGGTTAGCAGATTGGATATAGATTTAGTTACTTAGGTTATTTTACAAAAGAATGGGCAAAGTTAATTGAAACTCAGTGGACTAAACAGAAAAAAAAATGCAGATATATCTTGAACTTGATGTCTTAGTTTGAGAATTGTGATCATTTGAACACCTAAGGTTTTATAAGAATGGTCCTAATTTGTTTAATTGTAAGAGGTGGCAGGTTTCACAATAGATCTACTTTGGATGTTGAATTTACTAGATTTCAGGAGGAATAGGGGGAAAAATAAGTATATTGCCGTTTGTCTTTTGTATGCCTGAAGTTCCCAGCACAGTAATAAGGAATACGTAGCCTTGATTTAATGACATTATTACCCAATATCAAGCATTTGGCTGTCTCTAGGACACATTGCAAATGAATCTGTATACAACTTTTCATCATTATGTGAGTTTAAGCTAGTTTTTTTAAAAAAAAAACATTTTATTTCTTTTCAGGGAGCTTATCTTATCCAGTATTGATATTGATGCAACTGGAATGTGGGAATGTGTGGTTAGCAACTCCTATGGAAGCATTTCTAAGCAGGTGGAAATTGTTGTACTAGAAACAGCTGCACCTTATTGTCCTGCTGAGAGAATAATTAACAATAAAGGAGATTTCAGGTAAGATTTTCTTTTAAAAAAAAATTATTTCAGTTATCATATTACGATATTTTTCTTTCTTTTTTTTTTCTTAATGGAAACTCTACAGATTGCCTTTCCTGAACAGAAAGTTCTTCAGGTCGAGCAGTTGGATTAATAACTAGTCAAGTAAAACCAGATGATGTCATATTGGTTTCTCAGGACGTATTAGTTTTGAAAGCTTTATTTAAAGTTACAAATAGCAGGGATACAGTGGAGCAAACAAAAAATAATAGTTTCTCTGCAACTGCACATCAAAATAAACTGTGGTTGGTTGGTTGGTTGCTAGTTTAATCTGTGTAAACCCAGTTTTGGACTTTTAAAACCATGGTTATTGTGAGTTATTCAACTGCGGTTTATTTAAAAGTGAAATCAACTTTGGCTCATTGCAGGGTACCAGTCCAGCTGATATATTATTCCAAAAGACAAAATAACTGGTTAGTAAGTGTTTTTCTATATAAATTAAGCATGAAACCAGTGTGAATTCTGAAGGAGACTTCAAGAGACCTCTTTACCCTATATCCTTCGTCCCTTGGTAAAGAAAATGTTTCTCCTAAAATAACATTATCGTGAATCTGTCAAAATCTGCCTTTATTTTTAGACGCACTTTATTAGACCCATGCCTTCAATTTTATTTCAGAACTATTTTAAGAAGGTTACAGTAGATCCTTACCTACTTCAGTGCTTTAGGAACAGATTTGGTTGGCTAATATGTAGTTTTTCCCCCCAAATATGAAGCACATACATCAGACTACTTTCTGCAACTGAAAGGATTAGTTGTATGCAAGAAATGTTGGTTTGAGTATTTCAAGTAACAGCTTCACAACCATGTAGATAATCACTTATGAATCTGAAAAAAATAAAAAAAAACAATATGACATAATTTATAGTGCTTTGCTGTATGTTAAACCCATCAATTATAATCAAGACTTTGAGTGGGCTTGAATTAGTTTTTTCTTGAAGCCAGGCCATTTTAAAGAGCTATTGAGATATACATTATGTTAAATCATGGAACAAAATTTTGAGCTTCACGAAGCAGAGATTTTGGAATATCTACTTATCAAATTTAATAGCTGCTGATACCAATATTAGACATATAAATTTGTTATTCAGCATCACTTATAGGCTTATAGATGGAAGAAGGATATTTCATGAACAGAGTTGAAAGCACACTGACAAGCAAAACAACATGGACGTAATCAGAGCCAGTGAAAATTTCTAGTTTGAGGAGAAGCCAGAGGAATATTCATAGAAGTTGAGGAAGGAGCCAAACACTCCAGAATATATACAGAGCAAAATCAACTTTATTAAGAGCAGAAAATGTTGCTTTCCTAGTAGAGAAAAAAAAAAACAACCCTCATTTTAAAATGCCTAAATAGTGGTTATAACTCAAGGGGTTGGGAATTGCTTTATTTGTGACTGGTAACAATAAAAAAGAGAGGAGACTAGAGAGAAAGGAATGTGGCCTAGAATCAAAACTAAAAGCTTTTTGTTACTCTGTTTGCTGAATACACTATCTCTTAAATTCTGAATACTCCTCAAAGCTCATCATGCCCACACCAGTCTCAACATAGACCTACATAATTTTAATCCCAAAATTAAATTTGAAAAAATAACTGATACCTTGTTAGATATTGTTTAGATTGCTTGGTTTTGTGATATTTAAGGACAGTATTTTAATGTACTCATATGACATTGAGAGTGTGATTGCAAACATTTAATGCGACTTGACAGCGTCACGAGTTTTCCATTATTTAAAATTTACTTCTATTTTTTTGATATCAGATGTTCTAAGATAATAGGATGATATGTGAAAAGACTGTTAAGCCCTAGAATGTCTGGCCCTTAAGTTGTGCAGATACAGAATTCAACTTAAAATAGTTCATTTAATGAACTATTTAATACAATGGCACTGAAAAAGTAACTTATGATCATTTTTCACACTTACGACCATTGCAACATCTCCATGACCATCTGATCAAAATTCAGATGCTTGGCAACTGATCGATATTTATGACAATTGCAGTGCCTTGGGGTCATGTGATCAGCTTCTGTAACCTTCTGACAAGCAAAGTCAATGGGAAAACCAGATTCACTTAACAACCGTGTTAGTAACTTAACAACTGCAGTGATTCACTTAACAGCTGTGACAAAGAAGGTTGTAAAATAGGGCAAAATTCATTTAACAAATCTGTCAGTTAGCAATGGAAATTTTGGACTCAATTGAGGTCATAAGTCAAGGACTACCCATATACTATACATGTGTCGGCAGCAGAGACATGCTCTGGGCCCCCTTGAACCTCTTGGCCAAGGAATTCTGGCTGGTGGGATCCAGGAGAAGAGCCTTTTCTGCTATGGATCTTGCCCTTTGGAATATCTTACCCCCTCCCCTCCCTGAGTGAGATTTACTCCCACCCTTCTGGCCTTTCATAACAGCCCGAAGACTGGTTTCTGCTGGTTGGCTATGGGCCCCAATTTGGGAGCATCACATTGGAGGAGTTTGATAGATTAAGAGGAGATCCCACCTACCCCTGCACATCCCACTCTCTCCCCCATCTTTTAATTGTAGTTTTACTCTTTCTCTGATTGCAATGCTATTTTATTGTTTATAGAAATATTTATGTGTTATGTGTTATAGTGTTATAGCTTTTAACATTGTAAGCTGCCCAGATTCACCCAGAGATGAGATGGGTGCCATCAAATTTAATAAATAAAATAAAAAAATAAACTTTGGGCAAGGCCCATAAAAATCTGAGAGGGCAACAACTTTCTGATCCCTGCCCTGCATTCTTCAAGGTGATTTTTTTTTAAAAAAATAAATCATACTGGGGTACTTACTAGCACATAAGAAAGCAGTAAAGCTTCTTGCTACTAAGAGTAACATTGTTCCTAAAGGCACCTATTCTTTTCTATTTGCTTTAGAAAGCATGGCATCTTTTTTTTTCATTTGTTTTATAAAACTAAGGACCTATGACTAAAACTATGACTAAGGGCTAAGGAGAGTTAGACTAAAACTTTCAGGGTGGTCAAGTAGAATATAGTTGGTTGTAAAAGAAATCATATGGCCATTATGTTATCCTTAGGTGGGACATTCAGTTCTTAGCAGTATTTTCCTTAGTGTTTTCATTTTCCACTTAAAAAATGAAACAAAGTAAAAATAGCCTTATTTCACCACAATAAGTATTATGATAAATATATGTGAAAGAACCAGATGAGGTTTTGAAGAGGAAAATCTTTGCTTTTCTTTGCAAAGTTGAAGATACAATTATCCCCAGGAACAAGCTACATTTCTACTCAGCACAGAAAGCTGAGCAACTCAACTTGAGGTGCTCTTTAATGAGTCAGTTTTAAAATACACCAAAATAAGCTTATACTGACTGCAACCTTCATTAGCAAACCTTCTGCTCCATTGCTGGTAAATGTCATCTTAAATAAAATAAATAAATAAAAGTGAAATAAATGTTCAGCTAAGATGAGAGGCCTTTTGCTGTTTCATTTTCTCTAAATCAAAAAAACCGAAGGATTCACATTTGTTTCATTATTGATCATCATTCAAACATTCTGCACAAATTTATTTTAGAAATACACATCAAAAGCATGCTGAGTCCGTATATTCCTTTGGCATTTCAAAGTAATGAATTCAGAATTCTAGAGAATATCTTTCGAGCTGAAAGTTAACATTAACACCTGAAGCGTTTTTGAAAAATTTCTCTTTTTGGATGAGCTTCCCTGCCAATAATGTATCATGAAAATGTCTTTGAGGTTTTGATATTATGGCAAATATGTTGGAAGCAATCTATTACAAGCACAAAAGAAAACTGGGGGAAAAAATCACCTTGTTTTAAAAAGAAAGACACATTAAATATAAAATGGAAAGGTTGACTCTTTTGAGCTGACAAGTCCAGGTGGTATGTGTAATTGAAATCTCGCTGCAAGGATTTGTAATGCAAGCTTCAGTGAACAAAAGCTATTATTATAAGATGATGGTTATGTTTGTTTTCTTTCTCCTTTCATTGTAAGATACTTTTAAGTGAGCAAAAAAAGTCCGTGTCCTGGTGTTTCCAAATCTTAAGCATCGGTACCCTAATACTGTGCATCTTGTGTAGCATTCTTGGGTTACAGGTGCAAGCTCGTTAAAGAGAGATCCTACCTGAAACTAAGGACAAATTTCCTGACAGTAAGAACAATTAACCAATGGAAGAACTTCCCTCCTGGAGTTATGGGTGCTCCATTGCTGGAGGCTTTCAAGGAAAGATCGGAGATCCATTTGTCTGGGGCAGTATAAGGACTGTTGCCTTAGGCAAGGGGTTGGACTAGAACAGGCTGTCAAACTGGCGGCCCATGAGCTGGATGTGTCACACACAGGCCACCCCCATCCCAGCTCTGCAAAGACAAAAAATGTCATGATACATCATGTCACATGATCAAGTTTGATGCCCGTAGACTAGAAGATCTCCAAAGTCCCTTCCAGCTTTATGATTCTAAGATAATTTCTAAGCTTTCCCCAATTTGGTTGTCTTCAGCTGAGTGGAAATGCTTACACTCAATATGCTGGCAGTCCAGGCTACAATTATAGGGAGCTATAGTCCCAGCATAACTAAAACTAGAACCAGAATCTTAACACAATCCCTTAAAGGCAGCTTGATTGGCTATTCCCTAGTTTGGAGCCACACAAGAAAAGTTCTTGTGCTGTATAGCACAAAAATAGATTATGAAAGCAGGGGACCTCTTTCCATCTTAATGCCTAGATAGGATCAGAATGAAAAAGGGAGTCTAGGAAAAGCCTTAAGTACTGCAATGCCAAAAGTTATTCCAAGAAAATAAATATTGTATGGTTCAGGTGTCAGCATAGATAAATGATTTTTCAACAATTTGCAAGGATAGCCCAGTGGTGCACTAACTCTTGTGGATTTCAGCTCCCAGAATTCTCTATGACCATTGTTGTGAATTCTAGGAATTGAAGTTTGCATAATTGACCATTGATTTAAAGCACGGATGTCAAACTCGATCACGTCAGATGACATCACATGATGTATTGCAACGGTTTTGCCGTTGCAGAGCCAGGATGGGCGTGGCCTGCATGTGATGCATCCGGCTCGTGGGCCGCCAGTTTCACAACCCTGATTCAAGGGATCTCAATTAATAGACCTTGAGTCTCAAGCAAATGGGTGAAGAGCAACATCTCATCACTGGAGTTTTAATTCAATTAAAGTAACATAAATCTAGGAGTAAATCAGAAATGCTCTATGATTCATAACGCATTTTAATTATTTACAACATTTTTACCATGATTAATTTTGTTCACACTGACTTTTCTCTTCAGAATGTGTTATTTTAGTAGTTATCAACTATGGAAAATAAGACCATTGGTTTCTTTCATGCAGTATTGCTTAGAAATGAAAATTCAATTTTGCCAATGTATTATATAAAATTATTCATCAAATATTTTCCTATACATACTGATGGAAAAATCCTGCAAATTCCTAAAGACTGCCAGTACCACTTATGAATATGATTTGCTCCTCACTGAGATTTTAAATTATATCTTGACACTACTACTTGACACTAGTACAGACCGGAGTGGAGAAGATTTCTTGATTGACTGAATGCTACTGCATATTTACATGTCATACATTAGGAGGAAGGCTCTATTCTGTCCTTCTTCCTGACATAATAGTTTTCTATACTGTATATGGAATTTTACAGGGAGAGTAATGAGACAAAAATTCATCATGGTGGCATTGTAAAATAATATCCACAATGCATGTATGAATGAAGGGAAATTTGAGAACTTGATCTTACATTCGTCAAAGAAGTGTCTTCATATTCTAAAACAAAGCAACTAAAAAATTGATATTCAGCTACACACTGAATATAATAGCATTTTTTTCATACTACAATTATCTATATTATTGTATTTTTTGAAAGATACTAACATTTAAAAAAAAATTAACTTGAAAAGGTGTATTTAATAAACACGATGTAAAAGGGATGGGAATGAAAATATTCTGTTTTTCTGTAATGTTTGAACCTTGCTTTCCAAATCTGACTTTGTCCAGTACTGTTGGGACTATTAATCTGACTTTGTCCAGTATTGTTGGAACTAATAATGGGAATTTGGGATTTTTCAGTGTAAAAACATGAAGGATAACATGGGCAAGGCTGGCCTATTAATGTTGAATCACTGTCTTGGGAGAAAAGAGCCAAGTTATAACCTCTCCCAGCAAAGACAAAGGAAATGAGCTTTGCCAGTTTTAAGGCCAAAAAATCTAGCTCTTTAAATCTATAAATATACCAATTAAAATTATTTCAAATTGAATAACCCATTATTGAATATAAAACAGGCAAGGAAATTGCTCTATGGGTTCCAGTTCAAGACAGATGATGTATTGCATTATTTATTGTAAGCATTGGCAACCTGCAGCCTTAGGGCCTAATTTTAAAAAAATCCATTGGTAAGTACAGAAGCCTTTTGCAAGCAAACAATTCAATCCTCTAGCAAAAACAACCTTCCTCTTTCCCAGAAGCTTTTCATGTGAAGAGAAAGGAAGAGGGAAATGAGAACATCAAAAACTTGTTCACACAGAGGGTTGCAACTGACGAAGGAAGAAGAAATGCTAGAAAGAAAATGGATACCTTTCCCTCTCCCTATATTTTTTACTCTGACCTTGGCCACCATTTGTTTCAGCTGTTTCCATCATTGGAAGTTTCCCTAAACAAATCTGTTTCCCTAAATACCACTGTAGTAGTACTGTAGCTTTTGATGGGGAAAAACTTGGCTGCTCCTAGTTTACCTCAACAATCTCATAAATTCAGGGAAATATACATTATTCCGTAGGAAGTGTACTTCAGGTTGGAACTTGATCTAATGTTAATGTATTAGTGTAGCATTGCAGTAGCTTATTTGTATTTTTTTCACAGGTGGCCTAAAACTGTGGCAGGTGTAACCGCTTACCATTCATGTTTTCAGCATTCCTTAAGATCAGCCTCCTTTCTGAATGGGGAAGAAGAGTTAAAAGCGTGGCGTAATTGTAACCGCACAGGTTGGTGGGATGAAGAAAACTATTCCAAATGTCCTTATTCACAGGAAATAACTCAAATCCTTCATGCCTTCAGTCAGGTAAACCATACTGTCGTGCATAGAATTTAGTGTATGTGTAATCATTACACAGTTCTTAACAAGTTTCTGCAGAGAAAGTCTTTGTTACCTTGGCTATCTAACAAGACTATATATCAAGAAGAGATTCTAAGCTATCCAAACATATACTATAACTCTAGTTTTATTCAACTATTCTCTTTTGGAATAAGAAAGCATAAATAGATTGTGACATTGATTCAAACACAGTTCTCATGGTATTATTCCTTATCTTTAATATTCATTTAAATTAAATTATTGATGCTGGATCAGTAGTCATGGTGCTGATAAATGGTTCTGTCAGGGGAAAGTTGCTTGACAAAAAATTATTTAAGTTACAAGTATTGGACATTTTAAGTATTTTAAAACACAGTGTTTTTATTAGACATTTTAAATATTTTACAATATAATGTTGTTTACAAATTTGAATTATACATCAATAGTGTTCTTCATCTCTAGAAAATAAAAAATGTTAATGTTTTAAATAATAACAACATACTTTATTGCGGTCATATACCAAAACCAAAACATCCAGAACACGTAGGTTTTAAATAAAGAAAATGGAATTAAACTTTTAACCGAATTTTATCTTTTGGGATTTTCTTTTTCAGAGGCATCTAAATGCTACCAATGCACTTGAATTTTCCCATCAGCTAGCAGCTTTCACAAGAGATGCTGCCAAATTTGCAGATAAAGAGGATGTTATCTATTTAGCTTACATGTTGGAAAAACTAATTCTATATATGGAAGAAATCAAAGACGTAAGATTCTGTTTGGCTAACATGATGATGATTTAACTTTGAATTTAATTTAATGTCCAGTAATTAATTTTTGGGGGGGAGGGGTGTCTTTTTAAAGTAGTAATTCCAACTTTTTATTCAAGAGCTTTTCATAAAGTATTTTTAAATTTGAATTATATAATATACAGGTAGTCTTTGGGTTATGACCATTCATTCAACAACCATTCACAATTATAACAGTACTAAATGAGAGGGATTTATGAGAGGTCCTTCAAATTCCAGCAATATCAACAGCTCTGCAGTCATGTGATGGCAATGTGGGTACTCAGTGCCCAGTTCATGATTAGAACATTACAGAGAGCTGCAGTTTTGTGGTTCTGATTTCCAACATTCTCTACCAGCTTCTCACAAGCAAAGTAAGTGGGGAATCCTGCCAGCAGGAAATCAGATGTTGTGCTCATGTGAGCTCCTCCCTTAACAACCTATGCAGTCTTCTGCCAGATTTCTAAGTAACATCAGGTAATGTTGCACTTTACAGCTGGGAACAGAGTTTCCAGTTCTAATTGCCTTTGTAGCCTAAGGATTACCTGTACTTAAAAGAAATTATTACTCATTATAGAGTTTTCTATGACCATGTGAGTTTAGGATTAAATTTGTTTGCTGAGTATGTTCATTTTAAGGTTAGTCTGACATATATTCATTGTATTTCTAAAAAGCCCGAATGTGTACCTATTCTTTCCTTCTGTCTTTTCCAACATTAGAGCTTTCTCCGGAGAAAATTAAATGCTTAGTAAACCAAAATATTTTATGAATTATTCTCATTCAAAGAGGGCACTAATCTTGAGACCGCAAATAACTTTTTTGCCTTATTGGCGATGAGGTACCTAATAATATTTTCATCTAATTCTGATGAAATAGTTGAGTAAAACTTTCATTGAAGTATTTTGGGCTGATGATTGTTACACGTTGAAATACTTTTTAAAATTTGTTTTGGCTTTCTTACTTTCCTTCTACCTTTTTAGTTTGCAAAATTGATCTTGGAAGGAATAATTCAGCAAATATACCACTGAATGTGAAACCTTGTGATTCAGAATTAAAACTTAAAACTTTTTGATGTCAGTATGTTTATATTGATTATACTACCATTTTTGCTTCAAACAGGTGAAGTTTTTCTGAGCGGTCGTTCAATTTCCTAGACTCATTTCCTAGACATTTTCCTAGACTCATGCCGTTCGTTGCTCTTTTCTGAAGAGCTGAATAAAGCTTCCTGTGGTTCTAACCTTGTCAAACTCATGTGAAACTAGAATTCATGCCAGTAAAATGTCTTATGCTTTTTAATTCTCTTGGTGGCTTGATGTTAAATGGCTTGGATTTTAAACATTTTCACAATGGTGTTTTAGATGTCAGCTAAACATAAGTAGCTAAATTAATGATCTATCTAAAATGTTTTACTGAGAGGAAAGAGACTGTGATCAGTGGTGTTTTTTCCCCCTTAAGATATATTTCCTGACTAACAATGTGACCAGTCTCATAAGCCCAGTGCTCCCCAAACCATCTTTAAGCCACCCTAGCAGTAGTAACCCCACATTCATATTTATATATTCTGTATATTTTATGTGGCTCTTTTTGGTTGATACAGGTAGTCCTTGACTTACAACAGTTCATTTAGTGAATGTTCAAAGTTACAATGGCACTGAAAAAAGTGACTTATGACAATTTCTCACATTTATGACTATTGCAGCATCCCCATGGTCATGTGATTTACATTTGATTGCTTGACAACTGGTTCACATTTATGACGATTGCAGTGTCCTGGAGTCATGTGATTCCCTTTTGCAAGCTTCTGACAAGCAAAGTCATTGGGGAAGCCAGATTCACTTAACAGTCATGTTACTAACTTAACAACCATAGTGATTCACTTAACAAATGTGGCAAGAATGGTTGTAAAATGAGACAAAACTCACTTAACAAATTTCTCACTTAACAACATAAAAGTTGGGCTCTATTTTGGTCGTAAATCGAGGATTACCTGTGGTTTGCTTTTTGTTGTGTCACGTTGTTATGTTGGGTGGCCTGATAAACCCAGTAGTGGGGGAAAATGAATAAAATAAAAGGGGAAGCCATTGGAGCAGTTGGATTATTCTACTTCATATTCTTGAATGGGACTCTTTATGCCTGATCTTTTCTCTATTCTTGGATGTTTCTTACATTGTCAACCTGTAAGCAGAAATGGACTTAACTGGTACTTCTAGGGAAAAATGTGTTATCTTGGAAGCAAACATGATGACGGTCAAGTGTTGCAATATGTTGTGTTTCATGTTGTAGAATATGAACTGAGATAATCCATGTGGTCCAATAATCATGGAAGTTGTGGGATAATTACCTGTGGGCCACTTCAAACATTAAAGCTCATTAAAGTGTAGTAATCCCATGTGCTCAGTTCTAGTGCCCATTAAAAGATCTTTTATATGTATGTTGAATGAAATAAAAAGAGATAAAGTGTTAAGAATAGTTTAGGTGCCAGACTATATGTTTTTGAAGAACAAGTTTTTAAACTAAGTGAACTTATTATTAAGAAAACTATTATAATCTATCAATGAAAAATAACTTTTAAAAATCTAGTTTAAATATTTCATTTTCTTTTAATGTGCTAATCAAAAATATTTTACTACTATTTTTAAAGTCACTATAAAAGTGATTTTAATAGAATGTCATCTGATTTTGAATACCATGTTTGATGGTACATACCACATTAAATTGTGGGGGTTTTTTAACCTTGGGTTGCTGGTGTTTGTGTGAATTCAGTCACTGTGGCTTATTCACCAGTTAGAAACATATGTGATTTGAGAAACTAGCCATTAAATAGTGGATGGGTTCAAATGCAAATGCAAGGATTAACCATATTGAAGCTTAAACCAACCATTCATTTGAAATTAAAGAAAGGATTTGAGTTTGATTTTTGTGAAATGAAAAGTATGGTTTCAACTGATTTCTGAATTGGGCCACCAAGATGCTTTTAAAAATTTCTGTAAATCAGGTGTTATCTATAGTCAAACCAATGCTGTTCCCAATGGCATAGCCTAATCAGTTATTAGTATTACCTCTCAGTTGTAAGTGTGTATTGATTTCTATGATAGCTTTATATGAAGATGAAGATACACAAGCCTTCTTATTATAGTAGTGTTCCAACAAAACCTAATCTGTTTAAGTTGGACACTTAACAATTAGCATTGCTATTTTATATATCATTTATATATAATTTAGCCTTTTCATTACTATGAGCCACAATTAATGCTTTTTAAAAAAACTTTATGATCAAATTCTTATAATTTAATTTCTAGTGTTTGCTTCAGGGATTTTTTCCCCCCATCTATATTGCTAAAATTCTTGCTGAAAGTCTCTAAGAAACATCTATTCTCAATAGAACAGTTGCTTGGACTCGTGTAACTCTAAAATAGTTTTGACTTGATAATCATTGACTTGCAAAGAGGCATATCCATCAATTTAATCTTTTGACTACTAAATTGAAATGTAAACTGATGTTCCCAGAACAGGTAGTTCCTGAATGCTTCACAGAATACCTAAATACAGCTGTTTTCAATTTTGCCTTATGATACTTTATACTCTTTTTTTTTCCTTTTTGTCTTTTTCTCTTAGCAGCTTGCAGATGCTGTCATAGAGATTGCCAGCAATATAATGCTGGTAGATGACCATGTATTATGGATGGCACAAAAGGACAAAAAAGCATGTGCAAGAATTGTGCAGTGTGTGGCAAGCATTTCAAATCAAATTCTGAGGAGCAATGCACAAGTTGTATCAAAGGTATTATTATATATGGCTTCTTGATTTGTTAAAATATTTATCCAAAGGAAGAAGCAGACACTCCTTGAAAAATGTGTCTCTGGTTACATTACATACTCATCCAATTTTATAACTTCTCACATATTTTGTTCATTGCCAGAACTTACAAAGGATTTAAGCAAAGCAAAACACTTAGTAAAGTACTGCTTATTTCCATTTTAAATACAGAATTATAACTAGAAAGCACAATAGTTGGATCCCAATTAATGACTAGTGGAAGAAATAGCCAAGGAAAAAGCCAGAAAGAGCAGAAGGTGCAATTGGCTGGGCAGGAAGGTTTCCACCTGAGAAAACAGAGAAAGACACAGTATGTGTATAGATACTTTGCCATTCTAATTGATCTAAATGAAGTTATTAAAAAACTATAACCACCTGGCAAGTCTGCATTGAACAAACAGGTAGAAAGCCAAGCCAGGCAAGCTTTTCCCCACAGTTGTTGCAATCTGAACAGTATAGCTGAAATGTGTATTCACGGTGGGAAATGTCATGCGCAGAGGGCAGAATGTCCTTGGTATAAGAAACCAAGTCATTTTGCAACTGTCTATAGTCCTTGACAATGAAAAATACAGTGATGACGATCTGTTTGACACCACATGATTCTGCTATATAATAGGAAGTGCCTTACAAATCAGTGCCCATTCAGTAGGACTTAAAACTGATACAGGAACTGAATAGCCATGATTTCAGAATCTGTGTACGGCATCTCTTACAAGCTATTGACAGTGAAATGTGTACTTTACAGTTAAAAAACGCCATATAACTGATACCATGTGAAGTACTTTACATAATTTTACAATAAAATAGGAATCTTCATGAAAAAATTAAGGCTGTAAGGAAAAACATGTTCCAAAGTAATCCATTCAGCCAGAATGTTATTAGTCCTGCTACATAGTCTCAGTTCTAGGACAGTGATGGTTAACCTTTTTAATGCCGAGTGCCCAAAGTGCGCACATATGCGTGCGAATGCACATGTGTGTGCCTGGACCCCCCAAATGCAATGCAAGTGCCCCCTGCACATCTGGTCCACCCCCCTGCGCATGCGCCCTGACCCTCCCCACACCCCATTTTGGCTTCCAGGTAGATGCAGGAGGCTTTCGAGGCCCAAAACAGGGCCCAGGGGGGAACTTGCGTGGCACCCCCGTGCCCTGTTTTGGCTTTCAGGTTGGTGTAGGAGGCCTTCCAGGCCCAAAACGGGGCACAGAGGACATGCGCATGAACCCCCAAAATTCAATGCGAACGCCCCCGCTCATGCGCCCCACCCTCGCACATGTGCGGCAGAGACCCGAAGACCAGCTAGTTGGTGGGAGGCATGCACGCATGCACGGTGGAGCTGGAGTGGGGTGACAGCTGGTGTGCCAGGCAACATAGCTTTGTGTGCCACTTTGGGTGCAGGTGCCATAGGTTCGCCATCATGGTTCTAGGACGTTCACAGATGCAGAACCACAGGATATTATTGATTGTGTGACTTGTATCACTGCAAATGAAGGGTCTTCCTGGTATCTTTTCGGATGAGAACCTATCCAGCTACATGCAGGCTCCAAGCCACTAGTTTGCCTTCTAAATTGTGAAACCTTCAAACATCATTCATATGATGAGTATTGTGCAGGAAAAACACTTCTTGTAGGAAGTTTTGTGATCTTATATGTACAAATACCTTCTGATGTAGATACTTGCAGAAGAAGTACTTGAGACTTCTTCTGAGTACTTGAAACTTACAAAGCACTATTGTAAAACATTTCTGATTTCAGCATTACTGCTTATGGCCAAGAGCTGAAGGCAATACTGAATGGCTATACAATCAAATCATCTTTTTGCAGATAAAATAAGAAATGTAGTGTCATAGGAACTAATTTTGTCAAGAGATTTGTTATTTCAGCTGCAATAATACATCCCAGAAAACTGTGTAAATGGCACTTGGTTGATACTAAATGCTATAAGATTATCTGTTTGGTGACCCCGATTGAGTCAAAGGATTAAATATTTATAGCATTCTGTGATTTTTGCCTAAAGTATAAACCATCTTAACAAATTCACTCCTGGTTACAGCAGCATCAGAGTACTAAACCGGTATTTGATTTGATATTTGTGTATTTGCTGTAAAGCACTGAAGTTTTCAAGCTGAAAACCAACTACTGTATAAGATATCTTTGGCTTTCAAGACTTCTATACAACCTTTTCGTAGAATATAACATAACCAATGCCTGCTGTATTGGACCCTTGGCCAATTTAATATAGCAATCTGTTCTCACTGTGATCAGTTAACTGCACAAGGAAGTTCTTGTCTGTAACAAGGCAACATAATGACTTTTAAAACCTTCCTTGGCATCAGTCCAGGTTACTTGATGAACTGTGTTGTCCCGCTAAATTAAGCCCACCTTACTCATGCTGGTAGAAGAAGCCTGCTGTGGGTCCTGACAAGGAACTCTGAAGACCTAGATCTGCTGGTTGGCCTGGAGACCCAATAGAGGAGTACCAAATTGGAGATGGCTACTAGACTAACCTCCCTGCACTTTCTGCTTCCCCTCCACCCATCTTTTAATTCATATTATTGTACTTCCATCATTTATTTTTATTGTTCCAGTGCTTTGCTATTGTTATATTAATTTTTTAAATCCTTTTTTCATTTTATTGTTGCATACCACCAAGAGTAGCCTTATGGCTAGATGGGTGGCAGATAAATTACATAAAAACATTTAACTGTATTAAGTCTACAAAATCTCTACTCTACTCCCATTCTGTTACTGAATGTGAACTTCTGGAGAAGTGATATTTGTTGCCGTGTATGCTATGAAGTCTGGCAAACAGGATCTGCCTATCCCTATACTCCTGTCACTCTGACTTTGATATAAAACAGTGGGTCATGATCGCCTTGCAGCCCCTAACTCAATTGCAACCCAAATTCTGGCAACTATTGCAACTGCTGCAGCAGCTGTACTGCCATTAAATACCAAGCACTCCTTCTTTTTCGCGGCCAAGGTTTTGGAATTATTTTAAAGTTGCCAGATTCTTCATATAGTCTGAATTATACATTCCCTAAAAATCTGAGGATTTCTCCTTGGACTGAGCTTATGTATAAATAATAAAACCATTATGAAAGAATTCTAATAACTGCTATATATGAAATCAACATTACATTAAATGGAAGCTAATGAAATCAACATTTAAATTCTTAGCTCTTTTCTTTTCCAAAACAATTTTACAGGCTACAAGCCACTCTTTTTTAGGTAGGAGGATTTTTTCCACCCTCCCTTGTTCTAGTAATAGTAATTTAGCAATAGACATACCTGTTGTCAGACTGACTGCTTGTGAATATGTGAGAACCTGTTCCTATAACATTCTCTTAAAGATCTCTTCCCTAATTTCTGGTGATTCTTCCATGACAAATTAGTGACATAATACTTTGTTTTACAATGGGGTAATTTCTGTTCATTTTCTCACACTGGTGGCAAAGTGGAACTGAAGTGTAAATATAACAAAAGATTTGATGATTACATAAAATTGTGATCTTATTTCATAAGTAAAACATGGAAAGGGAAATAATTCCAATTTTATATTTGTTGAATATAACCATGTGGTAAATTCAATCTTCTTTGAGATTTAAAAGGCTCTATTTGAATGCTTTTCAAAGTGGTATATATTTTAGAGCTATATTAAATATGGACATAAAAAGACCAACTTTATACATTTAAAATATAAGCTTTTTCACATCTGTTTTGACAGGTTTCTCTTAATATTGCTCTGGAAACATTTTGGATCAAGCCATCCGTTTTCATGGGCATGACTTGTATTGCTTTCCAAAAACTATCTGCTAATCCAGACAGGTCATTGAGTTCTGACACAAAGAACAGAGAGACAGACCAACCCTTGAATTTTAAGTGCAACCCTGGAAATCCAAATACCTCGTTGGTGAATTTCTCTTCCATGGTGAGTGGTATAACAATGAATGTATACCGAATTTATATTTTTGAAAAATTCTCAATGTTTGTACTAAAATCAATATTCAGTGTAAAGATTAAAAAATGAAGATAGATTAAACTTCCTTCTGATTTTGCATATTCATTAGCTGAAAATTTTAACTTCTTGTAAAGTCTGCACATACTTACTCAAAGGCACAAAGCTAGAGGTTTTAAATACAATTCAATCTTATAGCATTGATTTTTATTCTCTGATTTCATCACAATTCAATATGCTTGAGTAATAGTACAGATTATCTGAATTTACTTGACTTCTGTCCCAGTTTACCTGGGCCCTTGAATGAAAACCACATTCAAGTCAAAGATAAGACAGTTTGAAACCCATTTATATGCATTTGATTGAATTCCACTTCAGTTTTCTCATTGATCTTTTATGCTTAAGAAGTTGCTAAGAAATTTATTACAATTTGTAGCAATGGTGTTCTGGACATCGGGAAAAATAAAGTTTTACGATAAGATCACAGTGGTATATAAAAACTATAAAAATGTCTGCTATTAAAAATAACATTTCTAATATAAAACATTTCCTGCTATTTCTTTAATTAGGATTACTAATGGTTTTATGCCCTTTTCATTTATTACAGGCTCTTGTGTTACTGATGTAGATTATGTTGTATGAGACATTTAAGACAGTTTTGCAATCGAAAGTATAAATATTTTATTTTCAAATTATAAATATTTTATATTTTAATAAAAGGGCTAGGGTTCAAACTCAGAAACAGCCCACATCCTCAGCATGATACATAAATAAGAATTTTTATTGCATATTAGGGTAAAAGTACTTAAGCAGTTGATTTCTCTATATCCGTATGAGAATTCAGTTCCTTCTTCTCCCACAGCAATTTATATCCAACATTGATTTTTCTGCTTTTTCCCTATAATGGATACCACATTTTGCTTTTCTCTAGCTTGGTATAAGGTGGCAGTTAGTAGTTAACATTATCATCATTTCTGATCAGGGAAACTCTAGTTTTCACTTTAACCCTCACAAAAAGGGGAGGGGGCTACAATTAAATTTTTGATTGGTGTGAGCAAAACTAAGTATCAGGATTTGATAAAAGGAAAAAAATGCTATGACTATATTTGCAGTTATATTCTATTCACATTTGTGTGATGGGTGGTTTTATAAATGTGATAAATAAATGAATCTCTCTCTATATATATTTGTTTGAAATAAATGGCCTTTCTGAAATTGCTCTTCATGGCAATGAAGTGGCTCTGTCCTTCCAAAAGTTTGGCATGTCATCTTCAAGGACCTTGAAGATATACAGCACTAGTCATCTTTACCAACAACTTGTGCTAAGATTTGAAGAGTGACAAAAGAAGAGGACTGCCTTAGAGAAGAATTTCAGAGGGGTGGAGCATCGTGAGAAAAGCTTCTTTCTGAATAGTTACCCATAATAGTTATATTTGGAGAAAGATAAGGGTAAAAAAAATCATGTTAATGAAACTGCTCCTAGTTCATCAACATAATTTGGCAAATGGCAATGCTATTTTGAAAATGACATTGTTTTACTGGGGAACATATAGTAGTTTGAAGGGTTCTACAATTAGAATCATAATTCTGTAAATTAGGGCATAGGTTCCTATAAATCCTTGTTCTTCATTTATCTCAATTTCCCGTGAAATTTTCTTTTACTTTGGACATCTTGGATGTATTCCAAGGAACTCATGGAATTATAGCGTCCAACTGGGTATGGCTTAGATAAGCATGTTCATGAAAATCCTTTCTTTGTAACTAGGTAAGCAAATCAGTCTTGAATCAACATTTTAGGGTGGGATGTTTTAGTAACAGCAACACTTCAATATATGGATTCTGTGTACTTCCAAATTAAATCTCAAAAATTGTAATGGAGATAAGGGATGTTTGAACCCAGAACTGACCCACTGTAAGTGGGACATGGTGGCTCAGTGGCTAAGATGCTGAGCTTGTTGATCAGAAGGTCGACAGTTCAGCGGTTCGAATCCCTAGAGCCGCGTAATAGAGTGAGCTCCCGTTACTTGTCCCAGCTTCTGCCAACCTAGAAGTTTGAAAGCACATAAAAAATGCAAGTAGAAAAATAGGGACCACTTTGGTGGGAAGGTAACAGCGCTCCGTGCCCCTTTGGTATTTAGTCATGCCGGCCACATGACCACAGAGACGTCTTTGGACAGCACTGGCTCTTCGGCTTTGAAACAGATGAGCATCGTCCATACAGCCAGAAATGACTACCACGCATGTGTGGGGGAACCTTTACATTTAGCTTTGAAGATGGCCAGTAGGATCTCACATCCCATGCTTAAGCCTATGGTTGAAGTATAGATAAGAGAAAACCTTCATTCAGCTTAACAGTGGATTGGCTTCCTTACAGCATATACTGCACCTTTATTTAGAACACAGTCAAATTTTAGATAGTCAGCCAAAAATTGTGCTTTCCCATATCTAAGCATTTTTCTGTGTTGAGATAGAATTGTTTTGTGGTAGGGTCAGACACATTTTTCAGACAGAGGAACATATGTTATTCAAAAGTATATTCTTGCATAACATATGCCATTTCATATAATATGTCATTTTTTGTTATGACAAAGTATTGTGTCTTTACAAATTAAAGGAAAACAATTATAGTCTATCTCCTTTGCTCTTTCGCCATACTTCCCAGGATCAAGCTTATGCATCTAGGATTTATCTAGAACTATAACAAAACATTTGGTTTTGAAAGACTATTAAAAAATACTGCAGTAATCACTGTAAAAGGGCTTTAGTGGTTTAATCTTTTCTTATTCATTATTGTCATGTTTCTTTGAATTATTCAAGTCAGATTCCTGGCCAGATTTAAACTGTTATGCCTTATTTGAGAGAACAAAATACTTTTAAAACTGTAGTTACAATTGTCAAACAACATTTAAAAATTATAATGAAACGTACCACTTTATGAAAAACATACCATTAAACTGGGATTCAGGTTGTTTTTACTGCTATGGAAGGACATCTTAAAGCAAAATAGTTATATTTGGAATGTAAATGGATTATGACATTATGTAAACTCACTCCACTGGAAAATGAGACACTTTCCTAAAACTTTGTCCCCAAACCACTAAATAAGAAAAAATAGTTTTTAACCATTTACTGTGTCACTAGAATTTCATTATTTTCTTATCAAAAGGCAACATTTAAAATAATTCTAAAACGTCATGAATAAAGCATAGGTTTACTCAAGCTATCCTTCTTGGTTTATCCTTCCACAGCCTAACATCTTCTAGTTAATATGTGACTACAATTCCCAGAGTTCTAATTAATTTTGAGTTAACACACATACAATTATCTATTTATTTCAGTGGAAGCTGTTTTCCAATGCTAAGTGCATTGTACAGGATCAGAGAAGGATGTTTAAATACCCTTTTCTCATGTTGCTGAATCCCGTGGAGGGAATGGAGGTGTACCTATAAGCATATACATACCTGCATGCATAGCTACATAATAGCTCAACATTCTTATTCTAGCCACAGAGTTAACATGAAACTGTCTTATCTCCACCACTTGTTTTCTTTTGCTGTATTTGTCAAGGTTTTCAAGAATAGGTTGGACAACTATTTGTCCAGGATGTAATAAGGACTACTGCCTTGAGCAGGAGGTTGGACTAGAAGATCATTTTTGTGCTAAAAAGGAGTTTTGTGTACCTGCCATATGCCAGTGTATATATTGGCTAAAGTGTTGGACTAGGAGCAGGGGGATCCAGTCTCAGCCCCAGAAGCCAACGGGACAACTTTGGGTTAGTCAGTCTCCCTAAGCCCGACCTACCTTGCAGGTTTGTTGTTGTGGAGAAAAATAGGAGGAGGGAGTGCTGTCTTGAGCTATTGTGCAAAAGGGAAATGAATGATGACTTCTGCTATGTATTTTTCATCACTATGCTAATGCCTATAACTAGATATTCCCTTGATTTATTGTAAGAAAAGCTGCTCACTTTATTTCTTCAATGTTATAGAAATAACATATAAATATTAGTGATTAGAAACGTGATATTAAGTTCTTGATCATGATATGTTTGCCAGATAGTTCTATTGTATAATAATGATGTGTTATACATTTCATTATTGTATATGTTATCTACAATAACCCCAAAATGTTTCGGGTTCTGTTCTATTTTTCTAGGATTCCTTTACAAATTTGACAATGCAGACAGTTAAATGAGAATAATGACAATCTCCACTAACTTTGCATTTATTAATGGCTATGCAAGTTATCATACTATTGAAAAAAGAGCTCAGAAGAGAGCAATTTTCACAGCTTGCTATATTTAGCAAAAATCCATAACTCATGAGTAATAATTACAATTGTCTTTTTTGCCTGCTAATAGAAAAAAAAACCCATGCAAAATGAACAAATGTCAGCAGAATGTCAACCTGTGCAAGAAAACTCACTTTTCAAAACCAAAGAAAGGAAAAAGTTACCTCTTACTGCCACCATGGAATTAGCTAGAAGCTGAATTATTTATTACATTTATACCCTGCCACAATCCTATAGCTTTACAGATCTTTATTCCTTCTGTTCAATCATGCTCAATACTTGGCGACTACCTGGACAAGTCTTTGCAGTTTTCTTGGCAAGATTTCAGAAATGGTTCGCCATTTCCGCCTTCCTGAGAGAAAACAACAGGTCCAAGACCACCCATCTGGCTTTGTGCCTAAGATGGGAGTAGAACTCATAGTAATGCTCTCTACATGGGGCTCCCCTTGAGGAGCACCCGGAGGCTCCAACTGGTCCAAGAATGCGGCCGCACAGGTGGTTATGGGAGCGACGTGGTGTTCCCATGTAACACCTCTTCTGCGTGAGCTGCACTGGCTCCCGGTGGTCTTCCGAGTGCGCTTCAAGGTTTTGGTTATCACCTTTAGAGCTTAGGACCTCTTAGGACCATGGCTTAGGACCTGGGTACTTACGAGACCGCCTTCTGCCACCAGTAGCCTCTCACCAGCCAGTACGCTCCCATAGAAAGGGGCTCCTCAGGGTGCAGTCAACTGGCGGCCCCCACAGGGAGAGCCTTCTCTATGGGGGCACCTTCCATTTGGAACGAGCTCCCCCCAGAGATACGGAGGATCCCAGATTTGCGCACTTTCCGCCGTGCCTTCAAGACCTTTTTATTTCAACAGGCTGGCCTGGCCTAACTTCCTTTTAATTGTTAATTTTAAATTTGTTTTAAAACAATAGGGGTGTTTTAATTTGTTTGGGCCAAATTATTTAATGTGTTTTTATATTTTTTTTAAATTTTGTATTATGTGTGTTTTATCTTTTGGCTGATCACTGCACTGAGTCCTTCGGGAGTAGGGCAGTATATAAATCCAAAATAAAGTAAAATAAAGTAAAGTAGTTTCTAGACTGATGCATTAACCACTACACCAAACTTCTTTCTTGTATTTTAGAAATATACAAACCATTAAGACCTCTGTGGTCCTCTTTAAAACATAGTGAAAACATTAATACAATACAAGAATAAAAATGTTTCTCAAATGCCTTCCGGAAAAACTCCATTTTAAACACTTTTGGAAAGCAGATAAGTTCAGGGGGAAACAGGGTGAGGCCATTCCAGAGAGCTGCAATCTCTGTAAAAAAAAGTGATTTGACAGCCTGGATATCCTTAAAGGTGGAAACCTCCGATTCATTTTCCCAGAAAGATCAAATTGGTGGGGTTGAAGGGCAGTGCTGAAGATATGTTGTGTTAGGCCACAAGGGTATTTTATTAGTTAAAATCAACACATTAAATTGCTCATAAAAGCCTATAAAAGACCAATGCGGGACTTGTAGCACAAGTGTGATGTGCTCCCACATATCAGGCCATCTAAAGCCCTGAGTGATCATTATGGATGCTCCCACATGCTATAGTAAACTACACAAGCACTAATAAGAACAAGATCCTCTCACCTCAGGTAGGGCTGCAACTGATGTATCAAAAGCTGGGCAAAAGCCTCCCTGCCAATAGCTTCTACCTACTTTTCAAGCAGGAGCCACAGGTCCAGAAAAACCTCCCACATCATAGATATGCTCCTTCAGAGATAATGCTTCTCCATCTGGAGCCACCTGAGAACAAACTTTTTAACCTCTTTAGACTCCTACTGCCTGCAGATATTAGAACAACATCTCAGAAGCCTGACCAGTATGGCCAAGAGATATAAAGCTCAGTATTATCAGATTATCAAATCCCAGCTAAAAGATGGCCTCCTCCAGTGGCTATTTAGTGTAAGGAGAAAAAGATTGAGCTCTGTGGCATCTCAATAGGGACCAACTCTATTTCCACCAACTGGAACTATCCACTGAAGAAGGAATGGAACCACTGTAAATACCTAACCTCTTGAAATAATACCCAAAAGAATATTATGATTGGTGGATAAATATATTAACTTTCCTCATAACCTGATAAAGGCCAATCACTAGTACAGCTAAAGTTGTATTAATTTCATGCCCAGCTCTGACTGATAAGGCTCAGATAATTGATTTTATTTATTCTAGAGCTTTCTGTAGTACTACAGTCAGAAAATAACCCTATGAAAATATAAGAGGAGCTGCCACTTAGAATTCTGCTATAATATGCAGTGATCTTATTTATACATTCAAACACTCACCCACAGGATTGGCAATGATCTGCTTAATCAACTCACTTCACTGAAGAGATGTAATGCACTCCAAAATTGTTTTACATTCCAAATAAATGAATAACTTTTATTTCTTTGTACACTATTAGGCGTTGCAACAGGACTTTACTTGCTGTGTGTGGTTACCTTTGAGAAACTTGTTTGAAGCTGAACCTAGGATTTTTTTATATATTTAGTAATAATTGAAAGTTGCAAAATGCTAACTCTGCAATCCTCAACGTGTGACATGTGATCACCCAGTGCACTCACAGACATCTTTCTGGGTATCCACCAAAATGTCTGGCCCTTCTAAAAATTCAGAAATAATGTTTAAATTTGGATGCTGGCATACAACATCAGTTAGCTGGTAGAGAATTCTCTTGTTGCAAAACACAGAATCACCTACATTTTCTTTCTATATAGCTACAATTTATTGGTTTCTTATGTTGACCTGTTACATACATGCCCAGGTTGACTTGTCACTCACTCATGAACACCCAGCTGGTTGAGGCTTGTGAATCTCTCAGCTCCCCCCCCCCCCCCTCAGCCCCGTGTTCTCTACCCGGGCTTTCTAGATAGGAATGGCTACAGTATACAAGAAACACAGCCCTGATCAACATCAGGAAATGAATAAGGAATTCACACAAATCACTTTCAACAAAACACTGAGACATGTCAGGTTTGGTAGTAAAACTTTCCTGATTATGTATTTTGTTATCTCTCTCACACACATGCTTATCCCCATTTACCCACATCTTTCTCAACTAGGTTTCCAAGGACTAACTAGAATGACAGAACAACAGGTTTGGAAGGGACCTTGGAGGTCTTCTACTCCACCCCCTGTTCTATTTCAGACAAATGGCTATCCATTCTCTTCTTACATCTAGTGATGGAGCACCTACAATGTCTGGAGGCAAGCCAGATCCAGGACAACTCAAAGAGTGGGTAGGCTCCAGAGCCCTTTTATCACCAAAAGTACTTGCTTTATTGATTCACAAAACTGGTAGCTCTCAGTGGGATTAGGGGGGTTACATATGTTTAGCACCCAGCCGCCTTTGTCCATCTTCTGATGACATTTGTCCTTTGACTTGGTTCCTTCTTATCTACCTCCTGGAGAGATATTTTTGATGTGATTCCTGGCTTTCGTCTTATGTGTCTGTTCCATTTTTAGGTTATGGCAACTTCAGCCTAGTTTCTCATTTTCACACCATCATAGAATTGTTTACAATTGTTTTTTTAGCACCTCCTTTTTAAATAACGTTCACTTATTTTGAGCTGTGTATTGCTGTTGATTTCTCCTTTCGTGGAGTACTATTAATCTGAGCCCACTAAATATAATTGTTTAAAATTCAAAATATGTTTTGACTATATTCTATTTTAGTTTCCTTTGAAATAATAAAAAAGAAGCCTTGAATATTAAATAAGCACTTCTTCTAATATTCCTGTTATTTACATTTCCACACACCACTCAGATTGAAGCAATGTCAGTACTACTTTCATTGTAAACATTATGGTAACCGAATATTGCAAGTCTGAATGGACTTTCTACTCTCTTCCTTTATTATCATGTGAACTACGGAGGGGCTTATCTGAGATGTTTATTCAAATTACTTTCTTGGCCCAGACTCAGAATTGTTCATCTGACCACTGCCTTTAAAAGCTCTTCCTCCGGTCCCTCAAAGCCATCCCCTCTTCCTTCTACTTGTGGCAAAGATAACTTATTCTCTTATGCTTTCTTACACTCTCAGAAGGAGAAAATGAGTCAAAAATTTCCTGCAAGGGCCATTCTATCCCAACATATGTTATTACCATTTCATACAACCTTGAAAAATCGTGGACATAAGTAGCGTTTATTCTACTTACTTTAACCCATATGCTCAGAACAAATTCATTTATAAGAACATACTGCAATTCTTCCATTTCTTTTTATTCAGATCCTGTTGAACAAATTATGTCTTCATTTTCTTTTTTCCAGTCATGGGAATCCAGATTTCTATTATGTCTGTTAAATCACAGTTCCTTTTCTATGCTAAGAGGTTTAGCTTATTCTGCCTCTTTTCCATATTTTCAACAGAAATGCAGGATTCTGAATCTATTGTTAAAAAAAGCCTCCTTATCAAGCTGCTTCAGCCAAAATCATTTTTAACCAGTTCTTGTGAACTACTCCTAGGTCCATGCCAGCAGCCCACCATTCAGATACTTCAGATCAAATCTGTCACCTTTTCCATAACCACCCATTTCTTTGTAGCATGTTTCTTTTGCTTTTCAGTCTTTTCCCATAGTCTGATAGAATGGATGAAAACATTATTTGAGCCTGGAGATTTATTTCTAGATTGTTAGTGATGATACTGTTTCTTTTGTTCTTTGCTCTATAATTTGTCCCCAGATGTAATAGCAAGAAAGTTTAATTGTCACAAGACCTTATAAATCTTGAAAATTGTTCTGTCACATTCCTTATCCTTGCTCATGATAAGCAATACACTTCATGAGCCACATTTGCTCTAATTCCTCATGACCTCTCTCTGTCTTCTAGGAGACCACAACTGCACCTCCTCCTCTGCCATTCAGAGCTCCACCATCTTCTCTCTTATTCCCTAAAGCACTGTTTCCACTAAAGATTCACTCTGTTTCTTCTGCAAAGTTCTGAAGGTTGTGAATTCTGAATTCCAATAGAGCAGAAGATAGTCAATATTTCTTGCTTCACCCTCATCCTATTCTATTCCTCCTCCTCCTCCTCCTCCTCCTCCTATCACAATCATCTTCATCCTTACTCTACTCTACTCTACTCTACTCTACTCTACTCTACTCTACTCTACTCTACTCTACTCTA